>CM038463.1:29182798-29729862 GCA_021464415.1 Lonicera japonica | reverse complement strand
TTGGTTGGTTTATGTAAATTAATATATCGTTGAGTTGACCATAGAAAGTGTCGTAGTAGCCTTTTACTTATTTCACGCATTAATTTTGTGTTAATACAACTAAGTTTGTGTTGTTATAACCACAAATTTGTTTTTACTTGATAAATATTAGATAAAGACAAGCAAAAGGTTTTACTTATGAGTTTTATTTGACATAAAGTTCTTAAATTATGTTTCAGTTGCATATAGTATACTAGTATTGCCCTTTGTGCCGTCCGGTATGGTGAAATAAAAGAGTGGGGATGAAAACTAAACAAAATAATATTATGCAGGGATATCAAAAAGGTGTAAAACTCACATGCATGCATGAAAACTTTCTTATTCCTATTCCTATTGATTAAAAATGGATATTCAACACACATAAAGGAAAAAATTCAAAAGAAAATGCACTATTCTTAACCTATTGCCATTAAAACAAATAATTATCGGATCCTCAACTAAATATACATGTCATAAAACAAAGGTGCGATTTCCAAGTAAATGAGTTAATAATTACTAATAAAAAATGAACACCCATATATACATTATTCAAATGAGTTACATAAACCCATATATAAACGTTCTTAAAAAAAAGAAAGTAAACCACACAATATTACATTCTTCAAAAGAGTAGAAAATCTCAAGTATCTTGATGGGCGTTTAGCCATGAAAATCTTAAGAAAGACAAAATACATACATATATATATATATATGGTGAGAGAGAAAGAGTGTTCTTGTATTTAATAAAAAAATTGTGAGGGGAAAGAGTGAGAAAATTTTGAAATTTGAATCTCAAATTTCAAATTGTATATTTTTATCATTATATTAAGATCAAAAAAGACAAAAAAAAGTATTATGTAATTGGGTAATTTGATATCTTAAAAACATATTTAAAGGGTTCACATTCTTTTTTGGATTGTAAACAAATTTTGACCATTTTTAATAATAACAAAATAAAGAAAAAAAATACATCTTCTAATATAATAGAAAATAGGTGCTGTTGAAAAAAATGAAATAATTTTAAGAGTAATGTGAAAATTTTATAATAAGAGTAAGAAAAGTGGATTATAATAGTTTTCTATAATTTTGTCTTACACGTAACTTTATATCTATAATTTTAAATATACAAATATACAAACTTTTATTGGTAAATTTTAAATATACAAACTCTTTACATAGTTTTTGTTTAAATTTAATGTATTTTGAATTTCATAAAAATAGATAGAGAAAAAAGATAAGAGATTAAAATTGGTGAAATAAGAGAGATAAAAAGTTGTTGACTTTCTTGATTTGATGGGTTGAAAACACATCTAATGGTCCAAATATTTTTTTTCTTTCGCGCAAATAAATGTGGACCATTGATTATATAATTTAGTGATGTGATGGTTCTTCCCTTATAAAAATAATTTTCATTGGCACATTAAAAATATAATTGCCACGTCTATTGCTTTTATTTAAACACATGAGCATGTTAGTTACTAGCGTGAGTTAACCCTATAGTTGGGCGTACTAATATTAGGAAAGTAGCCAAACCCCTGGATCGATCCTAGATATACATTGTCAATTTTTTCTTTGGGGTTTTTTGCGATTTTACCCCACATTTTAGGGTATTTTACAGTTGCACCCCACATTTTAATTCTTTTGCGAGTGCACCCCGCAGTTAGTGTTTGTTGCTAGCTGTCGTTAACAAGTATTTACATGGACCAAATTGTCCTTAAAATATCACGTGACTTGCACTCGTTAATTTCATCACTATACACACAAAATCATCTCTGTTTCTATCATTTTCCACACAATGGTGAGAACAAAGGCGGGAAAAAGAAAGTGGGCGTTCAAGCTAGGGTTTCAAACACCATTGAAAGGTTTGTGCAAAAGATCCATCATTGAAGGATTGGGAACAAGGAGCGTCGATTAATCAAATGAGCTCTGGCAAGTTTTTCATTTCCATTACTATTGTTTTTCTTCCCTAATCTAACAGTTTGATCATGGTGCATAACCTAATCATCCTTTACGGACAAGATTTTCTGCAATACATTGAACATATATGGTTGATCATGCATTTATTCTTTAGTTATTCTAATGAGTTTCTATGTTAGGCATTTTTTTCTTTATTTATTTTAAGGATAACAAATGATCATATATATATATATATATTTTTGATTTTATTTGAATATTTGCAATGTGGACTAAATGGTTGATTAGGAATCTTAGGGTTCATTATGGAGGTTTTTGGGAAGAGACCATTGTACGAACTATTAGGGCTAATAGTTATAAGGGTGGGACTTTTAAGGACAAACTAGGGTAAACTTTGATGTACACTCTGTTTCTTTCCAACAATTCAAAGAAAATAGACATTACTAATGATTTTTTCCCAAAAACAAAAGGGAAAATTTGTTCATTTTTATTACATGATTGGGACTACGAGATTGTTAATTGTGAATGATTATGATTTAAGATTCTTGTGGAGAAATATTGCACTAGAATTGGATGGGTACACTCATCTTTTTGTGAACCTTTATAGCTTGTACATGCCGAGGAGGAGTATTTTAGTGAACATTCCTCAGAAGAAGACTATGACTACCATGAAGAAATTGGAAGTGATGAAGATTCAAAAGGTGATAATGACATGCTTAACCCTGAAGATATTGGAGTAGCTAATAAAGGTGGTGAGTTTATACCTGAATTCAATAAGTTTGTCCATGAGACTTTAGATTGTACCAAAGAAGATCCAATTATTAAAAAAACTGTGAATTTTCATTCTGAAACTACTTTAGTAGTGGGGCAGGTATGTCCAACTGTATATAAATGTAGACAGTACCTTCAATTATATGGGATTAAATCAAAATGTGAGATGAAGTTTCAAAAGAACTGTAGTGACAATATTATTGCATTGTGTAAGGCAATTGATTGTCTATGGAGATGTTATGTTAGGAGACTAAACGATGGGCACACCATGGTTGTAAGGGGGTTACATGATGAACATACATGTGTCAATGATGGGAAGAATATGAATTGCTTAGCTAGTGCAAGGTGGATTGCAGAGATGATTGAAGATGAAATAAGGATGCATCATACCAGTTTTACACCAAGAGATATAATGAAGCTAGTTTGGCATAAATATATAGTGACAATCCGGTATTGGAAGGCATGGAAAGCAAGGGGTAAAGCATTGGAGAGGGTCCATGGAAACTATGAAGTGAGTTACTTACAAGTTCCAAAGCTTTGTAGACAAATACAAATGACTAATCCTGGCAGTTTAGTTTCTTGGAATGCATTTGATATGTCTAATAAGTTCAATTACTGATGTGTAGCTTTTAAAGCTAGCATACAAGGGTGGGTTAAAGGCTACAGGCCAGTGGTAGGCTTGGATGGTTGTTTTCTAAAAAGAAAGTATTCGGGAGTTTGTTTGTGTGCTATTGGCATGGATGCCAACAATGGGATGTTCCTATTAGGCATATTTATTTGTAAAAAAGAGAATTGGGATAAGTTTCTTGAATTACTTGGTCCAGAGTTAAAGAAGTATGAGCTGCCACTAACTATAATTTCAGATAGACAAAAGGGCCTTAAAAATGCTGTCCGAGACCACTTCCCCCAGTGCAATCAGAGATTCTGTTTTAGACATATGTTTAAGAACTCGAATAGATATTGGAGAGGAGAGCACAGGGTCTATCGTGGGCTACAGCTTCTGCTTCTAGAGTGCCTGATTTTAAGAGGAGTATGGAGGAGTTAGACAAAGCTGCAAGTGGTGCAAGGGCTTACTTGATGAAGGAGAGAAGTAGCCTTTGGGCTCGGTCACACTTTGATCATATTTCTAAGTGTGATCACTTGACCAATAATTTCACTGAAAGCTTCAACAGTTTCATCATATCAATAAGGGACAAGCCAGTGTGCTCAATGGTGACAGGTGTTTCATTCCTTCTCATGAAAATTATGTATGAAAGAAACTTGGAGTCTAGTAAGTGGGATGAAGGAGGTTTAGTACCAAGGGTGAATAAGGTGATTGAAAAGTACAAGCTCAGAGTACATGATTACCTGACAGAATCCTCTGGTGGTGGTACATATTATATTAGACATTACACGGGTGAGCATTGGACAGTGGATTTAAATAAACAAACTTGTGGATGTGGTGAGTGGAAGTGACTGGGATTCCATATGTACATGCAGTACACTTAATTCACCAAACATAGACTACCATTTGTCCAGTAAGTATTTTATATCATTCATTACTTCATTTTATTTTATGGTAAATAAATTAGATATTCTAATAATTAAAATCAATGTTCTACTATAGGTATTGCAGCCCATGTCCCTTTTTTTATTGTAGACCACTGAAATTGTTTTGCCTCCAATTACATCAAGAATGCCTAGAAGACCAAACATAATAAATACAAAAGTGAAGAGTAGCCCGAATCACAACCAATAAAAAATCAAAAAAAATGTGGGAAATGTGGAGGATTTGGGCATAATTCTAGAGGATGTCAAGGGGGACTAGTTGCAAGTAAAGCATATAGAGGCAGAGGTTGTGTTACTAGGAAAGGTAGGGGTAATGTTGGTGGTGGTGGCAGTGCAGGTGTTGGCAGTGGTAGGGATATTGTTAGTGGTGGTTGCAGTGCAGGAGTTGGCAATGGTAGGGGTACTGTTGGTCGTGGTGGCAGTGGTGGGGTACCGTTGGTCGTGGTGGCAGTGATAGGGGTACTAGGAGTTCTAGTGTGGGGAGGGGAGGTAGGGGAAGAGGGGCAAGTGTTGGTGCAAGTAGGAATACATTAACAATTCATCTTCCACCTCCAACTAGAAAAGAAACATCTCAAATGCCACAGAGGAGGAAGATATTTAAGACACCATCACAATATTATATCCTTTAGTACATACTCAGTATTGTGGTGCTCTGTATTTTTTTGTCTAGTGCTCTATTTTTTTTTTGTTTTTTTGGGTCTATCTTGGTATATTTTTTGGGTACTTTGTTGGTATGTTCTTTTGTTATTTTGGTGCACTGGTTATTTGAACATGATGAAGATGGAAATAGACAATATTATATTACTAACATTGCATTACTTATATTACATTATAATTGATTTTCTAGGCTAATTGTTACATAAGCTTGTTTTGCATGAGCTCAATCACATCATCCACATTTCCTTCATAGGTTACTCTCTTTCCTTTCTCTTCCATTGTAACCTTCACATGGCCACTTCCTTCTCCTTGGCTTGAAGTTGTTTCACTTACTTCTTTCAACTTCTTAGGTACATTAATCCACAAGAACGCTCCACAATGTGGCTGGGCTCTACACCTCAGAAATCAACATCCATCACTTTGTTGTTGCCTTTACCAATAAAGGTTCATCTTGTCTTGGCAACCATCAGCAACACAAGGGTAATTCTTCCATGGGAAAGCCTTCATCAAGTGCTCTGTTTCACCACAACAGAAGCATTTCCACTGCAGGTCATTTTTCCTCTCCATTTTTCTGGTGCTTAATACTCTGTTTTTTTTCTTTCTGTACTGTTTGTATTGTAACTCTGAGAGATGCACATCAATTTATAGGAAGCTTTTTTGGGTTGATTCAAATGGCTAGTTTTTACATTCTTCTTAATTAGCCGTTTGTGATATTTTAGGGACAATGTAAATACTTGTTAATGGTAGCTAACAACAAACACTAACTCTGGGGTGCATCTGCAAGGGAATTAAAATGTGGGGTGCAACTGTAAAATACCCCCCAAAATGTGGGGTGCAATCGCAAAATATCTCTTTTTCTTTTCTAGGATCGATCGAAGGAAAGCTAGAATTCATCTTAGGCTTACAGTACTCGGTCTATCTATTGCAAAGGTCCCCTGACCCTTGAGATGTTGGAATCTTATAACGCCCCACTTTTCATTTGGCACTTCGCCTTAGAGTCACTTTACCATTACCATGATTAATTTCATTTTGGGTTTATAATCCTTGGTCTATTAGAATTCGTGTGGTTTATACCCCTTTCACATGTCATATTTATATATTCAAACTCACATAAGTAATTGTTAGGTAATTCGAGAGCTCCGAACCTCATTCATCGTGTTAGACACATAATTTGAATTTTAGGCGATTTATAATTTTTCGTCAACTTTGAGCATTCATAACTTCTTCATCACTTAACTGAATAGGCTTCCATCCATGCCTATAACTTTGATTAGAGGCTTAGGCTCTGATTGATCAGAGTTGGGCAGTGTGCTTTTTAGTACTTTTCCTTTGCTAGATATGTTGTCCTCTTCCTCCACCACTTAAGCCATTTCGTCCCAAACTCAAAATAAGCTTGAAGTGAGGTGAATGCTCAATAAGGAGGGGTTTTTAGGAGTGATCCTCCATGATTCTTTGATTCCCACAACATCAGCATCATCATCTTCATCTTCTGCCCCAATTCCCTTCCTCCATTGTTAAGGGTTTCAAGCTCCACTTTGGCAATTTCTCCGATTTCGGTTTGATCCGTTGCTTTTAATCTCAAAGATTAGCTTAATTGAGGTGGGAATACTAGTACTATAATGGCCCCGCCTTAACCAGCATGATAAAACCCGTAATTATGACCTGGAGCATTACTAATCCATCTTAGATGGACTAAAATGGGTACTTACGAAATCAAAAAATTAAAGCAACAAGCATGCCATGTAATACGAAATAGTAGCATAACTTTCACACGTGCATATAACAATCATACGAAACTAACTAAGTACGTACAAAAACATATAAAACTTTAGGGCTAGACGTGGCTTCCTTTAAAGACATGCACATCATTAAAATAAATGTTGTATCAGAACCTCCACTTCGTCCCCAATCTCGTCGTCTCCTTGTCCTCATTAGACTCCTAGGTACCTTTTTATTTTAAAGAAATCGGGGTGAGCTATTTGCTCAGTAATGGGGAAAATAAGGGGTGAAGTGTTTTAAAAAAGGTTTAATAATACCTTGTCAAATCATACTTTCTATAACAATATAATTTAAAATCATCATCATGTAACAATGCATTAATGTGTTAATGTAGGTGACCTCCCGTATCAACCATTTACCACAAAATGGAGAATTCGAATAACAAATATAAACCATTGTTGCAAGAGATTAAGTTCTATCACAATAATTCCATGGGGACCAACGGTAATAGCTTGTATTTTGTTTCCATTTCAATCTTCCTCTTAAGTCGATTTAAGGCCAAATATCTATTTGAGGAGTCGTTTTTCATTTTGGAACCTTTGAAGTTTATCCAACCCTTCTAGCAAGTCATTCTAAGGATATTAAGCATGCATGGATCATTGGAACGTATTTCGGGAAGCCGCGGTTGAAATCAGGGGCTAACGGTGAAAAATTGAACCTTTGCCTACATGAGTTTTTTGCCAACTTTTAGAGATCATAACTTTCTCGTATGAACTTTAAATGAGTCCCAATTTAAGCTTATCTTTAGGTTTTGATCCATTCTACAACTTTCACATTTTGACCAAAAACCAATTCATGCTTCTCATTGGTCAAAATGGAGTGCAACGTGAGCAAATTATAAATTTTGGTCTTATCAATAACATTGTTGTAGACTTCTGTCTTTTATGAATTTTTCTAAATTAATCCATTATCAATTAGGAAAACATTCCTCTTGTAAGTTGTAGATATTTGAATTACCTTTTCGTTTATATAAAGATCACCCCAATCGGAGTTTTAAGCGAAAAGTTATAACCAAATTACGAACAAAGCTTTGGGTAATGGAGCCTCTGATCGATCAGAGAGGAGGCAACGGACTTTTTAGCCATTTTAGACTAGATATATATGCCTCTTTCTCTCTCCTTTCCTCACTATTTCACCCAACTCCATTAGAGGAGCTGAGAGAGAGGTAGGAGCTCGATTCTAGTGAGGGTTTGAGGGATCTTCGACCATCCATCATCATGATCAAAACTCACCACCAAATCATCCTCAATCTTCATCTTCTTCATCACGTTCTTCATTCTCCATGGCTAAGGTTCAAGCTTTTGGGACATTTTCGTGGTTATTTCAATTCGGCTTAGTTCAATGCTCAATCTTCGAGCGATTAACCCTATAAAGGTGGGAACACTATTACTCAAAACCTATTTTTAAATTATATTGTGTTATATGTTTGATTTCAAACCAAAATGGGGGGTTTTTAGCTTAATTTTGAAATTGTCTTGTGCTTGGGCATTTGGGTTAATTATTTTTGAATCTTTTGGTGGATTTGTGATGTTTAAAATTTAAATTTGTTAATTATGAAAGAATCCCCCATTATATATTAATGAGTACAAAGTTTGGTATAAAACCTATACAGACGGATACGATAGTGGATAGATGACAGCGATACATATATATAATTAAGAAATTGATGGTTTGAAGTATGTTTTAGTTATGATTACTCATATATGTGATATTATTGTTGTATATAAGCCATTGGTTGGCCTTTTGTGAAATTTATTGAATAATAAGCCAGTCCATAACTATGTTGGACACACTTTTATATCAATCTTAAAGGATCCATGCCTTGAGAACATAAGGGGAAGTTTACGTGAATTTCAAGCGACATAATTTCAAGCGACATAAATTATATTTATTACTTGGCTTATAAATCATAAAAAAATTCCTCTATTTGCAAAACTAACTGATAAAAATCATTACTGGGCACTAGTTAACGAACTTGGTATGTTTGGTTTAAGTACAACAATAATGCTAGTATATGAGATACGAAGATACGATTTGGGGATATCTATATACATAGAGTTATGATATATGTATATGTTGAGTACATATTTGATTGATACATATAATTTAATTGATATATACATACTATTTTCGTAAACTATGCTATTTTGAGTTCGAGCAGGCACTAATGGTCTATGGGATTGACTTAGCCTTAGTAGCTACATACCCTAGTCTGCGTAGAGGGACCTCGTTATACTAGCTGCATACTTTATGATCCGTGTAGAGGTATCCCACTTTAGGAGCGGCATACTCTATGGTCCAGCTAGGGGGACCACGCGAGGGGCCATACCCTGCACATCTAAGTTGTCCACGGGGGGACCCAGCCTTAGGGGCTTAGATCGAGCTGTGTACAGTCGAAAAATCCTAAATGTTGGATATGAGACAGTTGGATATGAGGTAGTTGGATATATGATAGACATATATACATGAGATTGTGGTTAAAAGATTAGCCTCTACGCTCATTTTATGGTTCTACTTATTGATGATACTATTTTACTATTTATGGTTGACATTTTATTGGTATTTTAATATTATCTTGATGATACATACTTTATCATATTTACAGGGATGGGGTTGCATTTAGAATGCATCGCATATAAAATTGTTTTCATTACATTGATAAAGTGAACTTATACGTATATAACGGGTTTTATAGAATATATATATATATATATATGCATGATAATAATAAAACTACTTCCGTTATATATTATGCATTGGATATATTGTTTTAAAAACTTATTCTGTATATATAACCCTATAGTGCCCACTGAGCCCGTGTTTGGCTCACTCCCATTTTCCAAACTAGTTTTGCATGTTTTTGGCCAGGCATGGTACGAGTATGGAGTATAGAGGCCTCTGAATAACTTAGTCATTTATGGTCGTTCGTAGACGACTTGTGTATATTGATAACATTTGTATTCAATTTTATTCACAAGTGATATAAAGTCTTTTAATTAACTTTGGCACCTCATTAGAGGGATTGCCTTATATTGAATTGTTCGATCTCTATAAGATTGATAATTTTAAAGATGTGGAGTTCTATTTTTAGTTAAATTGTGTTTACTCATTTACAGGATTGGTTTTATCAAATTTACCGACTCTACATGCCAAAATTTTCTTAAGATGAGGCTTGATATATAAATTTTTTAATATATAAGTTTTAAACGATATACTTCAAACCCGCCATTGCGTACGATGCCGTGATTAACCGGGTCCTGGAGGTCTAAATCTCTTAATAAGATTCGGGACGTCACACCAACTGTCCCCATTTCATGTGAATATAGATATCAAAAGAAGCCATAGTGCCTTGCCAATTGCCTAGGTTCCCGAACTCTTCACCGATAGCTTATAAGCGGCCAAACTTACTCTCCCGAGGGTTTACGGATTTTCAATCTAAGGATACTGAGACCTGCCTATTTTCCATCCCGACAAGCACTATATCGATACATACTTCCATTCCAATCACCAAGGGCATTATAGGCCCTCCATATCACAGATAAGAGATATAAACTCCTCTAGAGATATCTTCCAATCCATATATTGCAAGAACATCCTGAAGTCCTCGACAGAATCACCACGATGCCGATTAACACAGTACTAATGCATAGGAGGCAAATGAATAGACCATGAAAGCAACTTATGCTCAAAGTTGGTGCCCAGTTTTTAATGGCGGACCAGTATGTAAAAAATGGAATACAGGTCTGCAGTCTCCATTTGCCCAAATTTTTAAATGTTGAACTGCTGTGTAAAAACTCCATACCGGTCCGCTGTTTAGTGTTCTAAAAAAATTTGTAAGCTGGACCAGTATGCCAAAATTCCCATACGGATTCGCAGGTTAATTCTTGCCCTGCAGCACCATTCTTGTTTTGGCCATAACATCTCGCTCTGTACTCCGATTAGGATGATCTTTATGTCCTTGAAAAGGTAATTCAGAGATCTAAAACTCCTGAAGAGGAGATTCCCCAAAATAAGCATTTAAATTTTTATTGTTTTCCAAAATTTATCGGAATAACCAAACTTTAGGAACGTTTTCAACTTTCGCTAGTCAACCTACTAAGATTATTATTTAACCAATTTCCACACAAAATTCATTGAATACAACATGTTTAATATTAATATAAACACAGGGTGTTACAATCTCTCCCACTAAATAAAATTTTGTCCTCGAAATTTAAATATTATACATTAATTAAACAATTCAGGATATTTGTTACGAATCTCGGTCTCTAATTCCTACGTTGCCTCTTCTACTCCGTGATATAACCATAAAACCTTTACTATGAGAATAACTTTATTTTGAAGCACTTGGTCTTGACAATCTAGGATCTGTATCGGATGGGTTTCATAAGTCCTGTCATCTAATACCTTGAGGTTTTCCCACTAAACAATGTAGGAAGGATCATGAACATACCGACGCAACATTGATACGTGGAAAACATTATGGACACTGGATAATTATGGTGGCAAAGGTAGGTGATAATTAACATTCCTGACACTTTCTAAAATCTTGAACGGCCTGATGTGTCGATGGGATAACTTCCTTTTACTACCAAACCGCGTAATACCGAAACGAGGCTTAGTTTTGAAAAACACGTGATCACCAACCCTGAATTTTAACGGATGACGACGTCTATCAGCATAACTCTTTTTTCAATATGAGTAGTAAGAATATATTGTCGAATAGTTTTGATATTTTTGGTGGTTTGTTCCACAAATTCCGGTCCAAACAGAGTTCTTTCCTCGACCTTATACCAACAAACCGGGGATAAAGGGCTTTGTAAGGCGCCATGGCTATACTAGCCTGGAAGCTGTTGTTGTAAACAAATTCGACTAACAGAACATGTTCTATCCAATTTCCCAAGAAATCTAGGACACATTCCTTCAACATATCTTCGAGTATATGGATAACCCATTTGGATTGCCCATCGGTTTGCAGATGAAACGCCATACTAAATTTTAATTGAGTCCCCAAATCCTTTTAAAGAATTCCTCAAAACTAAGATGTAAAACGAGAATCTCAGCCCGACACAATGGTGAGCGGAATCCCATGAAGCTTAAGTATTTCCTGAACATAGAGTTTTCCCAAATTCACCACATTTTGGTTGTTTCGAATAAGAAGAAAATAAGCAGACTTGGTTAATCTATCAACAATGACCAAAATTGTGTCTTGACCACCTAAAGTGTTAGGTTTATATTTTTAGTTGGCTTGATTCCGATGCTAAGAACACTTTTCTCGCTGTAATTGTTTGAGACAAATTGAAGATTTGAAGATCGAACAATTAACGGAAGTTCGCTGAACTTACCAGATTCATCTCACATAATTCAAGACCTAAGGTAAGTTGGTTTTATGATTTGATTCAAAATATAGGTGGTGTTTAAGCTTAAAATTCGAATTAAAAAATCTTTTCAGTCAAATTTATTTTTAAGTATTTTTACTGAGTTTTGTAGTAACTCGAAAAATCCCAGTTGACACAAATTATTGAGAAAACTTATTTTTTTCATATCTAACATGTTCTATAAAGTTGCCTCCAAATTTTGAGTCTAATTAGTGTCCACACGAATTTAATATGGCAAAATAAAAATAAAAAAGCAAAATGTGAAAAATATTTAATTGATTTTTAATTAAATTTTAAATAAAGAAAAGCTTTGAAAAGTCAAAATTCTTTAAATCAGGCATGCTCACTTTTTCAAACCCACGTGTCTTCTCAATTGAATTAAATGGGCCAAGGCCTATACCAATATGTATACACGTGTTGCCTTAAAAAGGAAGGAGTAGCAAAATGTTGGTACCGGACCGGTATAATCATGCAAAATCCGGACCGGTCCGGCAGTAATAATTTCCATGGATTTGAAACTCCAATTTCGGAGAAGTCCAACTTATCAAGGTTTGTACCGGTTTGGCGCATAATTTTTGGGCACGTATTTTTATCGTAAAAATTTCTTTTTTAATATTTTTAACCTATTCCAAAAAGGACTTTAACTCTATATTTTTCTTATAAAAAATAACCATTGGTTTGAGTAAAAAAATACATTATTCTAGAGAGTTTTTTTAAGGGAGAAAATATTTAAACTCTAGACTCAATTTTTGAGAGTTTTGAAACACCATCTAGGTTTTATTTACATGCCATAGGAGATCCTATTGTTTTTCAATTTTAAGAACTAGGATTCCAAACGTTCACAGTCCTATTGGAGTGTTTTCGGTTATGATTGCAGACGGGGGTAAGCAAAGTGGCTAAATCGCTGTAATACCCCGTGTTCCATTCCTAGGTTAATCCTCTTCTTAAGCCTGGTTAATGCTTAATCTCCGTTAGGGCATGAACTTTTGCTTTTGGATCCTTGTTAGCTGATCCAACACCTCTGGCACATCATAGTAGGTTTATCTAGTTTGTGGGAATTATCGTTTCATAATTCGGGTGGTCCAAATCGAAATCGAGGTATTAGTCGTGTGTTTTCACTTTACGCGATTTCTTAATTTTTGCCAACTTCCAGGTATCGTAACTTCTTCGTTACTTGTTTGATTAAGCCTCCGTTTGCGCCTATGTTTAGGTTTTGATACAACCTACAACTTTCGTATTTTGACTGGAAGCTAATTCACACCTTTTGTGGGTCGAAATAGTGTACAAAGTACGCGAGTTGCAAAAAATCTGTTCATTCGGTAGCGTGTCGGCAGAGTGCTGTCTTCTACGAATTTCTGGGATTTATTAATCCATAATTTGAGGCTATTTCCTCTTATGAAGTTGTAGATCTTTGAATTGTCTTTCCGTGGACATAAAGACTACCTCAATCGGAGTTCCGAGCAAGAAGTTATGACCAAAATACGAACAGTGCTCCAGATCCAAAATGCACGTGCTGGCAGTGAACTCCATGATCGATCACGGGGAGACCATGATCGATCATGGTACAACAGTAAGTCGGTTTTGGCCATTTTAAAGCCATTTTAAGCCCCCTTCTCCCCCATTTTCGAACCACAACTTTAAGAGGGAGTTAGAGAGAGTTGAGAGCTCATTTCTAAGGGGTTTCGGAGAGGATTTCATCTATATTTCAACCCATAAACAAACCTCCATCTTCATTTTCTTCATGGTTCTTTCCTCCATGGCTAGGGCACAAAGCATAGGATTGGGGATTTTGCGATTCAGCGGTTCTTAGCTCGATTCAGCCCTTCAAGTATGACGACCTAACTTCCTTGAGGTGGGAATCTAACATTAAACTCTATTTTACAACTTATTATTACTTGATTACCATTCCTCCACATGTTTATACACATATATACCTAGTTTTTACATGGGTTTTGGGAATTATGTGAAACTACGCCTTTACACCGAAATTGGTTATTCGGATAGCCTGTTTATTGTAAAAAACATGTGTTTCAACAAGAAATTGAGGCTATTCACTTGAATTTGCACAAAACCCATTTGGAGGCCATTTGATGGTTGATGAATTATTTTACTAAGCTAAATGTTTACTTGTATTGGTTTAAGTGGTGATTTTATGTTACTAAACCATTTTTTATAAGTTATTAAAATATTTAGAATGGTTGATATGAGATTTCTTCTGTTGGTTTCTTGTGGTGTTATATTTGGTTATAGAAATGTAAAACGGGTTTCTTGAGTATTTGTTGATGCGCCGGTTTGGTGTTGAAATTGATGATTCGAATAGCCTACATATATATTAAAATACATGTTTTACAAGAGATTATGACTATTCTTTTGGTTCACATGAAAACCCATTTAGAACCCTATCAAATGTTAATAATTCCTATTATAAAATTTAATAATTATCTTTAATGGTTCAAGTGGTGGATTCTTTATGTTAAACCTTTGCCTACAAGTTGTTATGATGTTATAAATCGTGGATATGAGATATTTTCTATTGGTTGCATTATACATGTTCTATGTGATTAATGGGAATCATGTTTTATGGCACAATTACTATTTAAATGAGGTGGTTGATTTGTTATTGACATCATAAGCTAGCACTAGTCCATGGTAAGTCCCAGGTTCGTCTCTAACGATTGAGACTTTAAGTTAGGACAGAGAGCCGCTGGGTGCAAGACCCGAAACCGTGCATGGAAAACAACGGGAGGCCCTGCTGCCGCATGGTTGAAAGGCCACGAAATGCAGACCTAGTTGTATGCTTGGATAGTGGTGAGATTTACGAGACTATTCTCGAGATTTATGAGATGAAATACGTTAATTGTGCCATAGGATTCCATTTTATATCGAGTATGCATTATACGCGGGTTTTCAAAGAAAAGGTTTCATTCTTAGCTACTATTTATATATACATATGTGAGGGATTCCATGTTATTTTACAAAAAGATTTTCTGAACATTGTCTTTTACACAAAGCCCATTATTTATATATATATGATTCCCACTGAGTCTGTTTGACTCACCCCAATTACTTTCCATCCAGATTTCTCTACAGGTTCTTCTGGGAAATGGGAAAATGAAGATGCGTCCTTTTAGATTGCCTCTATACCATTACTCTTAGAATTTTGTCAATAAGATGTGCTAGATTCTTGTATAAAAGCCATGGTTGTTATATTGTTAGTGATACATGTATTGAACCCTTACTAATATTATTGTATGTGGAGATTGGAAAAATGTTGTACTTGGGACCTCGTTGGAGGCTAGTTATTGAATTGTAGTGCTTCGTTTTCTTTTGTGGATAAAGTTTGTGAACTGGAAATATTCTTGTCGTTTAGATTGTTGATTTCTATGTTTTACACAGGAGTTTTACTCAGTTAAAATGCCGTCGACGTACGGCACCAGTAACGAACCGGGTCCCGGAGGAGAAATCCTCTTAACAAGATTTGGGGCGTTACAAGTTGGTATCAGAGGCATAGGTTTCATTTTCCTTCGCCGAGAGTGGGGTAGATTAAGGGATTCCATTTTGTATAAATCATGTTCATCTTATAGTATTGATAATTGGGGAAAAGCTCGAGGAATCGGTTTTGGTTTATAGTGTAGAAGTAGAGTGACTATTGGGTTATACTATAGTCAACCGCCGCGTAACGGATGACTATACCATAAATCTTTAGTTGGCTACCACTTAGTAGAACTGAAACGCTATGATTAATTGAGTTCCACCCAAAATGTTCATTTCTTTTACTCCTTGAATTTTTGCCTTACCTTTTAAATATCATGTCACATTACTCTACCTGTCGCTATAAGTTTATCGGGTTCTTGAAGGATTATTACAGAATCTCTAGCATTGTCGGTCCCATCTGCACTAGAGTTCCAAGAACCCCCGCAAACATTGAAATGATGTGGCAATTATCTAGCCTGACCCTTAAGGATGGAAGAATGATGAAGTTTATTACTTACAAGAGTTTAACCACCCGCAATTATTGTAGTTTTATGAGTCATCCAAGACTGAGACTATTGAAGTGTGACCCTATTATACTGGGTTCCAACAGAAGATTTTGAATGCTCCAAGTACGGGCAGGTTGGTTTTGCTTTATTAGAACTTGAGGATAGTACGTTACGCTAATGTAAATCCATTTGGTGAATCTAATGTAATCACTAAGTGGACTTAGTTCAATAGAATCCTCTACATTGGATATATGTCCGATGCTTATAGTAGAGCAAAGATAGATGCGTTTTATGGTTTGATTTAGAATGAAATGAGGGTTAAGAGTTATCGCCTCAGGTTTGAGGAGTTGGGCAGGTAATCAGAAAGGATTGTCCAAACCTCGATTGGAGAAAAGAGATGAACCAAAATGACAGATGTGAGTGAGATGGAAGGAGTGGAAATGGTCAGTTAAGTAAGTTTTGATACCATTCGTTCCGATTATTGCACTAGAATCAGACTCTAAGAAAGAGCCAGTATTGAGGAAATCAAATCATAGCAATAGCAATTTACCTATACTTTAAATTAGCTATGGAACCAAAGAAGCCAACCTATTCGAGTCTTTAATTTAATTCCTAAAGTGGATTAGGAATACCCGGTAATGAAAGGTAGTCCTATCTTTTTCAGCGCTAAGTTGCCAACTGCATAGAGCAATTTTGTACTGCGGACCGGTCTAGGCTTTTGGCATACTGTTCCGTATTATACAAAATGGGGACTTTGTGGTCTGCGGACTGGTCTCCCAAAATGGCATACAGGTCCGCCAGTCTGAAACTGGGAAATTTGAACTTGATGTTGATTTGGTACCAGGAGCCACACATATCTCTATTGCACCATACTATTTGGCTCTAACAAAACCTAGTAACCAAGGGATTCTTTCGACGCAGCTTATCTCCACAGGGAGTGATCTTTTATCCAAGGGATTCTTTCGACGCAGCTTATCTCCACAGGGAGTACCCGTTACGTTTGCCAAAAAAAGGGCAGATGAATCACTCTATTTCTATATTAACCATTGTCGACTCATTGTTAAAGTCAAGCATTTCTTGCACACATAGAGGATCAATTTGGCTAGTTTTGGAATGCTTATTCCTTTTCTAAGATTGAATTATAATGAATTTTTCATCAATTGTGCATCCATAAGACAAACATCTCAAAACAGCGATTCGAATCCGTTATAGTCATTCTGGAGTCTTGGTTATGTCATTCGGCCTGTCTAATATACCGTCCTCATTTATTAACCTCGCATATGATTATCCTCATGATCGTTAGAACAGCAGTACTTGTGTAACCATATTGAAGTTCAGATAGAGTGTATCGACGAAAGGTCCTATTTTGATAAGTGTTAGGAGGCAGAGAAACCGAACCTATAGAAATTGTTCTAGACGGTGAGATATTTGATTCCTCGTACATTTCCTTAGTCTCACGAAGTCGTTAAGATCCTTATCTTCTAATCGGAATGTTGATAACTATGACTAGAATTTCATGATGTGTCCAAAAATTTAAAGCTCAGACTAGAAGTAAACATGAATCTTCTTGATATGTCCTTCCTTTACTCATCTAAGATGTACTTGTCTTGTAAGAATAAGAATAAGGAGTTTTTTTTATTTAAGATTCCCTTAATAGATCGATCGTAAGCTAGATGTGCATCCGTCTTATTCTACGCCGCGATGGAGAGCAAGCTTTGTACCCATTTGGGGTCTAGTTTTCACTTCTTCCAGCTAGGGGGAGAATTTATTAGAATGCGTAGCGGGAGGACATTATTGGCTAAATCATAGTTGATACAGCTTCTTAGTGAGTGAGCCAGTAGATTCGACTTAAGATTCCTCTTGCGTGTGATAAAAAAAAATACCATTGATTGGTTCCCTGATCTAGCAATTATACGCTGGTTTTATTGGGGAGTAGTGGTAGAATTAGGACACACCTCCTTCTTGAATCCTTAATCTTCAAGGAAGGCAGATTCAGAAAGTGATGAGAACTTCATTCGGAGCAACTAGTATTTTTATGCCTTGATTCTTGATAGTGAGTACCCTACCTTCCTGATGTGCAGATCAATATGATGATTCCTATGTGACCTTCCATCTTTTCTTTAAAAGTCTTGTAGGGACCATAGCAAATTTTCTAAGTTCGAACTATTCGATTGATACAAATTAGTAACCAATCCTCTAAGGATGGGAGCGACATTTGATTACGTATAGTGAATCTCAATTCTGACTATAACTAAACTTCCTCAGTTTGCATGTTTCGTCTAAAACTCTAGAGAAAGATATGTCCGCAAATGAGATTGCCTTGCTTTTTGAGCAAACCATAAGAGTTGATCTCCCTAATGTCTATGGGTCCTAGTTAGCTTCACAATCAGTGCAGTTTCCGTGTTTTCTCGACTATAACTCTCTTGTTTGAATTCTTAATCAATTGTTTCACCACGTGAGAGGGGTGGACTGGAGTGCGAATGGCGAATTCGATACCCTAGACTCTGTCTTTATAGTTGAAAGCCATTAACCCTTTCATTTATCTCAACTTTTATGGATGAGACAAATTGTCGGCCATGTAGCTCTAAGAGAGAGTCACACTCTATCCAATCAAGAGATTGCCTGTAAGATATATTCCTGGTAAGTAAGCACCATGACGTGTGAAATGCGGGTTGAGAATCATTTATGTTTGGCATGGGCGGCTATATGATTGTTCGTACCTTAATTGCTTGACATTCTTAAGAAACTAGAACAGTCGATTATGGATATTTTCTCGATCTTTGATGTACATTATATTTAGGAAGTCATGTGTGCCAAAGAATTTGTTCCTCATTCATTCTTGAGTAAAGCAAATGTTATTCAGTCCTCTATGGACAAAGTTTTCATTTTAAACATTAGATATTTTCTTAAGGAAGCGAAATCGAGTGCGAATTGAAGATTGCTTTTAATACATTTCCCATACAAATTTCGAGGACGAAATTTCTTAAAGATGGCGAGATTGTAATACCCCGTGTTCCATTCCTAAGTTAATCCTCTTCTTAAGCCCGGTTAATGCTTAATCTCTGTTAGGGCATGAAGCTTTTGCTTTTGGACCCTTGTTAGCTGATCCAACACCTCTGGCACATCATAGTAGGTTTATCAAGTTTGTGGGAATGATCGATTCATAATTTGGGTGGTCCGAATCGAAATCGAGGTGTTAGTTGTGTGTTTTCACTTTACGCGATTTCTTAATTTTTGCCAACTTCGAGGTATCGTAACTTCTTCGTTACTTGTTTGATTAAGCCGCCGTTTGCGCCTATGTTTAGGCTTTGATACAACTTACAACTTTCATGTTTTGACCGGAAGCTAATTCAAACTTTTCCTGGGTCGAAACAGTGTGCAAAGTACGCGAGTTGCAAAAAATCTGTTCATTCGGTAGCACGTCGGCAGAGCACTGTCTTCTACGAATTTTTGGGATTTATTCATCCATAATTTGACGATATTTCCTCTTAGGAAGTTGTAGATCTTTGAATTATCTTTCCGTGGACATAAAGATAACCTCAATCGGAGTTCCGAGCAAGAAGTTATGACAAAAATACGAACAGTGCTCCAGATCCAAAATGCATGTGCTGGCAGTGAACTCCATGATCGATCGTGGGGAGACCATGACCGATCATGGTACAACAGTAAGTTGGTTTTGGTCCATTTTGAAGCCATTTTAAGCCCCCTCCTCCCCCATTTTCAAACCACAACTTTAAGAGGGAGTTAGAGAGAGTTGAGAGCTCATTTCTAAGGGGTTTCGGAGAGGATTTCATCTATATTTCAACCCATAAACAAACCTCCATCTTCATCTTCTTCACCCTTCTTTCCTCCATGGCTAGGGCACAAAGCATAGGATTGGGGATTTGGCGATTCAGCTGTTCTTAGCTCGATTCAGCCCTTAAAGTATGATGACCTAACTTCCTTGAGGTGGGAATCTAACATTAAACTCTATTTTACAACTTATTATTACTTGATTACCATTCCTCCACATGTTTATACACATATATACCTCGTTTCTACATGGGTTTTGGGAATTATGTGAAACTACGCCTTTACACCGAAATTGGTTATTCAGATAGCCTGTTTATTGTTAAAAACATGTGTTTCAACAAGAAATTGAGGCTATTCACTTGATTTTGCACAAAACCCATTTGGAGCCCATTTGATGGTTGATGAATTATTTTACTAAGCTAAATGTTTACTTGTATGGGTTCAAGTGGTGATTTTATGTTACTAAACCATTGTTTAAAAGTTATTAAACTATTTAGAATGGTTGATATGAGATTTCTTCTGTTGGTTTCATGTGGTGTTATATTTGGTTATAGAAATGTAAAACGGGTTTCTTGAGTATTTGTTGATGCGCCGCTTTGGTGTTGAAATTGATGATTCGAATAGCCTACATATATATTAAAATACAATTTTTACAAGAGATTATGACTATTCTCTTGGTTCACATGAAAACCCATTTAGAACCTTATCAAATGTTAATAATTCCTATTATAAAATTTAATACTTATCCTTAATGGTTCAAGTGGTGGATTCTTTATGTTAAACCTTTGCCTACAAGTTGTTATGATGTTATAAATCGTGGATATGAGATATTTTCTATTGGTTGCATTATACATGTTCTATGTGATTAATGGGAAATCATGTTTTATGGCACAATTTCTATCTAAATGAGCCAGTTGATATGTTATTGACATCATAAGCTTGGTAAGTCCCAGGTTTGTCTCTAACGATTGAGACTTTAAGTTGGGACAGAGAGCCCTTGGGTGCAAGACCCGAAACTGTGCACAGAAAATAATGAGAGGCCATGCTGCTGCGTGGTTGAAAGGCCATGAAATGCAGACCTGGATTGTACGCTTGGATAGTGGATGAGATTTACGAGACTATTCTCGAGATTTATGAGATGAAATACGTTAATTGTGCCATAGGATTCCATTTTATATCGAGTATGCATTATACGCGGGTTTTCAAAGAAAAGGTTTCATTCTTAGCTACTATCTATATATACATATGTGAGGAATTCCATGTTTATTTTACAAAAAGATTTTCTGAACATTGTCTTTTACACAAAGCCCATTATTTATCTATATTATAAAACTCCATCTTTGACTAAAATTTTCTCCAAAAAGTATAAGAATCTAATGGTTAAAAATACACATGTTATGGTGTGCATTAGTTTTACACCAATGGATGAGTTTTATACACACATCAAGATGTCACATCAAAGTTAAAACAATCACACCAATAATATACACACAATAAACTCCCACATACTAATAATTTTGTCTATATTAAAAATGCTATAACTTAAAATAAAAAAATCAAAATTTAATAAAAATTTAATATTTAAAATCTACTAATCAAGATCAATTAAACAAGATCCATCATGACTATATAATTATGCAAAAAAAATTAAATTGTAACATTTAAGGACGTAAATTATGTGTTTATATATTATTGGTCATCTCAATCTATCATTTTTAGGACGTACGTTATATACTTTTAGTTTTTAGGACGTACGTTATTGGTCAAGATCCGGTATACTTTTAGTTTTTTCAGCATAAAGATATATTGAACTTACGTTTCAATTGTTCACAACGTTAGATTAGACTAGATATATTGAACTTACGTTTTATGACGTACATTACTCTTTTAGTTTTATTTCACCGTGCCGGATGGCACGGGTATATCCTAGTATATATATATATGATTCCCACCGAGTCTGTTTGACTCACCCCAATTACTTTCCATCCAGATTTCTCTGCAGGTTCTTCTGGGAAATGGGAGAATGAAGATGCGTCCTCTTAGATTACCTCTATACCATTACTCTTAGAATTTTGTCAATAAGATGTGTTAGATTCTTGTATAAAACCCATGGTTGTTATATTGTTAGTGATACATGTATTGAACCCTTACTAATATTATTGTATGTGGAGATTGGAAAAATGTTGTACTTGGGACCTCGTTCGAGGCTAGTTATTGAATTCCAGTGCTTCGTTTTCTTTTGTGGATAAAGTTTGTGAACTGGAAATATTCTTTTCGTTTAGATTGTTGATTTCTATGTTTTACACAGGAGTTTTACTCAGTTAAAATGCCGTCGACGTATGGCACCAGTAACAAACCGGGTCCCGGAGGAGAAATCCTCTTAACGGGATTTGGGGCATTACAAATGCAATAAGGGAGATCACAGGCGGTGGTGAAGGATTGTGATCAAGTAGTAGAAGGAGGCGACAGGTATGCCAGAAAAGCGGGAAGCGCTACTCTAAGCTAGCTGCAGTTGGATTCGAAATTCAAGGAATTGACAAGATTGTTGCGTAAACTGTGGTTAAGCAATTTTTGTATGTCATCTTGTCTGTAATTCCATTTTGATCATAGTAAAGCACTGTCGGTTAGTCCTGAGGATTAGTCCTACGCAAGTAGGGATACCTCGTAAATTCCTGGTGTTGAGTGATTGGTTGATATAATTGTTAGACAACACAACATAGGTTTCGACAGTAAAATTGAGTAGACCTGGGGTTTTAATTATGCTTATCAAATCTCAAATTATTTTTTGATAAAAACTGTAAAATTAACCTCGGCAATACAATCCCCAAGTTGGTTTTTCATCACAAAGCTCTTGGTAATTCCGAAACAAAATCCATGGTGACATGTTCTTACTTCCACTAAGGAATGGGTAACGGCTGAAGTTGCCCCGCGGGCCTTTGGTGTTCGACTTTCACCAATTGACATATTATGCATCTACTCACAAAGTTCTCGACATCTTGCTTCATGCCACTCCACTAGAAGTTCTAGCATAAGTCCTAGTACATCTTTGTACCACTGGGATGAATAGAGAATTTGGAATATGTGCTTCACGTAGAATTTCATTTATAAGTCCCAATTCTTTCAGTACCACCAACCTATCTCGGATCCGAATTCCACCATCGGTCCTAAGTTTGTACTCACCATATTTGGCTTCCGTAGCCAAATGGTCATGTCTTACTCAAAGTTCCTCGTTTACTCGCTGGGCTTCGATTATCCGTTGCATGCAAAATTTCCAGTTAGGCAATCGTATTATACAGATAGGCTTCATCCCCATTACAATTCACCATAAGGTGATGAAAAATTAAGGGATCATATTGCCTAAGTTGATTTTAAGATTTTTATAAAAAAACAATTCGAGATTTGATAAGAGGAATTAAAACCCTAGGTCTACTTAACTTTACTGTCAAAACATATGTTGTGTTTTCTAGCAATTAAATCAATCAAGCAATCACACAACACCAAGAATTTACGAGATATCTCTACTTGCATAGGACTAATCCTCAGGACTAACCGACGGTGCTTCACTATGATCAAAACTGTAAGGATCAAGCGCTTACCGTTGAACCAAAAGCTATAGCTATTAGAGAAGACGCAACTTTATTTCCTTATATGCAAGGCCCATTAGAGCACCATGGCATTCGATAACCTGCACACCGGATATACCCTCCGGATTAACCACGGAGAGGAGCGCAATTGTGGATTTACCTCCAACAATCCCCCCCATAATGGCGCGCCCCAGGTATCGAACCCGTGACTGCTTTGATACCAATTATGAGGATCAAGTGCTTACCGTTGCGCCAAAAGTTATAGCTGTTAGCGAAGGCGCAACTTTATTTCCTTATACGCAAAGCCCATTAGAGCGCCATGGCATTCGATAACCTACACACCAGATATACCCTCCGGATTCACCATAAAGAGGAGCGCAATTGTGGATTTACCTCCAACAAAAACAAAATTATATACTCGATGACTTACAAAAATTGCTTCCCTACAATTTACACAACAGTCCCGTCAATTCCTTGAACATAGAATTCAACCCCAGCTGGCCTGGCGTAGCACCTCTCGCGTTTTCGGCTTATCCATCGCCTCCTTCTATGACTTGATCACAATCCTTCACCACTGCTTGCGATCTCCCTTATCACGCATTAGCCACTTCGCTCACCCCCCGTTTTCAATCGCAACCAAAGATACTCTCGTAGGACCATGAACATTTGGAACCCTAGTTCTTAAAATTGAAGAACAATAGGATCTCCTATGGCATGTAAACAAAACCTAGATGGTGTTTCAAAACTCTTAAAAATTGATTCTAGCGTTTGGATATTTTGTCTCTCGAAAAGCTCTCTAGAATCATATATTTTTTACCGAAACCAATAGTTATATTTATAGGAAAAATATGGAGTCAAAGTCCTTTTTGGAATAGGTTAAAAATATCAAAAAAAGAATCTTTGTGATAAAAAATCATGTCTAGAAAAATACATGCCGGATCGGTACAAGTCTCAACAAGTTGGACCGGTCCGAAATCTTTGAAAAGCAATTTCGAGGAAAACAATTTTTGTGCTGGCCCGGTACATAATCTGAAAGTGTACCGGTCCACCCCTTTTAAAGAGCTTCCTCCCTTTATTAGAAGGGAAATTCTACTTACACCACTAAATTTTTTGAAAACTACCACGAACTGAAAAATACCACAAAAGTAAGAATATTTTCTTAAAACACCACTACATACACCACAAAGCACATACTAAATATTACCATAAAAAGTACACAAAATTTCTTAAAACACCACTAAAAATAATTAAATTAATTATTTTTTAAAAAACTTGTCTTATTTCTCTCCCTTTCGCATTAAGAAAATCAAGCCTTCGTTACTCTCTCTTTCACACTGCAATCATGGCTCCGCTCCTTCCTCCACCGCACAGCGCGTGTTGCTTCACGTTAGTCTCTCTCATCTTTTATTCCTCCACCACTCGTTCCTCTACCGCCTTATAAATTCGTTGGTTCCTCATGCCGCTGGTTCCCTCACATTTCTCTCTGCCATTCTAAGGTACATCTATCTCTCTCACCGCTCATTTCTCATGTTGGTCTCTCTTTCACGGCTTTACTTGTTTCTCTATTTGTTTGCTAAAAAATTTGAAGGAATTTTTGGGCATTTTTTTCCTCTTTTTTAAGTGAAAAATGCTATAATTATAACATATCTGAAACCCTCTATTTTCCTTAATGGGTTTCTCTTATTCTAGTTATTTTAGTCATTCCTTGCAATTCATGGTAATTTTGGATTGACATTATGCAATTTATTTGAAGGGATAATATTTGCACATAAGGTGTTTGTAGAAATTATGAGTAAAACTTTTTGGGCGTGGGTTTTACGGAGGTTGTTTGCGGACAAGAATACTTTTACAACCTTTCTTGTTTGCTTTCCATGATGATTTTTTAAGGAAAGGGCTTTAATGATGCATATCACCTGTTTATGAAATGCCTTGGAGAAAATTTCCTTCATGAATTTGATCAATTTGAGGAGGGTGAGTGCTCCACCATTTTAGAGAGACATAAGTGATTTTTTTAAAACATTATACTTGGAACATCTCTAATAATAGTGCAAAATTAACTTGTAAATCATATGTATTGACCAAGTTTTACAAAAAACTTGGAACACTGAAAAAAATATGTGCTCCAATGGTACTTGTGCAAGGTCTTGTGTAAAATTTAAAATGACCAATAAGATTCTAGCACATGTTAAATATCAATTAAGCATTTTCTTATTAGTTTTTGTTGTTTTATAATTACAATTGGTCTTGATTTATATATATTGATGAGTAGATATAAATTGATTCTTCATACAATCTTGATGCATGTTTTTAATTTATGCAAAGTCTTCAATTATAGGTCTTATTCTAAAGATGACCACCCGTGAAGCGCCAACTATGTCAGAGAAAACAGAAAGGCTATGGTTGAAGAGGAAGATGACCGTTGTGGAGAACAAAGTAATTAAGAAGGTAGTGGAGATGATCGCAATAGAGAAGAAAGTAATCAAGAAACTAGTGAAAATGAACTTGAAGCAACAAAGACAACAAGTGAAGATTAACATTAAGAAGAAATCTCTAAAAACAAAAATTGAAGAACATGAATTTGTAGCACAACCAACATAGTCCACACGGCCTAAGAGATGTAAAAGTTGTGTCTCAACATAAAGCATGAAGCAACGTCGCGTGTAAACGTTTGGATATGTTGGTTTAATTTGTTTTTCGACTTGGTAAAAATAATGGAAATGTTGTTTTTGGTAGAATCTAGCACTTAGATTATAGTTTAATTAGTTTTTTGATTTGGTAACAACAATGGGAATATTTTTTTTATCTAGATTTTGTATTAGGTAGAAGCGCTTAAATTATGGTTTAATTAGTTTTTGAGTTTGCCTATGGTATATTATTGCTTTCTTTTTTGTTAATGGACGATGTTCTATACTAATCATATGGTAATATATTAACTTGATTCGCATAAAATTGAGATAATTGGTTTTGTTAGGAATGTTGATTTGTTCTGAAACTTTGTGATTTGCGACAAGATTTTGAAAAGTATGAAAAAGCAGTTAACTTTTGCTGAAGTTTTTCGTCTATCTCGGCACAATATTACAAAAAAACATATTAAACTCGGTATATAGTTGCCAATTCTTAAAACTCAGCAATGTCTAGCTGACCAAAATGTTTGTCAAAGTACTCTGTTCGGCAAGAAATAGTTTACTGAATTATATACAATGAAATCGGCAAGACATCACCAAAAATATAAGTTAATTTCGTCACAATGATACCAATCTAGCATGTTTCAGTATTGTCTTACTATTATTCAGTCATGTTTGGCCGATATTGTTATCAAATCTCAGTTTTAAATTGCCAACTTTTGTGCTTAATATTGATTGCCGATCATTGAAAATTTATAACTTTTGACTAAGGCGATATATGTGCCTTAATTTCATAAAACAACTCATATTTATGCAGTTTTAACTAAGAACTTCATACAAGAGATCAAGATAAGTTGGTTAATTAGGAACTTCATTTCCATTAAAAGTAATCGTGAACTATACAGTGTTACAACAAAAACTCTTATGGCATGCAAGCCATATTTACATACACAAGAAAACAAAAACATTAGGATTTACTTCACTGATGAATACATCATGATTTTCTAGCCTCAGTTTCATTCCTCAACTTCAAAGTGATGATAACTGTGTTCAAATTTCGAGCAATGCATTGACACCAATCGAACAACTCAATTCTCGATTCAAATACCTACAAGACTGATAAAAAGCATTTAGTATTAGGATTTACTTCATTGATGAATATACTGGTCTCATATACTATAAAATGTCAAAAAATAACTTGGCCTACTTGCCTTACACTTCATAAGTTATCATGAAGGAGAGGTAATTGGTATCAATTGGTTTTGTAAGTACAATCAACCATCACCACTGAGGGAAAACACCTTACGATTATCTCTGCAGTAGTGTCCCTCATTCTTTTTTTTTCTCATTTCCCAACTGATCTTGACTTTTATAATTATCTTTGTAAAACCCCGCTCTTTCACACCCTAATGTCAATTTACCTTTTATAGCCTTAGTTTATTTCTTCGACTTCAATGTGACAATAACTATGTTAAAAATTTGGGCAATGCATTGACACTAATCGAACAACTCAATTCGTGGCTCAAATACCTATAATAATGATATAAAACATTTAATATCTTATCTAAAACTTATAGTAAAATATAAAATGGTGGGGAAAATGTACTTACTTTGTCTGTGAAGAAGTAACTTGTGAAGTTTTTTGAAAAAAAATTGACTAATTTCGCCCGGATCAGACCTATAAATAGAATCCACTTCTATCGGAACATGATTCACTTTTATCGAATCATGATCAACTTTTATCGGAACTAGAGCATTGGTATTAATTTTTTGGGTATCATTCAATGATTTTAGCACAAAAGATAAACTCTGTAATATATATTATAATTTTAAAAAAAATATAAACTATAAAGAAATACTCGGCAACACATGGCCGGTAATGTTAATTTAAATCGTCAATAAAACACCTAGTGTGTTTCATATTAGTCGGTAGTGTAATACCGACTTATTATTTTATATTCGGGAACGTGTTGCCGAATAAGTATTTTTTATCGGCTTTGCGTGACCGAAAATGATGTTCCGTTTTATAAGATGGGACTCATTTTTATAAGCTTTGAAGGAAGTAAAACATGAATATATATACATACTCCAATGCACAATGCTTCATTATCAAAAATATGAATATCTTATATCTTCTTCTTCCCTTTTTTGAACAAAATAAAAAGCTTTATTATCCATGTATATATATATATATATATGAGGATAAACAACCAATAATCATGAATGAGCAATCACTTACATGGTAAATTTGTTGGTTCCGTGCGAAGAAAGCTTCGAGCCGAGTATTTGCGCGGGAAGAGTGTGATGGTAATGTTTGAGTATTATATTTTTTACTTAAAATGCCACACACCTTCTTTAATTTTACCTTAATTTTACCACAATTTAAGTATTATATTTTTACTTAAGATACCATACACCTTCCTTAATTTTATCTTAATTTTACCACAAGAAAAGCGTGGTGTGAGTTAGCCTATTTTTGTACTTTTTTTACTTTGGATGGTTTTAAGTTATTTTGGTGGTATAAGTAGAATTTCCCTTATTCAAATACACGTCGCATTAATTTAATGGAAGCCAAAAAGGGCAAGGCCCCACATGATGTGACAAATTGAAGACTCGCGTGGATTTATTCCCGTAAATAAGAAAACTTGACAACTTTGACTTTTCAAAGATTCCTTTTCAAACTATTTATTATTTAAAAATCCTTTAATCTTAATTTTTTTTACTTTATTCCACCATATTAAATCCATTCGGTAACCAATTCGACTTAAATTTTAGAGGCTTTATGTGCGACGCCCCGAAATCCCGTTTAGAGGATTATACCTCCAGGACCCGGTTAGCCACGGAGTCGTACGCGACGACGGGTAAAAAATAATAAAACTTAGAATTTATATAAAAAGGGAATTCATTATAAAGCAATAATTTTAGAAAATTTTGGCATGTGGAGTTTGTTCATAAAGGTAAACCAAAACCTGTTAAAATGTACACTTAATCCATTTCCAATAAATACTCCACATTTAAAGAAAAGTCATTTATACAAAGCCTCCAATGAGGTCCCAATCTCAATAAGCTTTATATCAAAATACAACATTATAATAAATAATCATTTACTAACTAATCAACTAGTACATAAGTCGTTTCTTACGACTTAGGTGATCAGGGTCCTCAGAGCTATCTAGACTTGTACTCGTAGCATTCTCGCGAACACCTGCAAAACCTGGTTTGGAAAATGGGAGTGAGCCAAACGGGCTCAGTGAGCTATAAGGTTTGTATAAGAAAATAGATTATAAACCATGCATGCCATGCTATGTAATTAATGAAAGTAAACTTGTTTATAAGCTGCTTCTCGGTAATAAATCATATTTCTCTTTGTATATACAAATATAGATACATATACACATGTGAAGCAGCTAATGCACGGAAACTTTTGTGAAATGTATATATAATGCCCCCATCCCAAAATATAAGAAAGGCAATGTATGTATATATATATCTTTAATGCCACAACACCGCGACTAGATTATCCTCAATAATTTCAAACTCACGTCTAGGATTTTCATAAATCTACTTGCACAAGATAGCCGGCAACTCGGTTTCTTCTGCCCAAGGCAGGGACCACCTACCAGGTCCACCTAGACGCTACCTCACGCAGCCACACAGGCATACGCTACTCACGCCGCCATAAAGGCGCACGCTACAATAATACCACGTAGCCACAAGGCTATACGCTCCGGTAATCACCATCTATCTAGTACGAACGGTGTGGCCATCGATAATATATCCAAACAACAATAACTCATCAAATACATGAAATCACAAGAATATAGAATCCAAAGATATAGATATGAATATACATACATTCCATATGTATTTGTATAGCTGTATATATATATCTATTCATGATATGTGTACATATGCATATTGTATAACATATAGTGGTATTGCTGTTGTATCAGCTAGGCTTGCCAGGTGTCAACTATGGCCCAGTTAAAAGATATTGAATTTGGGAGGCATTATATGTGTTCAGTCAACGCGGATCAAAGCCAAATATAATGTAGTTCTCAAGTATACACAATATATTAGACCTCCCCTTAACACCATAATGCTTTGATTATATATAAAAAGGTTATAATCATGCCCAACACATACGGACTGGCTAAATAGTAACAAAACTCATAATTTAAACCAACAGTCAAAGTACAACAACAATATCACTAATAAGATATCAAGGCCGTAGCCTACTTTTGAGACCAAGTATAGCAGTGTATGTACGCGTATTAGAGTACACAGTACCCTATCGTATCCGTACATAAGGTTTTGTACAAATCTTACCAAAAACAATATATAAATTAGGGCTTATCATAAAATCCCTATTTATATCTGTATAAGTTCAAATCAAACAAAGAATCAAGAGAAATTAGCCCAACCCCCATAAACATGAACTTTGAGTAAAAACTAGGTTCGGATTGATTTGGTGTGAATATGTTATAATAAGTTGAAAAGGAGTTTAAATACTATTGTTCCCACCTTAGGAGGGTCAAGCCCTCGAAGAATTGCGGATGAATCGAGCCAGAGAAGCGCCAATGACGAAATCCCCAAATTGAATCCTTAAACCCTAGAAATGGTGAACCAAAGGAGGGAGAGGATGAAGATGATGATAATGTTGATGATTTGGTGGGGGATAATAAGCATAGAGTATTCTCACAATATCCCCAAGGATAGCCCCATAATCTCTCTCTAAGAGCTCTCCAATGGCTGGGTGAAAATGGGGGTGAAAGGAGAAGAAGGAATATATATAAAACCTCTCCAGCGCGAGAGTCGACTACCCACTGTTCTTAGTCGACTCATGAGGTAATTTCTGCCTCATTCAGTTTTTGGTCAACAGCCCAATTCGAACGCATTTTTGGGCATCAAGGAGTTGGAATTGGGTCTCGGCCAAAACATGAAAGTTGTAGAGGGCATTGAAATGAAGACGTGGCCGAAAACGGGGACTATTTGGAGTTCGGATGAAGAAGTTATGGTCATCCAAAGTCGGGTAAAAATAACTTTCGCGTAGGTTCCAAACTTGTGATTTTCGAGCCGATTTTCGTCCGAGCCACCCGAAATAACTTATGGTCATTATAACACACTTAAATATGTTAATATGACTTGTTGGAGGTTTCCAAACCATACCAACCTTTTCAGAACCCAATTTTGGCCATCCGGAGCCCGATCCTGCCTTATACGCGACACGGATCGTGGTTTTTGCAAGAGATGTTTAAACTGGGTGTTACATTATGAAACATGTTAGACATGAAAAAAATTAGTTTCCTCAATGATTGTGTCAATTGGCCTTTTTTGAATTACAGCAAAACTCGGTAAAAATAATTAAAAATAGATTTGGCTCAAAAGCTCTTTAAATAAGTATTTTAACTTCAAACACCACCTATGTTTTGAATCAAACCATATTACCAACTTACCTTAGGTCTTTAATTATGTACGATAAATCCAGTAAGTTCGGCGAGCTTCCGTTCATTAGCGTGTCTTCAAATCTCCAATTCGACTCAAACAATTACAACGGAAAAAGTGTTCTTGGTATCGGAATCAAATCAACTAAAAATATAAACCTAACAATCTCCCATTTGGCTATTACGATGACAAAACACATACAACTATATAGACGTTTTCGATGCGATGTCTATAACATCTCATTACAGAATCTATGTCGAATTAGTAAACAACAACAAGACTCAAAGACATGCCTAACTCTAAGTCTCGATGTCGGCTGGAACACTTCACAAGGCAAAAGAGCGAGCTGGATAATCTACTTGTTAATCCTGAAATACCAAAGCTCAACAAACACCTAGTGAAGCATGGGTGTAAAGAGATACAATAATCAAATAAGCAAAAAATTATATATCTCCCCCCCTCAAAACATTCCTACTTTACTACTCCCCATTACATAAGCATCCCCCCCCCTTTATCTCTCCCCCTTTTCGTCCTAGGAATAGACAAGGTAATGAGCATAGAAAGCAGTAAAGCATAGAAAATAAGACCATGCAAAGCAAATAGTATCAATTAATGCAAATAGCATATCCTGTTTAAACAAAGAGATTCTAGCTAGTAAAGATATACGTTAATCTTTAAAACCTTCTAGCTAAGACCTCGAGAAACCCTTCTTCACCAATTTCCAACTTTTCCATGGATTTGGTTTGGAGTTTCGAGAGCAAAATTGGCCAAAAAAGAATTTTTCCACAACTACTCAACATGCATTGCTATGGAATATGTATCAAATCTAGAATATATCAATTAAATTTCAAAACACGTGATTTCCATTAATATGATGCATGTACTATGCATATAACAATTCAGCATATATACGCCAAACAACACAGAGTAGAAGTACATATCCCATTGTGCTAAATAATATGGATCATGCAAAGCACTATCAAATAATTATGAATTTTGAAACACTCGTGCATCCATATACAAGAGAATTTAGAAAGCCTCTAAGCAATTATTTTTGATGGAGACATAAATATAGGATTCGTTTGATATTGCGTATAGATTAAACAAAAAACTTTAACTAAAACCCTATAAGAATAAAGGATTTCACCTTTGTTGATCATATAGAGGATCCATATGAGGAGACTAGGGTTTGAAAGCATCAGATTGCGATTTGGTCAGATTTTTAATTCTCGCTGGGCTGCAAAAATCGATTGTTTTAGCCCACCGAAACGACTTCTGATCGTCTTGATTTCCATCGCGAAAATTGTAACTTTGCGTTCCGAACGACATATCCAAAAATTAGCCCAATTCAACGATGCGATCAAAAGTTAAGATTAATTTACGACAACAGTACCGAAAACCTAAAGATCTTCTATCGTATTCCTTCCGCCATCAAATCTTGCACCGAGTGTGGGCTACGGTATCACCAAGATTTTCTCCTCTCTCAATAGAACAAACCTTAACTCATGAGAATTATTGTTATTTGAGAAGAGACAAGGCCGGCATATATATAAGGCAACGATAGGGACCTTAAGGAGAAATAAGTGTTTGGGCTTCCTATGGAAAGTTGGAATCCTAATTCCACTATGAATTAGTTCTTTCCATAAATTATAATTCACGCCACTAAAGAATTATAATTGCACTCTAGTCCTTATCTCAAAATTTAATTTCGAGCTCCTTGTTATTAAATACTTATTATTCTCCCGACGTTAAGATTACAGATAATCGTCATTTAAATTAAATTACTGACAATTATATTTAAATGACTTCTTAATCCTTGAGCCTACCACTTAACTTATTTGACATGTCGAATAAACATAATCCACCTGTAGGGTTTGACGTGATCAAAACTTATAAGCTTCTCAAGGGGTTATCATCAATCCCTGTACTGGGATGTGGATTCCATCAATAAATAATATTCATCGTACATATAGTGTCATCACCCAATTCACGAATATTATTGATCCATAAATGAATCTCACTCTTAATGAGTCAATACAACAAACACTACATATATGTCTATTAATTATTTCAAGATTAAGAGCATAAGTAATCATAATAACCATGGGATTTTAAATTGTTTAATATAGTCATATAAAAACAATTAACCCAAACTGGTCCTATTCAATACACACAACGAGTTAAAATTATACCGTTTCTTGTAATTAAGATAAACTACTAAATCTTGTGCTATAATCCTACCGATGGGTGTCCAATTCCATCTAAGATTGTGAACCATTAAACTTATATTTCACAAGAACCGATGATATGATCTTTTGTGTGTAAGCTATACTTTACACACTAAATCATCTACTATATGGAATAAAAGACACACATGCACAATATTTAAATAAATAATATAATGCAACTATTACCCATAAATATTCTCATTAAAATAACAAAACCAAGTTTATAACATATCCAAACTAACAAGAAAATTATGGCTTTTAGTATATCACTCTAACAATCTCCCACTTAGACTCAAAGCCATGCAGCTATGCATCTCACTCCCATTCCCTCAACGTGAACACTTTATGTGTTTTCCCTTCTTATGAATTCTCGGCTCTTTCGAGTTCGCAACCGTTTCACTATTATCAAAATAAAGTGAAATAGCTTATAACACTGAAGGTGCCACATCTAGATTCATATGGAAGTTCTTGAGCCAAACCGCTGCCTTAGCTGCTTCTAAAGCAGCCAGATATTCAGCTTTCATGGTAAAGTCAGCAATGCATGACTGCTTGATACTCCTCCAACTAATGACTCCACCTCTTAGAGTAAACACATAACCTGAAGTTGACTTTCTGGATCCTAACTTCTAACTAAAAATCCTTGTTTGTGTATCCAACAGGTACTAGACTATTGGCCTGGTAAACCAACATAAAATCTTGAGTCCTTTTAAGGTACTTAAGTATATGTTTTACAGCAGTTTAGTGTTCTTTTCTTAGATTAGACTGATATCTACTAACCATACCAACATTAAAGCAAATGTCTGGTCTAGTACACAATATAGCATACATGAGGCTTCCCACTGCCGAAGCATAAGGAACTCCCCACATCCTCTCTGTCTCATCATGTGTCTTATGACATTGATCTTGGATAGCGTGATTCCATACCTAAAAAAGGAGAAACCCTTTCTTGGAATCTTGGAAACTAACTATGGCAAGAATTGTATTGATGTACGTACTTTGGATAAGCCCAACATCTTATTTTTCCAATCTCGTATAAGCTTAATACCAAGGATGTGACTGGCTTTTCCTAAGCCCTTCATATCGAACTGACTTGTTAACCATACCCTCACTGAAGATAATATTCACATATCACTTCCAATAAGTAAGATATTATCCACATACAATACCTATAATACCACCGCGCTTCAGATGCGCCTTTTGTACACATAAGACTCATCCGAACATTGATCAAAATCAAAAGATTTGATTACATGGTCAAAAAAGTTGTTCCAAGATCTAGACACTTGCTTAAGCCCATAAATGGGCTTCTTGAGCTTACACAGCATGTCCTCTTGATCCTTTACTATGAATCCTTCTGGTTGCATCATATAGAAGCTTTTATCAAGACTTCCATTAAGAAAATCTGTCTTGACATCCACTTGCGAAATCATGTAATCAAGATGAGCCACAATGGATAAGAGAATCCGAATAGATTTTGGCATAGCTACCAACAAAAAGGTTTCATCATAATCGATTCCCTTCTTTCTGAGTGAACCCTTTTAGCAACAAGCCTTAATTTAAGCCCGTCTAATCCTCTCTATCTCTTATATACCCACTTGCATCCGATAGGTTTTATCCCTTCAGGTGGTTTACCAAGATCCCAGACTTTGTTAGAGTACATGGACTCCATTTCAGATTTCATAACCCTTTGCCATTTTTTGTATCTTTATCTTGAAGTACTTCATTGTAGTTAAAAATAGTTCGTTTCTTATTCATCATGGACCTTGTCATAAGACTCTCCCAAGAATATAAAACGACCATGTTGATAAAAAACCTTTCCACTACGACGAGGCACTACTTGTGTTTGTGTACATTATGCAAATATTGAACATACTAACTCACTATCCACACGTTGTGTTGGTTCAAGAACCTACGTATTAGTGATTTGTTCAAGATTGTGCACAAGTATTGGCAATCCTCCCATACAACGAGGTAATGGAATGTCGATATCCATTTACTGTGGTATTTCCTCTTGTACTAAAGGTATAGACGAATTGTGCCATGTTTTTCTCTCCTCTCATTTCCACTACAACAACACTATTCCTGGGCTTATGGTCTATGATATAATCATCTTCTAAGAATTTGGCATTGATAATAATAACAATATATTCTTGAGGATTATTAAATAAATCACGCTTGGTTCCTTTTTGGATATGCAACAAAGAAACACATTTTCGTTCTTGATTCCAACTCATCCGCATTACCTTTTAGCACATGTGCTGGACTAGCCATACCCGAATATGCCATAAACTAGGCTTAGGCCCAGTTCGCAATTCTATGGGTGTAATAGGTACTGACTTTAATGGTACCAAATTCAGAATATATGCAGCTATTTTTAAAGCATATCCCCAAAAAGAATCAGGTAGGTCTGAATAACTCATCATAGATCTTACCATTTTTATAAGAGTCTTATTCCTTCTTTCTGCTACACCATCATGCTGTGGCATCTCCGGTGCAGACAACTGGGATGTAATCCCATTCTCTAATGAGTATTCCTTGAATTATCCCAAGAGGTATTCACTACCACGATCTGATCGTAGTGACTTGATACATTTTTCTAGACGCTTCTCCATTTCTGTCTTGAATTCTTTGAATTTCTCAAAGACTTTAGACTTACGTCGCATTAAGTAAATGTATCTATACATTAAACAATTATCTATAAATGTGATGAAATACTCAAAGCCTCCTCTAGTCTGGACATTCATGTGACCATACAAATCAGAGTGAACCAGTTTTAACTGTTCTTTAGCGCTATAGCCTTTTGCAGAGAATGATCTCTTAGTCATTTTACCTTCTAAATAGGATTCACAAACTGGAAGTGCATCCACTTCCAATGAACCTACTGGTCCATTTTCGACCAGTTTTTGAATTCTTTTTAGATTAATATGACCAAGGCGTAAGTGCCAAAAATACATTTGGTTCATTTTGAAGGTTCATTTTTCTTAATTGGTAAACTATTAATGCTATTCAATTCACTCAGTTGTAGTACTGACAAGTCAGGATTATTAATGTAAAGATCAATCACTAATGTTCTAGAACAAAAAAACTATTTATTTTTTCTAATGATAACTGATTTATCATTAAAATAAACAAAATATTTGTCCTCAACCAATCTAGAAATAAAAATCAAATTCCTTCCAATGGAAGATACATATAGATATTCCTTAATCATTAATATCCTATTTTGACTAAACTGAAGATAAATATCTTCTACTGCAACTGTTGCCACATTCGTAGCTGCCCATATGTAAATTTTCTCTATTTTTAACTTGTCTGGTTTCCTGGAACCCCTGCAAAGTATTGCAGACATGATTAATGGCTCCCGAATCTACACACCAGGTACAGGTAGATCAGACCACTAAACAAGATACAATAACAAATAGAAGAAATTTACATATGTTGTTATAAGGATTTAGGAAACTGGGACAATCTTTCTTCAAATGCACTTTATACTGACAGTGAAAACACTGGCCCATAGGCATTTTCACTCCTGCTAGAGGTTCAGTGACTGCTGCATGCACTGCTCCTTGTGGGACTGCAGCTTATGCATTCTTCTTATTCCTTTCTTGTTTTTGGGCATAGAAGTTGAAGCTTTCTCAGCCACTAGAGTACTAGTCAGCTTACCACGGAGTTCCTCAGCTGCTTGGAATTCTTTAAGAAGTTCCAACAATGAATAAAGCTTATTCATGTTGTAATTTTGTTCGGAATCCCTTAAATAAGTCCAACAGTGACTAGAGAACGATATCGACCTGGGTTTTCCCATCGATTTCAGCTCCAAAGATCTCTTAGTTCATTCAGAAGACCGATCATTTTCAAAACAAGATCCTTAACTCGGGTTCCTTCAGCAATAGTTGTGTTCATGAGGTCTTTCATCGAAACCTACATTGTGGTATGATCCTGATCCCCAAAAATATCTTTGAGGTTTAGCATTATGTCGTAGGCGGTGGCAAAAGACTAATGCTAATGTTGTAGCACATTTGACAAAAATGGTAGAATGAAAAACCACGCCATCTCATCAGCCTTTTTTCACCTCCGGCAAGCCTGGGTTTCCTCATGGTCGCCCCCTTACCAGGTTCTGCTGGACAAGAACTCAATGAGCACAAACTTGTACTCTTTAGCAATAAGCACAATGTTCAAGTTCCCTTTTTCAGTCAATATAATTAGGTCCAATCAATTTGTCTTAGTTGAAAACAATTAAAAGTGGATCGAAAGAGTTTGTCATTTTAAAACTTGAGAATGACATACAAATTATGATGGACAATAATATCTTTGAACACATATTTTAAATATGGTATCCTCTACCATTTCAAAAAGCGTTTGCCAGCGGCGTAAGACTTTGAACAATATGCCCCGTTTGTGAGGTCGTCTATTATTCATTATTTTTTAGACATGTAAATCTATTAAATTTTACTATTTGGACAATGCCTTATTGTCAAGCAATACATACTATCTAGAGAATCCTATATTGTCAAGTAAAATTTAAATAGCCGACTTCCTTTTATCCTACAAATAATAGTAGAGACTCAGTTGAAGAGCATACTATTATTTATATCTAAGTGAATACTATCATTTAATTTAGTCCAATGATTCTGCAATTTATTCTTTCCGATATAAAGATGAGCACTAAAACCCACACGAAAAATAAATCACATCATTTAAAATTATTAGTAAGTGAAATTTGTACAATGATTCCGCAATCTATTCTTTCCGATATGGAGGTGAGCAGTATCTAAAATCTAAAGATCTTCTATCATATTCCTTCCGCTATCAAATCTTGCACCGAGTGTGGGCTACGGTATCACGAAGATTTTTTCCTCTCTCAATAGAACAAATCCTAACTCATGAGAATTATAGTTATTTGAGAAGAAACAAGGCCGGCGTATATATAAGTCTACGATATGGACCTTAAGGAGAAATAATTGTTTGGGCTTCCTATAGAAAGTTGGAATCCTAATTCCACTATGAATTAGTTCCTTCCATAAATTATAATTCACACCACTAAAGAGTTATAATTGCACTCCCGTCCTTATCTCAAAATTTAATTTCGAGCTCCTTATTATTAAATACTTATTATTCTCCCCACGTTAAGATTACAGATAACCGTCATTGAAATTAAATTACTGACAATTATATTTAAATGACTTCTTAATCCTTGAGCCTACCACTTAACTTATTTGACATGTCGGATTAACAAAATCCACCTGTAGGGTTTGACATGATCAAAACTTATAAGCTTCTCAAGGGAATATCATCAATCCCTATACCGGGACTTGGATTCTGTCAATAATTAATATTCATCATACATATAGTGTCATCATCCAATTCACGAAGATTATTGATCCATAAATGAATTTCACTCTTAATGAGTCAAAACAACAAACACTACATATCAAGATTAAGAGCATAAGTAATCATAATAACCATGGGATTTTAAATTATTTTATATAGTCCGTATAAAAATAATTAACCCAAACTGGTCCTATTCAATACACACACAGTGTACTAGCACATATAGTTAAAACAATACCGTCTCCTGTAGTTAAGATAAACTACTAAAACTTGTGCTACAATCCTATCGATGGGTGTTCAATTCCATTTAAGACTGTGAACCTTTAAACTTATATTCCACAAGAACCGATGATATGATCTTCTGTGTGTAAGCTATACTCGACACACCAAATCATCTACTATATGAAATAAAAGACACACATACACAATATTTAAATAAATAATATAATGCAACCATTGCCCATAAAGATTCTCATTAAAATAGCAAAACCAACTTTATAACATATCCAAACCAACAAGAAAATTATGGCTTTTAGTATATCACTCTAACAAAATTTCAAATAATTTCTTTTCTTCCTCAGATGTAATCTTTTTTTTTCTCTCTAATATGCAATTTTGCATCAAAATTGTGATTTTTTTATGCAAGTATTTTTTCTTTTCTTTTTTATGGAGGCTTCCACCCTTAGTGGAGGCCAACTTTTTCCTTTTTGGTAGCTTTTGGTTCTCCTTCCACTATGGTAGCCCTTTTTCATCCCCTCTACATTTTTTCCTCACATGCTTATCTTTTGATTTTTTTGCTCAAAACTACATTACCAAAATCTTACTACATTTACACAATGGTTTTCTTATACCCTCTCTCCTTAATGGGAGCTTTTGAAGCTTCAAATTAAAACCAAAAGCCTAACACATATGTGATTATTCAACATGCATCAATGTAGATCGTGCAGTGTAGTGTGTTGGATATCCACAAAAACTCTTATGTGATTGAAATAACATGCCCATAGTTATCGAATTATCAAAGCATTATGTACATATATCTCCAAATTAACATTTAATTATGAAAATCTGGAAATATCCTGAATAGAAAGCAGTTACAATCACATGCATATAAGTAATGAATTTTCCAAGGAATTCAGTAAATATCGCAATCGAAAATTCTAAACCAAAATCCACTTTGCTTCGGTAACTATGCGAGGAGCGAAAATCAACCAAAGCAACAAACTTACCTAGCATAGCCATCCATCCAACCAATTCCATGCTAGGCGGACTCCCTATCACCTAAGTAGGTGCAATGATCCCTTTCGGGACCTAAATTGAATTACCTTGTTCCTTTATTTTTAAGCGAATCTTTTTCTTAAGCCGGTTAAAGCTAAATCTCCGTTAAGGAGTGAACATTGGGTTCCGAACCCTTCGTACTTGACCCAACACTTCTAGTATGTCATATTAAGTAGATAAAGTTTGTGGGAGCAATTGTTTCATTATTCGGGTGGCCTGAATCAAAAACAAGAAGCAAATCGTACGTTTTGAACTTTTTGGAAAAGTTAATTTTTGGCAAACTTTGAGAGGCCATAACTTCTTCGTCCGATTTCCAAATGACTCCCCGTTTGTGGGCACATCTTCATTTGATTCCCCTATACAAGTTTTTTGTAGGCCCGAAACAAGATTCCAACATCTCGGGGGTCTATGGGTCAATGCAATAGGTGAGCTTAGTGCTGAGCCGAGTAAGATCGATCTTACTAGGGTCAAATTTGAGCAGATTCCAAATATAACACTTTTTGAATGGAGTAAGATTAATCTTACTCATCAGTACAAACCAATTTGGACTACTTTTAACCCATTTTCTCATATTTTATCACACCAAAACATCCATTTTCAAGCTTCAGGCCTAGATGGTTCTAGAGAGAGATTGAGAGCTTCTTTGAGAGAGATTTGGGGAGACTCTCATCCCCACATCTTTACCACTTGAAAACTCCATTAAATTAACACCAAATCAACCCCTCATAAACACTATTCATCATCATCTTCATCATCTCTTCCTCCATGGCTAGGACTCAAGGGGAAAGATTGGGGATTTGGAGATTGGAGGACTTTGGCTCAGTTCAACCTTTCAAACTAGAGGAATAAGCTTCATAAAGGTGGGAATCTAACCTTAAAACCTATTTTATAACTTATTGTTGTTGGATTATGATTTTACCACAAGTTTACATAAAAATCGAACTCTCCAAAAAGGGATTATGATTTTGGCAAACGAACCGGTATGGCCATTTGGCAAACTGGTCTGCAAGCACGAAAGTTTTGGAAACCTTGGTGCCCAACCTGTATGGCCTTTTGGCAGACCGGTCTGCAGTCTCAATTTTTTGGGATCTCTTGGCGCCGGACCGGTATGGCATTTCTGCAGACCGATCCGCATCATAAAACCGAAGCCTCGTTTTTATCAAAATTGACTCATTTTGACCAATTTTAAACTCCGTTCTCCACCATTTTCTGCCATTTTCATCCATTTTCATAGGAGAGAAAGGTTAAAACCATTCTAGAGAGAAAGGGTGATTCTTGGTGCAATATTGAAGATTCATAGCTCTAATTTAAGCTTCTCAACCGAAAAACTTGGATTTTATGTTCTTCTCATTCTCTGCACTTTCCCGGGGTTGCATGCTTGATTTGGTAGGTTACTTGAGCTCTACCAAGCCATCCAACCTTTGTTCTTCTAGCTATTCAGGTGGGAACTCCCCTCTTCTCTTTGATTTGCGAAATTTCAAATTAATTGAGTTAAAAATCACTAGATTTCGGTACCAAATTTAGAGTTTCTCTTTCATGCATGTAGTGTAGCCATGGAATTAGCCTTTTTAGCTTTGTTATTGATGATATACCAGTTGTATTTGATGAATATGAGGACCAATTGTCTTGCATGTGGTTAGTTTTGTACTAAATTAAGAATTTGGTACTGAAATGCATAGAAACATCATGCGCATGTCTAATACTTCATATTTATGCTAAAATTTATGAACTTCTAGAACATAAAACACTTTTAATTCACTTTATGTTGGTTATTAGACATGTACTCAATACTTGAAGATGATTCTAAATTTCTAGTAATTTCTTCTTAGTAACTGGCTTACAAGGCTGTATTGATTAATGTTCATAATCAAATGGAATTGATATTCATGTTGAACTCATAATAGAACCATGATTATTAATTGGTTGAAGTTATGATCATACAAAACAATCTTTTTGCAAATTATGAAACATATGGTGAGGCTACGAGGTGTTGGAACCAGATAAGCGTCGGTATATAAATGCTTAAGTTGTTCTTATTGCACAGATCTATGGGAAGATGGGGTGCCGTGAAATTTGGTCACCAGTGCACTGACCCATAGAAAGATGGGGTGCGTTTGTGAGTAGTATAATCCATCTAGTACCGGTATTAGGTTGAGGAGGAGGTGGATGGACGTCTATACAGTTATCGAGAGAGATATGCGTTGACGATAATTTGGCATAAATTGTGATTAATAAGCGGTTTTTCCTATAATTGGAGTAAACTTGAAAAATCCTTGTCAACGATGAAATTTATAAGTTTTTATAACATGATATGCATATGTATTGCATTTCCCTTTCCCTATAGTTCCCACTGGGTCAGTTTTGGCTCATTCCCTCATTTATATTTTAGTTATACCTCGTGGTATGGGTAGAGGTCGTGAACCAGGTCTGAGTTTATCTTAGAGCCACTCTGATGCCCTTATGAATTTTAGCTTCGTTATGTTATCGTTGATTGTGGAACTTGTTATTTCAAATTTTAGTATCTATCGTTGTATGAGTTTGTATTTCGAACTTTGATTTTATTTAGGTTTTGGTTGTATGGAGGATTATGCTTTGTATTATCATGTTGGGTTGTAATCAGAGGGTGATGTATTATATACCCTTGTGATGTTTAGGTTCATTAAACAAGGTGGATTTCTTAGTATGTGCGAATACTTCATGCTCAAATTTTGTTAGATTCCTCTGCTTTTGTGTATACTATTGGTTCAAATCACTTGTTTATCTGTTATTAATTTAATACAACATCTGTTAACACATGCTTAATTAGGCTGGTTGTTACAGTGGCAATAATGAACAGTAAATTAACAGTAGAGACGATGGATTTTTGTTTGTGTGGGTAGGTTCTTCTGGTGGCTTTCATTCCCAATCCGACAGTATGTAACACCCCATCTTAACTTACAGGATAACACCCATAATTAAGACCTGAAGTGTTACTAACCCATCTTAGAAGAACTAAGATAGGTGTATGAGAAAAAGATAAACCAACAGTATTATGTGCATCAAGCAAAAACAAATATACGTTACAAAATGATATTGTAGCTTGTAAACATGCTTCAAAGATATATAAAACCAAGCTATGTAAGTCTCCAAAAGTATATAAAATCCTCGGGCTAGCCTTGGCTTCCCCGACAAACATACATACTACCAAAAATTTGTTAAAGTATCAGAGCCCTAAGTTGTTCCAGGTCCTGCTGTACTCTTGCCTTAATTCGACTCCTCAGTACATGTAATATTTTAGGGAAACGGGGTGAGCTATACGCTCAGTAGGGTTGAGTTGTAACAAAAGTATCACTTGTAAAACACATTTCAGTTTAAAATCATATGTTCAATAAGCAATGCATGCATATGCCAATGCAGGATACCTCCCTTGTGTTAACCTCAGAGCCACGTTACCAGAATACTTCCATACTGATCCAGAATATAGCCTCGGGCCTGACCTCTCGAGATAAATAATCTAGTAGCAATCATAGACTAGCCCATCAGCCTTAGAGAATATTGCATAATGATAATCGAGTTGGACCACAAGTCCACCAATGATATCATATAACATAACCATCAGTGCCTTACCGTTATCTAGATTTTAGGGCTACTCTCCACTGGCTCTAGACAGCCGACGCGTTGCTACCCTCCGGAGGTCTAGAGATTTCCAACCCAAGGGCACCAGGCCCTACTTATTTACATACTGGTAGGTACAATTTAATACCCAATCCCTTCACCATCGCAGGGTCACAATATAATCATATTCGAATCCATACCAGGATCAAAACGTGGGGAGATTTTTAGCCATTCTTGCAAGGAGTTTTGTCATTTCGCTGAATTCAAGTGATCATTGCGAAAAAGTGTTTCAAAGGGTTCCCATCTTCCGGGGAGAAGTGAAAGAACGATCTCTGTCTTGTGATTTCCTTTGTGGGGATTGGTGCTAAAAAAGAAGAATTTCTCATCATTATGGAATGCATCGAAGATTCTCATATTTGGAGAACGTGAAAAAAGATTCCCATCGTGGGCAATGTGTGAAGAATTCCTATCTTAGAGGAATTTGGAAAATTCCCTTCGTGGGGAATGTGCGATAAAGGTTATTTTCCTTCGTGGGGAAAGGGGATCGGAGAAAATTCTCATCGTGGGGAATGCGAAAAATTTCTACCTTGAGAAATTCGGAAAATTCCCTTCGTGGGGAACACGTGGAGTCGTTATTTCCTTCGTGGGAAAGTGATTTCGGAGAAATTCCCATCGTGGGGAATGCGAAGAATTTCTACCTTGAGAAATTAAAAAAATTCCTTTTGTGGGGAACACGTGGAGTCGTTATTTCCCTTTGTGGGGAAAGTGATTTCGGACAAATTCCCATCGTGGGGAATGCGAAGAATTTCTACCTTGAGAAATTAGAAAAATTCCCTTCGTGGGGAACACGTGGAGTCATTATTTCCCTTCATGGGGAAAGTGATTTCAGAGAAATTCCCATTGTGGGGAATGCGAAGAATTTCTACCTTGAGAAATTCGGAAAATTTCCATCGTGGGGAACATGTGGAGTCGTTATTTCCCTTCGTGGGGAAAGTGATTTCGAATAAATTCTCATCGTGGGGATTGCGAAGAATTTCTACCTTGAGAAATTCGGAAAATTCCCTTCATGGGGAACACGTGGAGTCGTTATTTCCTTTCGTGGGGAAAGTGATTTAGGAGAAATTCCCATCGTGGGGAATGTGAAGAATTCCTACCTTGAGGAATTCGGAAAATTCCCTTCGTGGGAGACACGTGGAGTCGTTATTTCCTTTTGTGGGGAAAGTGATTTCGGAGAAATTCCCATCGTGGGGAATACGAACAATTCCTACCTTGAGGAATTCAAAAAATTCCCTTCTTGGGGAACACGTGGATTCGTTATTTCCCTTCGTTGGAAAAATGATTTTTGAGAAATTCTCATCGTGGGGAATGCGAAGAATTCCTAACTTGAGAAATTCAGAAACTTCCCTTCGTGGGGAACACGTTTTATTAATTTTCAAAATTTGGTATGCTAGATAAAATTGCTTGCAAGTTAAAGTGCTTTTTCTTTTCTTCATTTCACCCTCAGTTTTGACCTTTGGTGATACCGGGAATCAGACTATTGAATCAATTTTTCCAAGAAATTTTTGGACCGTCTTGCATGGATTTTCGGGATTTGGCATCTCTCTACCCACAGTTTTCCTTTCTTCAACCATGGGGATAGAATTTTCGCTTGGAATTCTCAATTATCCTTGAACTACCCTCTGATTTTTCTACAGGGAAGATGCTGGTCCTGTACCATTTTTTGTTTTTCGATACCCTTATTGCTCCCTCTCTTGATTATTCGACCTTTTACTTTGGGCTTTTCGAATTTTTCTTGCTTTTTTCTTTCTTTACTTTTTCCAAAACAGGAGCCTTACTCACGTAAGATGTAGCCCTCTGCCATTTGGCACAACTGTCACTCTTAGTACGGCTCTCCCTGTCCATTTTCCTCTTTTATTTCTGTTTTTTTACTCTTTTCTCACTTAGACCAACGGGATTTTCCCATTTTCTACTCTTTCAATTTTTTCTGGTGCCCGATTCCTCTTTTATGCCTTCCTTGTTTATCAATCAGATTCGAGTCTTTTGGAAAATAGATCCATCTTTTTTAATTTTGGTTCCTCCACAGACTTTAGAGTGTCAAACTTTGGGTTTTGATCCGCCATCTCGTGCACGTGTGTGAATCGTGATCCTTCGTTTCAGGAGAAATTGATTCATAGTCTGCCATCATCCTTCTCCTCTTTTTTTTTGGTCAAACTGGTCAAAATTGAGGGGTGACTGCAAGGGGTAGCTGTAGGGTATTACCCCCCAGCTGTACAGCTGGCAGCCATCCGCATGGTTGGGGGCTAGCCGTACGGTTGGCTAGCCTACGGCTGGCTCCTATTTCCTATAAATAGTGGCCTATTTGTATCATTTCTCTTCACTTCCTCTTGCGATCTCTCTTTCTAGCATATAAATTTCTGACTTTCAAAAAACATTTAGCGAGTGTTCTCTAAGAGTGTGAGTGATGGCTTTTGCAAGACTTCTAGCGATTTTTGTGTACATGATGATAGGGGGCCCACCAGAGGGCGGGGAGGCGCCTGAGCTGCTCTTGGGGGATGAGGTGGAGGCGATTACCGCGATGATGGATGAGCGTTTGATTTACGCGCCACAACACGACGATTGGGAGCGCGTGGCATGGGAGGGGCCACTGGGGGCGGACAGGTCACTTCAGCGAGCGATGTACCGTGACATGCCATTGATCTCGCCGGGAGAGGGGCGAGAGTGGCTACTAATGGAGCCTACGGCACACGAGATCCGTCGCTGTACTCGGGTATGCTTTGATTTTTTAGTATTTACACTAAGTGATAGTTTTGAAAAAATGCAATGCCATGATATGCATGAAATGTGATAAATTTAATAATTACTCGCCATGGTAGATATACTTAACAAAATGTATTTTTCAAAATATATTACACTGTATTAATAAATTGTTAGTGAGCCATTTAATTTATTGAAATCCGTGATGTAACAGAGGATTGGTCATTGCCGTGGTATTACACGTGCTGCTCCTGAGCTCCGAGACCAGCTACCTCCTTTAGTGAGGGCTTACTTGAGTGCGACCCCTTTCGGACGTTTTATCGAGGTTCTACCTGGTGGAGAGTTCCAACGATCGGTGAGCTTGCCGATGGTTTTAGGAGAGAGATGGTGGGACACGACACATATATTCCACTGGGGTTGGGGAGAGATGACGTTGACCCCGGAGGATGTGTTCGGGTTTACGAGGTTGCCATTTGGTGGGGAGGCTTTGGCAACCAACACACGGGTGCGGATTACTCTGGATGGGGTGGGAGCAGCGTTGGGGTGAAGGCCTAGCCGGATAGTAGCGGATGGGATACCCCACACAGCGATGGTGCATCACATTGAGGTAGAGAGCGCGAGGTTTGGGGATGGACCTATGATGCTGTAGAAGGTGCGACAGCTGTCTCGGTGTTTTCTGCTATTGGTGCTGCACGACTTTTTCTACGCCCGTGGTGGTGACAACTTGCGGCTGTGATGGCTGCCGTATCTGAGGTTCTTCGACCAGCTGTACGCATTCGCATGGGGTGGGTACGTGCTGGCAGTGCTGTACGAGTCGATGGATCTAGTATGCCGGCATATGGAGCTCAACCATCATGGGCTGGTCACGCTTCGGGAGGTAATTAATTAAATCATCAATTTATCTTTGTATCAAATAATACCCTTGACGGACTATTTTACGTGCCAATGTATGACCGCTCATGTGTGGGCCGCATTCTCCACTATGGATTTGTTCCATCATTACTCGAGACTTTTCCTCGTCGAGGCACTGAAGATGTATACCATCATCATTTCTTTGGTATAATTTTCCCGCACAAATGATGAATCGGGATGCGAGTCGACGAAGTGTGACTCGAGTGGCTTTGTCGGTATTTGATGGGTATTCATTATGCTTGAGTAGTTTCCAGATATCATAATACCAAACACTTGGTTCAACCACGTTTCCATTTTCAACATCTAGTGATAAACAGAATACTGGGTTTGCCCGCTTCTGAATTTGGATATGAATTTCTTCTTTCTCCCCTAGAATTTCGATCATCGAGGCTAGGGTAGCCAATGCATCAGCAAAGTTATTATGTGTTCTTGGGATATAGAAGAACTCAATACAATCAAATTTCTCGGATGTTTCCTCTAGTTGGGCAAGAAATGGTACAAGTTTTTCCTCTTTGATCTTCCACTTTTTCAGAATATGATTGATAATGAGAGCAGAGTCCCCAAACACTCGGATCTTGCGAACCCCCTTCTGTAGAGCGATTTCTAACCCCGACAATACAAGCTTCGTACTCTGCAATGTTGTTAGTATAGGAGAATTCTAAGCAAAAAGACATAGGGGCATGGGTCTGATATGGTGAAATCAATAAGATCCCGATTCCATTTCCGTTTCGATTGCAAGCACCATCAAAGTACATTTTCCATTCATCATCTTTCGTAATCTCCATGATACCTTCATTGGGGAATTCGAATTCCTGTAGTTCGGTATTGATGATAGGGTTCCCAGCTAGGTGATTTGCTATAATTTGCCCTTTAACGGCCTTTTGGGTTAGGTATGAGATATTGAATTTTGAGAGCAGAAACACCCATTTGGCCATTCTGTTAGTCAATACTGGCTTCTCAAACAAGTATCGCAAGGGATCCAGGCGTGAAATTAAGATTATAGAAAAAACCAACATGTAATGCCCCAACTTTTGGGTAGCCCAAACCAAGGAAGCACACGATTTCTCTAAAGCTGTGTAATTTCGTTCTCCCGGAGAAAGCTTTTTGCTGAGACAATATATTTCTTGTTCGGTTCTCGTTTTCAGCAAATGTTATGCTAACATTGCCCCTACCGACGAGTTGTTGACTGACATGTACAATATTAACGGAATGCCCACTTGAGGAGGTGCGAGGACTGGCGGGTTGGACAAATGTTGTTTGATCTTATCGAATGCTTCTTGACATTGTTCGTTCCATTTCCCATCAGAGCTTTTTTGAAGCAGTTTGAAAATTGGCTCACATGTTTGAGTTAGCTGCGAAATAAATCTGCTTATGAATTGTAATCTCCCGAGAAAACCCCGAATTTCCTTTTCAGTTTTAAGGACTGGCATTTCTTGAATGGCTTTGATCTTTACCGGGTCAACTTCGATTCCCTTTTTACTGACTATATATCCCAGCATTTTCCCTTTAGTGACCCCAAATACACATTTTTTAGGATTTAACCGCATCTGGAATCGAATAAGTCTTTCAAAGAAGATCCAAAGAGTCTTGACATGGCTTGCTCAGTCTAAGGATTTGATGATCATGTCGTCAACGTATACTTCTACTTCCTTATGGATCATATCGTGGAACAAAGTAGTTGCCGCTCGTTGATATGTGGCCCCAGCATTTTTTAACCCAAACGGCATGACTGTGTAACAATAAGTTCCCCAAGGCGTGATGAAGGATGTCTTCTCTTGATGATCAGGCGACATTCAGATTGCGATAATTAACATAAACCCTCACTTTTCCGTTAGATTTTGGTACCGGCACTATGTTGGCCAACCAAGTAGGGTATTCAATAACCCGTATGAACCCAACATCTAATTGATTCGTCACTTCTTCCTTTACCTTTAGGGACCATTCTGGAATTAATTTTCTTAATTTTTGTTTGACGGGTTTACATTCGGGTTTTGTGTGTACTTCATACATCACAATGTTGGTATCCAAACCCAGCATGTCAGCATATGTCCCAGCAAAAACATTGACGAATTCTTTCAACAAATTTTCTAAATCTGTCTTTTCAATATTGTTTAGCTCAGCCCCAATTTTTATTTCCTTTTTATCATCATTGGTACCCAAGTTTATTGTGACAGTGTCCCCTTCAATGGGTTATATTCTTTGTTCATCATTCAAGTTCTCATTCATCATTTCCACATCACAAGAATCAAAGTAAGGGGAAACATTGACAACTTTATTGATAAAAATACGATTTTGTACAGATAACATACATTCTAACTCTCGTAAATCTCTATCAATATTATTTCCTTTCTTCTTGTATTTCTTCTTTTCTTCAATGGGGGCGGATGAGGTGTACAGGATCCCCGAGGTAGTCTTCATCAAGTGCCATTACCTCGAACATATGTCCTAACATGTCTTCTTCCTCTAACGGCTCAACAGGTGGTTGGGTGATCTTCAACTGAGATGAGAAGGTGTGAGTAAATCCCTCGCTTATGTACAAATCTTCTTCGAAAAAGATTTCTAACCCCGGTTGCCTTTTTCCTTCGTTATTAACCCATGGCTCTTGAAACCCACAATAAGGGAAGTCTTCACCCTCGTTCACAAACCATCCATTTAACGAGCTATCGGTGAATACGGCGCTTTTCCTTCGGCTATCATCTCCTATATACCCTAACCCAGAGAGAGGACTCGGTTGTTGGTACGGCTCAATCATTTGTGCGATTCCGGCTTGATATTTTCCTAAACCAATTCCTGGTAAGAATTTCATTTTCCTCATCATTTGTACTACTCGTGCATTTATTGTCGACATGTCGTCGGGAGGCAGGTATTTCACACTCTAAGTGGTAAGAGCTTGTACTTTTGGTTCACACGAAAATCCCCCAAGTGGACTTTTGGCTACCAATTCCCAACACAGGCGAATCTTTGGGCACTATGGTTCTTTCGGGATCCCCCTTAATGATAATAATATCCCTTTGGGCACTATGGTTCTTTCGGGATCCCCCTTAATGATAATAATATCCCCGTTGAAAGGTATGCAACCAAACCCGACCAATTTGAAGCTGCAACCAAACCCGACGGAATATCATGATTGAAACTCGGTCGTAAATGTAGCCGGTCCCATTTTCATAGCAATCATGACGAAAACCAATACCTCCCGCTTAGTATTGTCATATGCTCGAACCGTGACCGGAGATTCTTCTAGCATGGTCAAATCGATACCCAAGCGAACTGTAGTTTTCAATGGGCACATATTAATTGTAGAACCGTTATCCACTAGAACATATGGTATAGACATTCCACAGGCCATAACGGTAATATGCAAGGCTTGATTATGATCCCGGCCAAGTGGTGATAGATCTTCGTCGAAGAACCCGAGCATTTGTTTTTGTACCCCCATCGCGGCGATCATTGCTGTCAATTCGGTCGGGGTAGCTTCGAGAGGAACGACTGATTCATCTAGCATTTTCATTAGTGCCGTACGGTGCAGCTTGGATGCCACCAAGAGTCCCTAGATTGAAATTTGGGCTTGTGTTTTCTTCAGTTGTTCCACAACACGCCCTTTTTCCAGATCCTTTGCCGGTTCTTTGGGAGGAGTAGTAACAGTAGATTGCTTGTTATTTGGTGATTGGTAGACTCTCCCAGAGCGAGTCAATTGTTGAACCCATGTTGCTACTGGATCAATTGTATCTTCAAGTGGTTCAATAGAGGTTGTAGGTGCCTTCTTTTCAACTTGCGAAAGTTTGTTCCAGTCGAAAGCGATCATATTTACTTGTGATGGGTACTTATTATGATAGATGTTTTTCCTTGTTGCTTTTCCCCGGTTATACTCAAGCCCCTGTCGTCTCGGGTTGTCTTTGAATTGCAAAAAGTGAGCGATTCCCTAGTTTTGCTTCCCAAGCCCAAGTCCTGGTATAAATTGCATTCGTTCCATCCACACCATAATTTTTGGACTAACCATTTCTTGCGATCGCGGGGTAGAGGTTTCATCGACACATAAACCCAATAATGTTTCATCTTCGATTTCCTTGACAACTTTCGAGGCCTTTTCCGGAGCAGGTGAAGGCTTTCCATAGCCAAATTTCAACATTTCAACATTTCTCACATCTACGACAGGTTTGATCAACAATACAAGATCCGACAAATCTAAATCTTCCTCGATGGCATTAATTCGATGATTGTGGAGGGGATTTCTTGCGACATTAGGCGTTGACGGATCAGGTATTCTTTTGCTATCAATAAGGTTTTGAATAGCATGTCGCAGGGCCATGCAACTGTCGGTAGTGTGTCCAAACCCTTGGTGGTACTCCCAATGCTCGTTCATGTTCCAATGGGGTGGTATTTGTTGTGGTAACGGCCTTCGGTTCATGGGATATATTATCCCAGCTTCTTTTACTGTTCGTATACCTTTCCCAAAGGTCCCGGCAACTGTGAAAATTGTCTATCTCGTGATCGGTTTTGATCGAATGTCCTGGGGTTGTTGTTATTGTTGTTACAGTACCTAGGTGCAGAATAACTCCCGACATTCTTTGCAGAGCTTTGATCATAGGGATTGTTAGAATAACCCCTACCAAAAGACCCATAAGAAGTGACTTGATTTATGGCTGAAGTAGAAGTCTTTTTGTATTGCGATGCGGACTTCTTGGTTTCAGCTTGCTTTGATAATTCTTCCTCAATCTCATTGCCAACATGGAGCAAAGCCTTGAGCCTACCAAAGAATTGATGTCCCATTTGAGCTCGGATTTCTGGCTTTAAATTCTTAACAATCATTCCTAGTTGATCTTCCTCATCGAGACGTTCTACCATTTATGCGGCTAATTCCCTCCATCTTGTAACGAATTCGCTAAAGCTCTCGCTTTCCTTTTGCTTGGCCATTTCTAGATGTTTCCTCATGACCTTGAGCTCTTCATTGGTCTTATATTGCGACACAAACTCTTGAACAATAGCGGACCATGATCTGACACGGTGCTTTTCAAGATTCGGAAACCAACTCTGGGCTGGTCCTGCGAGAGTGAGATGAAAGGAATTGGCTAATCCAGCCTCACCAATATCGTAAATCCTCATCGATCTGACGTAGGATTTCAGATGGAGTTCCGGCGGCATAGTCCTCGTGAATTTCGGGATGGAAGGCATTTTGAAGCCCACCGGGTAACGAACTTCAGTGTACAAGTTGTACCTTTGCATCTGGGTTAAGTCATTCGAACTTTCGGCCATCTTTTGGGTAAGTACCTTTACTTGTTCTTTAAGTTCGGATATGTCTTTATCCCCTCGATAAGTCTCTATTGGTGATGGGCCTTCCCCTTGAATACTCATTGGCCTTCTTATCGGTTCATAATATGGATCCAGATAAGGTTCGTGCATTAGTTGCATCTGCGGAGGAGCTTGATCAATTGGGTTTTGTTGTAACCAATTATTGACTGGATCATGCATAGCCTTTGGTTAGTTTAATTGCTCAAACGGAGGTGGTACTTCGGTGTGAACTGAGACTGGTGGCGGTGGTGGAATAACTGGGGCTTCTTTTGCCAGTTCTGTCATGCGTCCCTTAGCCAGCTCGTCCACCTTGGCATGAGTATTTTGATTGTCAGTTAAGAGCATGGCCATACTTTGATTCAGATTTATCAGCATTCGGTACATATCGTCGGGGTTAGGTAACGGACCATTCCCATTTCCACTTGAGCTGGCTAGATTTGGGTCAGCATTCAAAGGTGAAGTGTGATGAAGCGGTTGACCCCCCGTAGTATTATTCTGAGGTATCCCCTGGTTCGGGTAAAAAGGACCGGGCGGCGGATCCGCTGCATTATTAAATTGGTTGTTCACATTCTTGTTCGGTGTGTTCTGATCCATGCTTTCGAAAGAGTCTGGTCTGACAAGTCGCCCGGTACTATCTCTTCCAGCCCACCAGAGGCCTGGATGGAATGAATATCTGATGCGCTGAAAAAAGGACAAATTCGATCGCGCACATTCCCCGAAAAATAAGAACAATATATCATTTAGAAATTGCCAAACCTTATCCAGAAATACATCGATCGGGACGATGCTAGACACAAAAAACGTTTTCTTTAGGTGAGATCGAAAGCAGACCAACAACGATAACTTGAGAGCCCCGCATAGAGGTAGGGTAGGAACAAAATTCCAAGGGTTCCCTGACCATCTATAGTTTTGGAAAATCATTTTGAAAAGAATTTTCAGGAAAATCATTTGAAAATACGGGAAGTTCTCTCCTCATGAGTTGCTTTATTCATGGAATCAGGGCCTTCGCTCACTAGATTCTCACGAATGTCGATCATTAAAACAATGCAGAAAATCTTTGTGTTCTAAGTTGACTCCCTTATATGCAAGCGTGGTTGAATAGGGTAAGGTTTAAGACTCCCTCCTATTTGGCAGGTCTTACGATATACCTCAAGAGCGCAAGTATGTGTAAGGACCTTTTGATATACATCCCGGGTACATGAGTGTTCTCGTCACCCTATATACCTCAGTAAGAACTTGGCAAAGGAGAGTGGTCCCAGGCACTTTTGGCTAGTGCAGACCCGCAAGTCCACGGCCTAGTCACGACTCTGGTCCCGGGGTTGATAGGGTAAATTCACACTCGCGAAAATGCATGATAAGACGTGAGTGCGTGCAAAATAACAATATGGAGGTTCATTATTGATCAACGCTTTAGGGTTTGTTATGATAACTTACACAATTTTAATTATGAAAAATATTTTCCTCACATAATTAACAAATAAAGGCATCAAGGTATCCTCCTAAATCGCTTCTATGTTATCCTAAAACTAAGGCTTGCAATCATATATCTAATAAATAATAGGAATCAAATATATGATCCATTATACAAGAGCTTAGTTCTCGGGCTCCCCAGCAGAATCGCCACTGTGAGAATCCGAACCTCTGACCTGAGAGAAGAATCCTCGTTCTCGGTTTTATTTGTTTGAAATAAAAACCATGTTTTGTAGAGTCGCCAATTTGTTTTACAAGTAAACAAACAAAAGATCGTACGAAGGATAATTCGAAAATGAACTGTCTTTCTTACGTTTGAAACCAGAGATTGATTTAAAACTTGCTTTGCTAGGGTTCGGGAACTACGTTACGAATTGTGAAGGTGTTAGGCACCCAATTCGCCCTTTCGGTCTCTTAATGGATAATGCATTTAATTCCTATTTTAGATATCTTGCAAGTAGTTCTAATTGTTTTCAGAATAGTCCTTTCTAGATAAATTTAGTTTTAAAACCGTATTTTGAAATCAGACTCAAGCTTTGCGAGCGCCTACGTATTCATTCGTAGAATGAAATCAGAGTCTCATAGTTCCGTTTGTTTGGAAACTATTTTTGTATTTTTATTTGTTTTGAAAACGTGTCAAAACGGATTTTAGATTTCTTGAAAAACTTAGAAAAGACTTATTTTGAAAACAATGAACTTCTTTGCAAGTTATCTAATTTTATGTATTAAAACTTTATTTAAATGCAGTATTAAAATTCAAGACAATTGTAGAAAGACATACCTGATGCGCTTAAAGAAGAAAGACTGCTTGCCTTGATTGCTCCTTTCTCTCTCTAGAACTTTTTCTCTGTAAAGCTTTCTCTCTCTAAAGATTCTCTCTCTCTAAAGACTCTCTATCTCTAGAATTTTCTCTCTCTAGTGTTTTTCTAAAAGAGATTCTCTAATAATCTTGACAGAGCTTCCCCTTACGAAAAACTCTATTGAGTGTTGATGATCCCAAATAAGACCCCAAGGGTCTTATTTATAGGGAAATTTCCTTCAAAAATGCTCAAAAAGAAGCCAACCGCAGGGGGTGCGGCTAGGGTGTATGGTTGGGGCATGCAGCTGGGGCATTCGCCTGGGTGCCAACCGTACAGTTGGTAGCCAGCCGTACGGTTGGTACGTGCGGTTGGAGGCTGCGGCTGGCACTCTAAAAAAGCACAGAATAGGCAACAACGGTTATATCAGACTCCCAACGAGTCCAAAATTGGAGTCTTTCCTAACGGTCTTCTATTTGTGTGATGACTCAAGACTAAGTGCAATATGCCCGTTTTATGAGAAAACCAGAATTCACACGAGAGTCGTGGATTGGGGTGTTCACACTTTGCTAAGGGTTTATCCTATTCTATTTATATCCTTTGGATAGGGTTTTGTGAGGTGGGAAATTACTATAATGGGTAAATTAATATTAAAATAAACACAGAGTGTTACACAGTACATCCTCCCGGAGTGCGTGCTCGTGTTCTTCACTAGGCTCTAATGGCCAGATAGATACAATTTTTAGAGAGAGAGAGTATATGGCTATTGCTATTACAAATTTGCTGATCCTTTGCTAAGGGTTTATCATGTTCTATTTATATCCTTAGGATAGGGTTTTATGAGGTGGGAAATTACATTAAAGGGTAAATTAAAATTAAAATAAACACAGAGTGTTACAATCTCTCCCACTAAATAAAATTTTGTCCTCAAAATTTAAATATTACACATTAAGTAAACAACCCAGGATGTTTACTACGGATTTCAGTCTCTAGCTCCCACGTCGCCTCTTCGGCTCCGTGATGTAACCATAAAACGATCACTAATGGAATAATCTTATTCTAAATAATTTGATCACGATGATCAAAGATCTGTATAGGATGGGTTTTATAAGTCCCGTCATGTGACATCCCATTTAAACACCCCTTGCAAAATCCTGACCCATATCGCGTATAAGGCAGAATCGGGCTTCAGATGGCCAAATTGGGTTCTGTAAAGGTTGATGTGGTTTGGTGACTTCCAACAAGTCATATTAAAGTATTTAGGTGTGTTATAATGACCGTAAGTCATTCCGGATGGATCGAACGAAAATCTACTCGTGAATAGCAAGTTTCGATCCTACGCGATTAATGATTTTTTCCCGACTTTGAAAGTCCATATCTTCTTCATCCAAACTCCAAATGAGTCCCTATTTTTGGCCACGTCTTCATCTCAATCCCCTTTACAACTTCCGTGTTTTGGCCGAGACCTAATTCCCACTCCTCGATAATGAAAAGTGGGTGCAAAGTCGAGCGGTTGACTAAAAAGCTGAAGGAGGCAAAATATAGCCATGTAGTCGACTCCATGAGAAGATGTAGTCAACTACATCGGGCTGGCGAGGTTTTTTATATATTTCTCCTTCTCCTTCCTCCTCATTTTACACCTACCAATGGAGAGCTCTTAGAGAGAGAGATGAGAGGAGATTTTGAGAAGATTAAAGGTATTTTCGTCTATACACCTTCACCACACAAATCCACACCAAAGAAACACCATCATCATCATCTTCTTCTCATTCTCCATCCAAATTCACCATGGCATTTGGAAGCAAATTTGGGGGTTTTCGCGTCTACGCCTTTTCGGCTCGATTCTTCCGTAATTCTTCAAGGGATTAAACCTCAATAGGTGGGAACAATAGTATTAAATCTTATTTTTAAGTTATTATAACATATTTGTCCCAAATCAAACCAAACCTAGGGTTTTTCTACCCAAATTGCATATTCATAGGGTTCGGGTTAATTTTCCCTGTTTCTTTACTTGATTTGGATTCAAAATGAGTTTAAATAGGGGATTATTCGAGAAACCCAAATTTCTACGTGGTTTTTTTTAAAGTTTGGTACAAAACCCTTATGTACGGATACAATAGTGTACAATACACACTACAGCTCATACATAAAATATTACATTTGGAAATAAAGGTACTTTTGACACATAGTTATGTATGTATGTGATATTGTTGTTACACTAGAGCTATTGGTTTATGAATTATGAGATTTATCACTTGCTAGGCCAATCGTAACTAGGCTTGTTAAGGCCATAAGCTTATTCTGAAAAAGTGAAGTACAAAGATCATAAGGGGAGGTTTATAATAAAATCCAGGGGTTATATCAATACAATAATTTCCTTGGCTTGGTGCCAAATTGTGGGAAACATTAAACCCCTAGCATTTGATTTTCTTTTTTTATATACTAGTATACGGACTTGGCTAGCTTGGTTTAAGTGTAACAGCAATACCACTACATGTTTTACAATATGTATATGTACACCTAACATAAGTGGATATATGTATGAGTTATACATATACATATGGAATATATATAAGTATATACATATCTACACATATTAAATTCTATATTCTTCTGATTCCTGGATTTGATAAGTTTAGTGTTGTTTGGATTTATATCGGTTAGGCCAACACCGTTCGTACCAGATGAGTATATGTAGCGTATGCCTTGGTGGCTACGTGAGGATTATTTGTAGCGTATGTCTTTGTGGCTGCGTGAGGTAGCGTCTAAGTGGACCCGGTAGGTGGACCCTGCCTTAGGGGCTGAAGAAACCGAGGATGACCATGGTCTGTGTGCACACGTATGAAAATCCTAGACATGAGGATGATATATGAGAGAAATGTACATAGATTTGGTCACGGTGTTATGGAATACTTGGTACGATGACATATTATATTGTTCTTATCTTATATTTTTGGGATGGGATAACATACACATTTATACTTACTAAAATATCATATATTATAAGAAGTGGATTTCATGCCCAAGCGTACTACTTGAAAGTAATTATTTTCATTATAATGCGTAGAATGGTATGCATGGTTTTTTAACCTATTTTCCTATACGAACCCTTAAAGTTCCAATTGAGCCCGTTTGGCCCACTCCCATTTTCCAAACCAGTGTTGCAGGTGTTCTCGGGGATAATGCGCTTGTGCTGTTTAGTAGCTCTGAAGTCCGTTTATAAAAGTCGTTAGGGAACGACTTGTTTGCTAGTTCTTCATTAGATCAGATGGATACCTATTGTATTGATGTATATTTATATTGATGTAAAGTTATTATGAAATTGTGACCTCATTAGAGGCATTGCTTTGTACCAAAATGTGAATTTCTACTTGACAAGATATTGGTAGATGTGGAGATATGATTTTAGTTAAACTTATGTATAAATTAACAGGTTTTGGTTATATTGTAATACAAACTCCACGCGCCAAAGTTTTCCAAAATATATGGCTTTATTTGATATCTTCAATTATATAAGTTCTAAGTTTTACACCTTAGCACCCGTCGTCGCGTATGACTCCGTGGCTAACCGGATCCCGGAGGTATAATCCTCTAAACGGAATTTTGGTGCGTCACAAGTTGGTATCAGAGCTATAGGTTTGACGTTTTTCTCGGGGGATTCATGGGTAGATCCGAGATTTGGGGTGCGAGCGGTTATAGTATTCCTCGAAAGATCGATACGCTCTCGTGCAATAGGATTCTACAGTTAGGATATTTGGAAAATGGGAGAATTGTGAAAGGTGACGTGGGTTGTCTTGGCTACATCCATTCACAAAATTCTAGCTTAATTATTTTTGGCCTCTTTCATAAATTATTTCAGTCATTGGCTCCTATATTGCCTGTTTCATATATATGATTTGTGTTCGGGATTAGTTCTACCACTAAGTGAGCAAAATGCGACTGTTTGATTATGATATAGTCATCCGCCGGCTAACAGTTGACTATCTGATAAACCAGCAATCCACTACTGCTGACTGAGGTTAGAACGTGGCATGCTCGTAAGAGAGTGGCTACTAAAGTCCTATTCCTCGTGTTTACCCCATTGCTTCTTCTTCGATTTCTTGCGGGGTGAACCTAGCGCGTCGATGATCGTTCCTCTGTAACCATATGGCCGCGTTCGAACTTGCAAGTCTAGTTACGAGAGAGGGAATCTGTGGATTATGTCCAGATTAATTACTCTGTTATGAGTAAACTTTTATATTGTTCTAGAAATTATTTGGCTTAAGAGATCTCTTTGGTAGGATGACTATTTTATAGTGGAATGGTGAGCAAACTTTCTTAAAACCCCACATGGAATGTATGAGAATGACCAAGTTTAGTCATGCGTATGCTTATATCCTATCTCATGAGTCTAGACCTGATATGGAATAATGGAGAATAGTACAGTTTAGTTGTGTATGCATGTGTACTCTATCCTAAGAGTCTGGATTCGATGTGGATAATGTATGAGCCTTCTTATGGGTGCCGATAACTCATAGGTGATTATGGTTGTTGTATTCCTTGTGATAGAAGGTAGATATCGGTGGTGAGACATACTTTATATATATTCTTTCGAGAATGGGCGGTTGAAGGTGTTCATGTCTAGAGAAAAGCATTGAATATGCTTATTTTGGAATCGAATCCTCATTTTGCTTGTCATGTAAGTACATTTGGGAACGAGAACTCGTTTAGTGAACCTTGTCTCCAGTAACTATGTGTTATGCCTTGCTCCCTAAAGTGATAGGAGAGAATCTTTCATGAAATCTACAAGACATCTCATTCTTACTAGCTGCAGACTCATCATTCCTTCGTGATAAAGAACCCACAACGAATTCGTCTAAAGTATAGTTCTATTCCATCTTCGTTAGGGGGACCTATCAGAGTAACGCAGCGAAAGCTTGATGACTTGTCAATTCGAGGTTAGGGTGTTATTCCTTTTGTAAGCCTCTTACATTTGTTAAGTATAGTGTATCTAAACATTGACAAATTGGTTTATAAAGGGATTAAACCTTGAGGAAGAGTATTTGTTTAACGGTTATATCTCGTGGAGAAAGGGGATATAACCCTTAGTAGAACTATATGTTCCTCTATTTCATTTCTCCTGTTTCTTTCTTAAGTGGAGCTTTGGGTACACAATCAACTTGAATGTGATTCCATTCATTATGATAGGGGAGATTTGTTCGAACTGCTTAATGATAGCATGATGACTTATGAATTGTGACTTAGTGAACTAAGTTTTTGAACTCTCCTCATACTAGAAAGGTGTAGTACCTCTGAGACACAAACTGTACCTTTGCTTGACCCTTACTGAGTTAGCCTCTGTGAGATGAGCACTTTCAAGAAATCATTTCGTGGACATCTAATTAGAGTGATGTGCATACTAGATGTAAAGAGAGTTTTCATTAAAGAAGAAGCCTGGAGCAGAAAATCATATCTTAAGTTCAGAGTGAGTGTTTTAGTGAAAAATTTATGCTGCTCCATTTCAAGAGTCCAGGTGATGATGGGGGTAAGCGTTTCAAGCTTGAGACCTTCCTATTTCCCTCTTGATTCTAGTTTAGGGTTTGAAGCAGTACTCCGGATTCAAGCTTTATTGATACCAATCTGTAGCAAACCTTTTTAAGGAGAGGAGACGAGACTTAATCTTGATAGATAGACCTTGTTCGCACCACCATTTATCTTCCATTTATATATGTCAAAGCTTGTCTTAGCTCGAGATAACAGTTTGGATTATTCTATCAAGCATGAATTACACCTTTGAAGGAGAATGAACTCTCCTAAGATCATGCTAGCATACTATGAGTGTATCACTTTCGCTCTTTGTATAGTGGAATCCCCAACGGATTTTTTTTAGAGATGTGTGTCTATTGCTTGTTAAGGGGGAGACAAGGTAAGATCCAATAAATTTCTTTTATTGGAAATGCTATGCATGGCAAATGCATTAGTAGGAAATCCTTACAGTTCGAATATGTTGTATTCATACCATGTCAGTCGATTCATGACTGTGAGTTGCCATGCTCCGCATCCTGGGTTACTAGTGGAGTAATCGGGGTTATGATTATGAGGTGATCACGGGTTCATGAAAACAAATGAGAGGGCCTCAAATATTCCCTATAATTTAGTGAGCTCCCAGTGAACCTATCTTCTTAGTCTGAAGTTTACGTGACGTCCATTGAAATTTCATTCTTAGTTCAGGAATTCGTCAAGGCTAAGAGAAGACATTCGGGACAAGGAATGCATTCATTAGTATAACCACCTTTTGTATTTTGAAACGACCTCCTAAGAATTTGAATTCTGAATTTTGTGAGTTATTCTGATTCATCTTTTGGAAATCGATCCATGCATTTTTCCTCATCTGCTTGTTCCGATTTGATGGAATTAGAATCTAGATAGAATTTTAAAGCAGGAAATGGAATTTGATTTCCGTATTCAAACCCTAGTGATTTTGGTCTGGTGCCTCTAACCTCTAGTAGAGCTATTTTTCTACTAGCTAACACCATAGTTATCTTAACGGAATTGGGAAAGAGAGGTTACCCATGTACCGTGTATATATCTAGCCACCAAGTTTTGGAACCATCAATCACTCTATGATTCCTTGGAGATGGTACCTTTTCGTGAGTAATGAGACACTGAAAACCCTTCTGTATTTGAAACTTACTGTCACTTGGGAACCTATTTGAAGATTACCAACTTAATCTCTTGTTACGGAACTGCAATCACCCCGTATTGCAATATGATCATCCTATGTTTCTTGAGCTAGAAACTTCTAAAGCCATTGAGAGGCGGATATTGAGTGGAGTACCAATATTAAGTTGAAGTATTCGGTGATAAGAAATTGGGATGGTGAAGACAACATTGTTACTTTGCTCGATAAGTTGGGTGAGAGAAAGAAGGTCTATAAGGAAAGTTCTATCTTCTGCTACTTCGTTCATGTGTATCGGCGGTTGAAAACCCTCATGTTTGATTAGTATCTCTTTCCATTAAACCTCTTAAAGGGGTTGTGGCTTGTGAAAGAGAATATATTAGATGACTTTAGTTATATGGTTTTCTTCTTTAGCGTTTGATAAGATTAATTCTCTTGTTCTGATCCTTGAGTTCGGAATCTTTCTTCATTGTTTATTGTAGTCTTCTCTTTTAAGGAAGGGTAGCTATGGGGAATTCAAAACTACTTGTACTTTGTGCTAGTAAGCTATCCTATGGGAATTTCGAGGACGAAATTTAATAGGAGGGGAGATTGTGACATCCCGTTTAAACACCCCTTGCAAAATCATGACTCATATTGCGTATAAGGCAGAATCGGGCTTCGGATGGCCAAATTCGGTTCTATAAAGGTTGACGTGGTTCGGCGACTTCCAACAAGTCATATTAAGGTATTTAGGTGTGTTATAATGACCGTAAGTCATTCCGAGTGGATTGAATGAAAATCAGCTCGTGAATAGCATGTTTCAATCCTACGTGATTAATGATTTTTGCTCGACTTTGAAAGTCCATATCTTCTTCATCCAAACTCCAAATGAGTCCTTGTTTTCGGCCACGTCTTTATTCAATCCCATCTACAACTTTTGTGTTTTGGCCGAGACCCAATTCCCACTCCTCGATGATGAAAAGTGGGTGCGAAATTGAGCTGTTGACCAAAAAGCTAAAGGAGGCAAAATATAGCCATGTAGTCAACTACATGGAAGTTGGGTGACTTGACTACATCATGTAGTCGACTCCATGAAAAGATGTAGTCGACTACATTGGGCTGGCGAGGTTTTCTATATATTTTTCTTTCTCCTTCCTCCTCATTTTACACCTACCAATGGAGAGCTCTTAGAGAGTGAGAGATGAGAAGAGATTTTGAGAAGATTAAAGGTATTTTCGTCTATACACCTTCACCACAAAAATCCACACCAAAGCAACACCATCATCATCATCTTCTTCTCTTTCTCCATCCAAATCCTCCGTGGCTAAGGTTTTGGAAGCAAATTTGGGGGTTTTCGCGTCTACGCCTTTCTGGCTTGATTCTTCCGTAATTCTTCAAGGGATTAACCCTCAATAGGTGGGAACAATAGTATTAAATCTTATTTTTAAGTTATTATAACATATTTGTCCCATATTAAACCAAACCTAGGATTTTTCTACCCAAAATGCATATTCATAGGGTTCGGGTTAATTTTCCCTATTTCTTTACTTGATTTGGATTCAAAATGAGTTTAAATAGGGGATTATTCAAGAAACCCACATTTCTACGTGGTTTTTTTTAAAGTTTGGTACAAAACCCTTATGTACGGATAAAATAGTGTACAATAAACACTATTACGCATACATTAAATGTTATATTTGGAAATAAAGGTACTTTTGACACATAGCTATGTATGTATGTGATATTCTTGTTACACTACAGCTATTGGTTTATGAATTATGAGATTTATCACTTGCTAGGCCAGTCCGTAACTAGGCTGGTTAAGGCCATAAGCTTATTCTGAACAAGTAAAGTATAAAGATCATAAGCGGAGGTTTATAATAAAATCCAGGGGTTGTATCAATACAATATTTTCCTTGGCTTGGTGCCAAATTGTGGGAAACACTAAACCCCTAGCATTTTATTTTCTTCTTTGATATACTAGTATACAGACTTGGCTAGCTTGGTTTAAGTGTAACAACAATTCCACTACATGTTTTACAATATGTATATGTATACATAACAGGAGTGGATATATATACGAGTTATACATATACATATGGAATATATATATATATATATAAGTATATACATATCTACACATATTGAATTCTATATTCTTATGATTCCTAGATTTGATAAGTTTAGTGTTGTTTGGATTTATATCGGTTAGGCCAACACCGTTCGTACCAGATGAGTATATGTAGCGTATGCCTTGGTGGCTACGTGAGGATTATTTGTAGCGTATGTCTTTGTGGCTGCGTGAGGTAGCGTCTAGGTGGACCCGATAGGTGGTCCCTGCCTTGGGGGCAGAAGAAACCGAGGATGACCATGGTCCGTGTGCACACGTATGAAAATCCTAGATGTGAGGATGATATATGATAGAAATGTACGTAGATTTGATCACGGTGTTATGGCATACTTGGTACGATGACATATTATATTGTTCTTATCTTATATTTTTGGGATGGGATAACATCCACATTTATACTTACTAAAGTATCATATATTATAAGAAGTGGATTTCATGCCCAAGCATACTACTTGAAAGTAATTATTTTCATTATAATGCATAGCATGGCATGCATGGTTTTCTAACCTATTTTCTTATGCGAACCCTTATAGTTCCCATTGAGCTCGTTTGGCTCACTCCCATTTTCCAAACCAGTGTTGCAGGTGTTCTCGGGGATAACGCGCTTGTGGAGTTTAATAGCTCTGAAGACCGTTTATTAAAGTCGTTAGGAAACGACTTGTTTGTTAGTTCTTTATTAGATAAGATGGATACCTATTGTATTGCTGTATATTTATATTGATGTAAAGTTATTATGAAATTGTGACCTCATTAGAGGCATTAACACCCGCCGGAGCCTGACCTATGCCCGCTTCCACCCCCAATCGAGCTGCCATCTCTCCTATCACCCAGAAAACAATCCCACGAGCAGCACCCGAGGATGGCATGGATAATGAGTAAGGCCTCATACCTACAGATCCGGCTCCCGGAGACCCTACAGGAGTACGTAGCAACGATGAGAAGGAGACGTGCTGAGCCCAATCCATGTCCCCCGGCCCGAATATGGGCGATGACCCCGACACCGACCCACGCCCCTCCGGTGTCTGCGCTGACTCCAACATCTCTGCCTCAATGGGATGCACCATCGATGTGTGGGGTATCCCATCCGCTACTATCCGGCTAGGCCTCCACCCCAACGCTCCTCCCATCCCATCTAGAGTAATCCGCACCCGTGGGTTGGGTGCCAAAGCCTCCCCACCAAATGGCAACCCTGTCAACGCGAACACATCCTCCGGGGTCAACGTCATCTCCCCCCAACCCCAGTGGAATGTATGTGTCGTGTCCCACCATCTCTCTCCTAAAACCGTCGGCAAGCTCACCGATTGCTGGAACTCTCCACCCGGCAGAACCTCGATAAAACGTCCGAAAGGGGTCGCACTTAGGTAAGCCCTCACCAACGGGGGTAGCTGGTCTCGGAGCTCAGGAGCAGCATGTGTAATACCACAGCAATGACCAATCCTCTGTTACATCACGGATTTCAATAAATTATATGGCTCACTAACAATATATTAATACAATGTAATATATTTTGAAAAATACATTTTGTTAAGTATATCTACCATAACGAGTAATTATTAAATTTATCACATTTCATGCATATCATGGCATTGCATTTTTTCAAAACTATCACTTAGTGTAAATATTAAAAAATCAAAGCATACCCGAGTACGGCGGCGGATCTCATGTGCCGCAGGTTCCATCAGTAGCCACTCTTGTCCCTCTCCTGGCGAGATCAATGGCATGTCACGGTACATCACTCGCTGAAGTGACCCGTCCGCCCCCAGTAGCCCCTCCCATGCCACGCCCTCCCAATCGTCGTGATGTGGCGCGCAGATCAAACGCCCATCCATCATCGCGGTAATCGCCTCCACCTTGTCCCCCGGCAGCTCAGGCGCCTCCCCGCCCTCTAGTGGGCCCCCCATCATCATGTACACAAAAATCGCTAGAAGTCTCGCAAAAGCCATCACTCACACTCTTATAGAACACTCGCTAAATGTTTTTTGAAAGTCAGAAATTTATATGCTAAAAAGAGAGATCGCAAGAGGAAGTGAAGAGAAATGATACAAACTGTGACGCCCTGAGTGATGAGTACTCCCTTGTGTGGAGGAATGGTAGCTCGAGCGATGAGTACTCCCTTGTGTGGAGGAATGGTAGCTCAAAGGGGGCATCCCACACCGGAAGTTGGGGGATCCTTGGAGACCCATATAAGTAAGATATGGTCGCTAATTAAGTACGAGGCCTTTTGGGTAGCTCACTGGCTTCGGATCCCATGAGAACTCCGAAGTTAAGCGTGCTTGGACCAGAGAAATCCAGGGATGGGTGACCCCCTGGGAAGCTGGTCGTGAGCTCCCAGAAACAAAGCCGTGAGGGTAGATGTCCTGGGGCTGAGGCCTGGCTAGGACGCTACCCAGAGCGGACAATATCGTACTGAGGTGCGACCGGGTCGTTACACAAACAGGCCACTATTTATAGGAAATAGGAGCCAGCCGCAGGCTAGCCAACTGTACGGCTAGCCCCCAACCGTGCGGTTGGCTTCCAGCCGTACGGCTGGGGGGTAATACCCTGCGGCTACCCCTCAATTTTGACCAGTTTGACCCAAAAAAAAAGAGGAGAAGGATGATGGCAGACTATGAATCAATTTCTCCTAAAATAAAGGATCACGATTCACACACATGCACGAGATGGCGGATCAAAACCCAAAGTTTGGCACTCTAAAGTCTGTGGAGGAACCGAAATTCAAAAAAGATGGATCTATTTTCCAAAAGACTTGAATCTAATTGATAAACAGGGAAAGTGTAAAAAAGGAATCGGGCACCAGAAAAAATTGAAAGAGTAGAAAAGGGGAAAATCCCGTTGGTCCAAGTGAGAAAAGAGTTAAAAAAAAGTAGAAATAAAAGAGGAAAATCGACAGGGAGAGCCACACTAAGAGTGACAGCTGTGCCAAATGGCGGAAGGCTACATCTTAGGTGAGTAAAACTCATATTTTGGAAAAAGCAAAGAAAGAAAAAAGCAAGAAAAATTCGAAAAGCCCAAAATAAAAGGCCGAATAATCAAGAGAGGGGGCAATAAGGGTATCGAAAAATAGAAAACAATACAGGACCAGCATCTTCCCTGTAGAAAAATGATAGGGTAGTTCAAGGATAATTAAGAATTCCAAGCGAAAATTCTATCACCATGGCTGAAAAAAGGAAAACTGTGGGTAAAGAGATGCCAAATCCCTGAAAATCCATACACGACGGTCCAAATATTTCTGGGAAAAAATTGATTCAATAGTCTGATTCTAAGTATCACCAAAGGTCAAAACTGAGGGTGAAATGAAGAAAAGAAAAGGCACTTCAACTTGCAAGTAATTCTATCTAGCATACCAAATTTTAAAAATTAATAAAACGTGTTCCCCACGAAGGGAATTTTCTGAATTTCTCAAGGTAGGAATTCTTCGCATTCCCCACGATGGGAATTTCTCCGAAATCACTTTTCTAACGAAGGGAAATAACGACTCCACGTGTTCCCCACGAAGGAAATTTTTCGAATTCCTCAAGGTAGGAATTCTTCGCATTCCCCACGATGGGAATTTCTCCGAAATCACTTTACCTACAAAAGGAAATAACGACTCCACGTGTTCCCCACGAAGGGAATTTTTCGAATTCCTCAAGGTAGGAATTTCTTTGCATTCCCCACGATGGAAATTTCTCCGAAATCAATTTTCCAATGAAGGGAAATAACGACTCCACGTGTTCCCCACGAAGGACATTTTTCGAATTCCTCAAGGTAGGAATTCTTCACATTCCCCACGATGGGAATTTCTCCGAAATCACTTTCCCCACAAAAGGAAATAACGACTCCACGTGTTCCCCACGAAGGGAATTTTTTGAATTCCTCAAGGTAGGAATCTTCGCATTCCCCACGATGGGAATTTCTCCGAAATCACTTTCCCCACGAAGGGAAATAACAACTCTACGTGTTCCCCACGACGGGAATTTTCTGAATTTCTCAAGGTAGAAATTCTTCGCATTCCCCACGATGAGAATTTCTCCGAAATCACTTTCCCCACGAAGGGAAATAACGACTCCACATGTTCCCCACGAAGGGAATTTTCCGAATTTCTCAAGGTAGAAATTCTTCGCATTTCCCACGATGGGAATATCTGCGAAATCACTTTCCCCACGAAGGGAAATAACAACTCCACGTGTTCCCACGAAGGGAATTTTCTGAATTTCTCAAGGTAGAAATTCTTCGCATTCCCCGTAATGGGAATTTCTCTGAAATCACTTTCCCCACTAAGGGAAATAACGACTCCACGTGTTCCCAACAAAGGGAATTTTTCGAATTTCTCAAGGTAGAAATTCTTCGCATTCCCCACGATGGGAATTTTTCTGAAATCACTTTCCCCACGAAGGGAAATAACGACTCCACGTGTTCCCCACGAAAGGAATTTTCTGAATTTCTCACAGTAGAAATTTTCTTTGCATTCCCCACGATGGGAATTTTCTCCGATCTCCTTTCCCCACGAAGGGAAATAACCTTTACCGCACATTCCCCATGTAAGGAATTTTCCAAATTCCTCAAAGATAGGAATTCTTCACACATTCCCCACGATGGGAATCTTTTTTCACGTTATCCAAAAATGAGAATCTTCTATGCATTCCCTAATGATGAGAAATTCTTCTTTTTTAGCACCAATCCCCACGAAGGGAATCACAAGACAAAGATCGTTCTTTCACTTCTCCCCGGAAGATGGGAAACCTTTGAAACACTTTTTCGCAATGATCACTTGAATTCAGCGAAATAACAAAACTCCTTGCAAGAATGGCTGAAAATCCAGTACACTGAGGGTGGGAATGCGCCACTGAGGGTAGGCGGAAGAAAAGACCGATGTGTCGTGTTGCATAGTCAAGCGGAAAGGGGCGGTCATGGATTCACACAAGAGTCGTGAATCGTTGTCTTCTTATCGTCCCAGAATTCTTTCAGGCAAGAATTCCGGGACGAGAGGGTCTGTGAACACCCCAATCCACGACTCTCGTGTGAATTCTGGTTTTCTCATAAAACGGGCATATTGCCAATTAGTCTTGAGTCATCATACATATAGAAGACCGTTAGGAAAGACTCCAATTTCGGACCCATTGGGAGTTTGATATGACCATTGTTGCCTCTTCTGTGCTTTTTTAGAGTGCCAGCCGCAGCCTCCAACCGTACGGTTGGCACCCAGCCGCACGCCCTAGTAGCACCCCTTGCGGTTACCCCCTGCGGTTGGCTTGTTTTGGAGCATTTTTGGCGAAAATTTCCCTATAAATAGGACCCTTAGGGTCTCATTTGGGATTTTCAACACTCAATAGAGTTTTTAGTAAGGGGAAGCTTTGTCAAGATTATTAGAGAATCTCTTTTAGAAAAACTCTAGAGAGAGAAAATTCTAGAGAGGGAGTCTTTAGAGAGAGAAAGGAGCAATCAAGGCAAGCAGTCTTTCTTCTTCAAGCGCATCAGGTACGTCTTTCTACAACTGTCTTGAATTTCAATACTGCATTTAAATAAAGTTTCAATACATAAAATTAGATAACTTGCAAAGAAGTTCATTGTTTTCAAAATAAGTCTTTTCTAAGTTTTTCAAGAAATCTAAAATCCTGTTTTGACACGTTTTCAAAACAAATAAAAATACAAAAACAATTTCCAAATAAACGGAACTACGAGACTCTAATTTCATTCTACGAATGAATACGTAGGCGCTCGCAAAGCTCGAGTCTGATTTTAAAATACAGTTTTAAAGCTAAATTTATCCGAAAAGGACTATTCTGAAAACAATTCGAACTACTTGCAAGATATCTAAAATAGGAATTAAATGCATGATCCATTAAGAGACCGAAAGGGCGAATTGGGTGCCTAACACCTTCCCAATTCGTAACGTTGTTCCCGAACCCTAGCAAAGCAAGTTTTAAATCAATCTTTGGTTTCAAACGTAGGAAAGATAGTTCGTTTTTGAATTATCCTTCGTACGATCTTTTGTTTGTTTTCTTGTAAAACAAACTGGCGACTCTACAAAACATGTTTTTATTTCAAACAAATAAAACCGAGAACGAGGATTCCTCTCTCGGGTCGGAGGTCTGGATTCTCACACAAAGGATCATCAACTTTGTAATAACAATAGCCATATACTCTCTCTCTCTCTCTAAAAATTGTATCTATCTAGCCATTAAAGCATAGTGAAGAACACGAGCACGCACTCCGGGAGGATGTACTGTGTAACACTTTGTGTTTATTTTAATATTAATTATGTTTATTTTATGTAAAAATTATAATTTTAGGGAATTAACTTCCCATAATTTGGAGAAAAGATCCCCGTAAATTGTAGAACTCTGAATTACCTTTCCAAGCATTTACAAATTATCTCGATCGGAGTTCTGAGGGAGAAGTTATGGCCAAAACAAGTTGGAAAAATTTACTCGTGGACCGGTATGGGTGTTTTGGCATACTGGTCCGGTGTATGAATTTTGGGGAAGAATCTGGCTACGGACCGGTATGGGATTTTTGGCATACCAGTACGGCGTATAAAAATTTAGAAAAAATTTACACTGCGAATCGGTACTTTATTTTTGGCATATTGGTCCGCTATACGGGAACAATGCACTGACTTAGCTTGTTTTTAACTGTTTTTTGTTTCTTTTTTCACCTATTTCGACCCAAACTCTTCCATCACCTTCTAGAGAGTTCTAGAGAGAGAAAGTAAAGAGTTCTTAAGTGATTCTAGCTTGTTTTCGCTTTTGATCAAAGATTTGAGTTCCAAATAATCAAAATCCTATTTTTTTCACTATTCATCATCTTCTTCCTTGGGATTTCCGCAAAGGAAGCTTGGATTCTCATCTTTCTTTCTTCTATATGGCTAGTAAACACGAGGTAGGGGTTCTCTGGCTTTCAAAATTTGATAATACAATTTATTTATGAAAGAATCGTTGTGCTTGATTATTATCTGTTTGAGAAACTTAAAGATAAAGTGGGTTCTTGCTATTTTTATGATTTATAAAACTATGATTGCATGATTTGAGGCAAGGTATTCCATATACACTTTATATTTGAGCCATATGAGGTATATCTTGGTTGTGTAAAGGTTGTTTATAGATAAAATGATTTGTTGATGGTTTATACTCACCAAGGGATACAGAATGGGATTTGTTTAACTGGATATGGCTTGGATTGCTTGGTGTATCCATGAAATAGCATGTTTGCATATTATACATATCATCAGTGTGTCAACCAAACGCTTGGAGATATTTTGGCGTATTCAGACTATTCTTATGGCCCGACGTATGGGACATATATCTCTTATTCATGATGATGGAAGCTTGATGAGATCATTATGTTATTCTAGATGTGATATGATCCTGGTATGGATTCGAATATGATTATATTGTGACCCTGCGATGGTGATGGGATTGGGTATTAAATTGTACCTACCAGTATGTAAATAAGTAGGGCCTGGTGCCCTTGGGTTAGAAATCTCTAAACCTCCGGAGGGTAGCAACGCGTCGGCTGTCTAGAGCCAGTGGAGAGTAGCCCAAAAATCTAGATAACGGTAAGGCACTAATGGTTTTGTTATATGATATCATTGGTGGACTTGTGGTCCAACTCGATTATGATTATGCAATATTCTCTGAGGCTGATGGGCTAGTCTATGATTGCTACTAGATTATTTCTCTCGAGAGGTCAGGCCCAGGCTATACTCTGGATCAGTATGGATGTATTCTGGTAACGTGGCTCTGAGGTTAACACAAGGGAGGTATCCTGCATTGGCATATGCATGCATTGCTTATTGAACATATGATTTTAAACTGAAATGTGTTTTACAAGTGATACTTTTGTTACAACTCAACCCTACTGAGTGTATAGCTCACCCCGTTTCCCTAAAATATTACAGGTACTGAGGAGTCGAATTAAGGCAAGAGTACGGCAGGACCTGGAACAACTTAGGGCTCTGATACTTTAACGAATTTTTGGTAGTATGTATGTTTGTCGAGGAAGCCAAGGCTAGCTCGAGGATTTTATATACTTTTGGAGACTTACATAACTTGGTTTTATATATCTTTGAAGCATGTTTACAAGCTATAGTATCATTTTGTAACGCATACTTGTTTTTGCTTGATGCACATAATACTGTTGGTTTATCTTCTTCTCATACACCTATCTTAATTCTACTAAGATGGGTTAGTAACACTTCAGGTCTTAATTATGGGTGTTATCCTGTAAGTTAAGATGGGGGTGTTACATACTGTCGGATTGGAAATGAAAGCCACCAAAAGAACCTACCCACACAAACAAAAATCCACCATCTCTACTGTTAATTTACTGTTCATTATTGCCACTGTAACAACCAGCCTAATTAAGCATGTGTTAATGGATGTTGTATTAAATTAATAGCAGATAAACAAATGATTTGAACCAATAGTGTACACAAAAGCATAGGAATCTAACAAAATTTCAGCATGAAGTATTCGCACATACTAAGAAATCCACCTTGTTTAATGAGCCTAAACATCACAAGGGTATAGAATACATCACCCTCTGATTACAACCCAACATAATAATACAAAGCAAAATCCTCCATACAACCAAAACCTAAATAAAATTAAAGTTCGAAATACAAACTCATACAACGATAGATACTAAAATTTGAAATAACATGTTCCACAATCAACGATAATACAACAAAACTAAAATTCATAAGGGCATCAGAGTGGCTCTAAGACAAACTCGGACCTGGTTCACGACCTCTACCAATACCACGAGGTATAACTAAAATATAAATGAGGGAATGAGCCAAAACTGATCCAGTGGGAACTATAGGGAAAGGGAAATGCAATACATATGAATATCATGTTATAAAAACTTATAAATTTCATCGTTGACAAGGATTTTTCAAGTTTACTCCAATTATAGGAAAAACCACTTATTAATCATAATTTATGCCAAATTATCGTCAACGCATATCTCTCTCGATAACTGTATAGACGTCCATCCACCTCCTCCTCAACCTAATACTGGTACTAGATGGATTATACTACTCACAAACGCACCCCATCTTTCTATGGGTCAGTGCACTGGTGACCAGATTTCACGACACCCCATCTTCCCATGGATCTGTGCAATAAGAACAACTTAAGCATTTATATACCGATGCTTATCTGGTTCCAACACCTCGTAGCCTCACCGTATGTTTGATAATTTTGCAAAAAGATTGTTTTATATGATCATAACTTCAACCAATTAATAATCATGGTTCTATTATGAGTTCAACATGAATCACAATTCCATTTGATTATGAACATTACTTAATACAGCCTTGTAAGCCAGTTACTGAGAAGAAATCACTAGAAATTTAGAATCATCTTCAAGTGTTGAGTACATGTCTAATAACCAACATAAAGTGTATTAAAAGTGTTTTATGTTCTAGAAGTTCATAAATTTTAGCATAAATATGAAGTATTAGACATGCACATGATGTTTCTATGCATTTCGGTACCAAATTCTCAATATGAAGAGGGGAGTTCCCACCTGAATAGCTAGAAGAACAAAGGTTGGATGGCTTGGTAGAGCTCAAGTAACCTACTAAATCAAGCATGCAACCTCGGGAAAGTGCAGAGAAGGAGAAGAAGAACAGAAAATCCAAGTTTTTCAGTTGAGAAGCTTAAATTAGAGCTATGAATCTTCAATATTGCACCAAGAACCACCCTCTCTCTCTAGAATGGTTTTAACCTTTCTCTCCCACGAAAATGGCTGAAAATGGTGGAGAAAGGAGTTTAAAATGGGTCAAAATGAGTCAATTTTGATAAAAATGAGGCTTCGATTTTATGCTGCGGATCGGTCTGCAGAAATGCCATACCGGTTCGGCGCCAAGAGATCCCAAAAATTTGAGACTGCAGATCGGTCTGCCAAAAGGGCATACAGGTTCAGCACTAAGGTTTCCAAAACTTTCGTGCTTGCGGACCGGTCTACCAAATGGCCATACCGGTCCGTTTGCCAAAATCATAATCCCTTTTTGGAAAGTTAGGTTTTTATGTAAACTTGTGGTAAAATCATAATCCAACAACAATAAGTTATAAAATAGGTTTTAAGGTTAGATTCCCACCTTTATGAAGCTTATTCCTCGAGTTTGAAAGATTGAACCGAGCCAATGTCCTCCAATCACCAAATCCCCAATCTCTCCCCTTGAGTCCTAGCCATGGAGGAAGAGATGATGAATATGTTAGAGTGATATACTAAAAGCCATAATTTTCTTGTTGGTTTGGATATGCTATAAACTTGGTTTTGCTATTTTAATGAGAATCTATATGGGCAATGGTTGCATTATATTATTTATTTAAATATTGTGCATGTGTGTCTTTTATTCCATATAGTAGATGATTTGGTGTGTAGAGTATAGCTTACACACAGAAGATCATATCATTGGTTCTTGTGGAATATAAGTTTAATGGTTCACAATCTTAGATGGAATTGGACACCCATCGGTAGGATTGTAGCACAAGTTTTAGTAGTTTATCTTGACTACAGAAAACGGTATAGTTTTAACTCGTTGTGCTAGTACACTTTGTGTGTATTGAATAGGACCAGTTTGGGTTAATTGTTTTTATACTGACTATATAAAACAAATTTAAAATCCCATGGTTTTTATGATTACTTATGCTCTTAATCTTGAAATAATTAATAGGCATATATATGTAGTGTTTGTTGTTTTGACTCATTATGAGTGAGATTCATTTATGGATCAATAATCTTCGTGAATTGGATGACGACACTATATGTATGATGAATATTAATTATTGACAGAATCCACGTCCCGGTATAGGGATTGATGATAAACCCCTTGAGAAGCTTATAAGTTTTGTTTCAAACCCTTATGTTAATCCGACATGTCAAATAAGTTAAGTGGTAGGCTCAAGGATTAAGAAGTCATTTAAATATAATTGTCAGTAATTTAATTTAAATGACGGTTGTCTGTAATCTTAACGTGGGAGAATAATAAGTATTTAATAATAAGGAGCTCGAAAATATTTTGAGATAAGGATGGGAGTGCAATTATAATTCTTTAGTGGTGTGAATTATAATTTATGGAGGGAACTAAATCAGAGTGGAATTAGGATTCCAACTTTCCATAGGAAGCCCAAACACTTATTTCTCCTTAAGGTCCCTATCGTAGCCTTTATATACGCCGACCTAGTCTCTTCTCATAACAACAATAATTTCATGAGTTAGGATTTGTTCTATGGAGAGAGGAGAAAATCTTGGTGATACCGTAGCCCACACTCGGTGCAAGATTTGATGGCGGAAGGAATACGATAGAAGATCTTTAGGTTTTTCGGCACAGCAGTCGTAAATCAATCGTAACTTTTGATTCCACCGTTGGATCGGGCTGATTTTTGGATATGTGGTTCGGAACGCAAAGTTACAATCATGGCGTGGAAAATCAGGACGATCAGAAGTCGTTTCGGTGGCAAAAAAAAATTAATTTTCGCAGCCCAGCGAGAATAAAAAAAAAATTCTGACCAAATCGCAATCTGATGCTTTCAAACCCTAGTCTCCTCATATGGATCCTCTACATGATCCACAAAGGTGAAATCCCTTTATTCTTATAGGGTTTTAGCATAAGTTTTTTTTTTGTTCAATCTATACGCAATATCAAACGATCCTGTATTTATGTCTCCATCAGAATAGTGTTTGTGAGGGGTTGATTTGGTGTTAATTTAATGGAGTTTTCAAGTGGTAAAGATGTGGGGATGAGAGTCTCCCCAAATCTCTCTCAAAGAAGCTCTCAATCTCTCTGTAGAACCCTCTAGGCGTGAAGCTTGAAAATGGATGTTTTAGTGTGATAAAAGGTGAGAAAACGGGTTAAAAGTAGTCCAAATCGGTTTGTACTGATGAGTAAGATTGATCTTACTCCATTCAAAAAGTGTTTTGTTTGGAATCTGCTCAAATTTGACCCTAGTAAGATCGATCTTACTCGGCTCAGCACTAAGCTCGCCTATTGCATTGACCCATAGACCCCCGAGATATTGGAATCTTGTTTCGGGCCTACACAAAACTTGTAGAGGGGAATCAAATGAAGATCTGCCCACAAACGGGGAGTCATTTGGAAATCGGACAAAGAAGTTATGGCCTCTCAAAGTTTGCCAAAAATTAACTTTTTCGAAAAGTTCAAAACGTACGATTTGCTTCTTGTTTTTGATTCGGGCCACCTAAATAATGAAACAATTGCTCCCACAAACTTTATCTACTTAATATGACATACTAAAAGTGTTGGGTCAAGTACGAAGGGTTCGAAACCCAATGTTCACTCCTTAACGGAGATTTAGCCTTAACCGGCTTAAGAGAAAGATTCGCTCAAAAATAAAGGAACAATGTAATTCATTTTAGCTCCCGAAAGGGATCATTGCACCTACTTAGGTGATAGGGAGTTCGCCTAGCATGGAATTGGTTGGATGGATGGCTATGCTAGGTAAGTTTGTTGCTTTGGTTGATTTTAGCTCCTCGCATAGTTACCGAAGCAAAGTGGATTTTGGTTTAGTATTTTTGATTGCGATATTTTCTGAATTCCTTGGAAAATTCATTACTTATAAGCATGTGATTGTAACTGCTTTTTATTCAGGATATTTCTAGATTTTCATAATTAAATGTTAATTTGGAGATATATGTACATAATGCTTTGATAATTCGATAACTAGTAGCATGTTATTTCAATCACATAAGAGTTTTTGTGGATATCCAACACACTACACTGCACGATCTACATTGATGCATGTTGAATAATCACATATGTGTTAGGCTCTTGCTTTTAATTTGAAGCTTCAAAAGCTCCCATATACTGTTTATTTAGGGAGAGAGAGTATAAGAAAACCATTGTATAAATGTACTAAGATTTTGGTAATGTAGTTTTGAGCGAAAAAAATCAAAAGACAAGCATGTGAGGAAAAAATGTAGAGGGGATGAAAAAGGGCTACCATAGTGGAAGGAGAACCGAAAGCTACCAAAAAGGAAAAAGTTGGTCGCCACTAAGGGTGAAAGCCTTCATCAAAAAGAAAAGAAAAAATGCTTGCACAAAAAAATCACAATTTTGATGCAAAATTGCATATTAGAGAGAGAAAAAAAGATTACTTCTAAGGAAGAAAAGAAATTATTGAAAAATTGTTAGAGTGATATACTAAAAGCCATAATTTTCTTGTTGGTTTGGATATGTTTTAAACTTGGTTTTTCTATTTTAATGAGAATCTTTATGGGCAATGGTTGCATTATATTATTTATTTAAATATTGTGTATGTGTGTCTTTTATTCCATATAGTAGATGATTTGGTGTGTAGAGTATAGCTTACACACAGAAGATCATATCATCGGCTCTTGTGGAATATAAGTTTAATGGTTCACAGTCTTAGATGGAATTGAACACCCATCGGTAGGATTGTAGCACAAGTTTTAGTAGTTTATCTTAACTACAGGAGACGGTATAGTTTTAACTCGTTGTGCTAGTACACTTGTGTGTATTGAATAGGACCAGTTTGGGTTAATTATTTTTATACTGACTATATAAAATAATTTAAAATCCCATGGTTATTATGATTACTTATGCTCTTAAACTTGAATAATTAAAAGACATATATATGTAGTGTTTGTTGTTTTGACTCATTAAGAGTGAGATTCATTTATGGATCAATAATCTTCGTGAATTGGATGATGACACTATATGTATGATTGTGAGAATCCGCAAATGCGACCCCCGGGTCTCGTCCCCGTTTGTTTGGGCGTCTAAAACGTCGGAATGGATTCCGTCGTTCCATTTGCTGGAGTATCTTGGTTGATGGTTCACATCAGGTGTTCCTATGTTCTATTTCTAGATGTAAGAGGGTTCGTTCAGAGTCGCCAGTACGTTTTACGAGAAAACGGACAAAAGAGATTGTGTAAGAGGAAAGGCTACAGTTAAGCCTTTCTTTACATGTTTGTGTACGAAACCAGGATTCTATAGGGGTCAGAAACTATATTACGGTTTGGGAAGGTGTTAAGCACCCATTCCGCCCTTTCGGTCTCTAGTGGTCTTTTATATGTTTATTCTATGTTGAAAAAGTTGGATGCTTTTACTGACAGTCTACTACTTTTAAGTACCTACTACTTTCTAAGGGAAAACGGGAAAGGGGGATGAAAAACCTTTGTATTCCGAGATCCAATGTTTAGTTTTGAGAAATGCAAATACAAGTGTCAAGAGTTGTTTTCATTTTGAGAGAGAGAGTTTCCCGTATTATTTCCTCGGATGATGACGGTTTTCTCGTATTGTGATTACTTTTATAAAAGTTTGGATCTTGTATCGGGACTAATTTAATATGGAATTTAGAACTCTTGAGGGGAGTTTCATCAGACACATCGCAGTCTAAAAAGACAGGATATGTTGATGTTAATTCCTAGATAAGTTTTGTCAGTCCGGGTTTTGAAAACAGGATTTTGTCCGGACGATAATGTACTTATTCTTCTGATTTTGCAAATGATTTTATCAGGGTCTTTTTGAAAACAGCAGACTACTTTGTAACTTGGCAATAAGTTTATTCAAATAAAACGTGGACTGAACAACAGAAATAAAACAAGTGCACAGATATTTATGTCAAATACTATAAGAGACATTCTTTACCTTCCCGACGAGAATAATAATAAGAGAGAAAATATAATACGGATGAGAGATTTTCGGCGATAATAATATTTTCCTTCTTCAGATATTTTCGAGAATTCGATTCCAGAGACGGGACATGTCGAGTGTCGTGAATAGATCCGATAATTCCTCAGAAATAAGATTATAACATAAAATACTTGACGACAGACTATAAAATCATATATAAGCCAATAACTCTCTAATCCCCTAGTTCCTCCCTCAAACCCTTGGGGGTGTTGGCCTATTTATAATGCTCGGGGAAGATTGTCGCGCGACAATGTACCCAATGTCGCGCGACAAACGGCTGAAGTGATGTTTCTGACAGACTGATGTGTCAGAGAGTGGATGGTCTGGTGTCAGGAGGGATTGTGGCGCGACATAGTGGGATTGTGGCGCGACATAAGGGGGATTGTCGCGCGACATACCCATTTGTCGTGCGACAATTCTCTTTAAAAATAGGTTTGTTGGCCAACAAAACCTTTCGGGGTAGTTTCGGGTACTCGGGTGGGTCCCGGACCCAAAAACAGTAGTTTTCGAAGGTCGTTAGGGTTCTTGCGGGGGTCACGAATCGGGGTGTCTACAATGATGAATATTAATTATTGATGGAATCCACGTCTCGGTATAGGGATTGATGATAGCCCCTTGAGAAGCTTATAAGTTTTGATCATGTCAAACCTTACAGGTGGATTATGTTAATCTGACATGTCAAATAAGTTAAGTGGTAGGCTCAAGGATTAAGAAGTCATTTAAATATAATTATCAGTAATTTAATTTAAATGACGATTATCTGTAATCTTAACGTGGGGAGAATAATAAGTATTTAATAACAAGGAGCTCGAAATTAAATTTTGAGATAAGGACGGGAGTGCAATTATAATTCTTTAGTGGTGTGAATTATAATTTATGGAAGGAACTAATTCATAGTGGAATTATGATTCCAACTTTCTATAGGAAGCCCAAACAATTATTTCTCCTTAAGGTCCCTATCGTAGCCTTATATATACGCCGGCCTTGTTTCATCTTAAATAATAATAATAATTCTCATGAGTTAGGATTTGTTCTATTGAGAGAGGAGAAAATCTTGGTGATACCGTAGTCCACACTCGGTGCAAGATTTGATGGCGGAAGGAATATGATAGAAGATCTTTAGATTTTTGGTACTGCTCACCTCCATATCGGAAATAATAGATTGCGAAATCATTGTACAAATTTCATTTACTGATAATTTTAAATGATGTGATTTATTTTTCGTGTGGGTTTTAGTGCTCATCTCTATATTGTAAAGAATAAATTGTAGAATCATTGGACTAAATTAAATGATGGTATACACTTAGATATAAATAATAGTATGCTATTCAACTGAGTCTCTACTATTATTTGTAGGACCAAAGGAAGTCGGCTATTTAAATTTTACTTGACAATATAGGATTGTCTAGATAGTATGTATTGCTTGACAATAAGGCATTGTCTAGATAGTAAAATTTAATAGATTTACATATCTAAAAAATAATGAATAATAGACGACCTCACAAACGGGGCATATTGTTCAAAGTCTTAGGCCGCTGGCGAACGCTTTTTGAAATGATAGAGAGTACCATATTTAAAATATGTGTTCAAAGTTATTATTGTCCATCATAATTTGTATGTGATTCTTAAATTTTAAAATGACAAACTCTTTCGATCCACTTTTAATTATTTTCAACTCAGACAAATTGATTGGACCTAATTATATTGACAGAAAAAGGGAACTTGAACATTGTGCTTATTGCTAAAGAGTACAAGTTTGTGCTCATTTAGTCTTATCCAGCAGAACCTGGTAAGGGAGCGACCGATGAAGAAACCCAGGCTTGCCGGAGGTGAAAAAAGGCTGATGAGATGGCGTGGTTTTTCATTCTACCATTTTTTTCAAATGTGCTACAACATTAGCATTAGTCTTTTGCCACCGCCTACGACATAATGCTAAACCTCAAAGATATTTTTGGGGATCAAGATCATACCACAAGGTAAGTTTCAATGAAAGACCTCATGAACACGATCATTGCTGAATGAACCCGAGTTAAGGATCTTGTTTTGAAAATGATCGGTCTTCTGAATGAACTAAGCCTTGTCTATTCCTAGGATGAAAAGGGGGAGAATGCTTATGTGAGGGTAGTAAAGTAGGAATGTTTTGAGGGGGAGAGATGTATAATTTTTTGCTTATTTGATTATTGTATCTCTTTACGCCCATGCTTCACTAGGTGTTTGTTGAGCTTTGGTGTTTCAGGATTAACAGGTAGATTATACAGCTCACTATTTTGCCTTGTGAAGTGTTGCAGCCGACATCAGGACTTAGAGTTAGGCGTGTCTTTGAGTCTTGTTCTTGTTGACTAATTCAATATAGATTTTGTAATGAGATGTTATAGACATCGCGTCAAAAATGTTTGTATAGCTGTATGTGTTTTGTCATTGGAATAGCCAAATGGGAGATTGTTAGGTTTATATTTTTAGTTGACTTGATTCTGATGCCAAGAACACTTTTTCCGTTATAATTGTTTGAGTCGAATTGGAGATTTGAAGACACGATAATGAACGGAAGCTCGCCGAACTTACCGGATTCATCGTACATAATTCAAGACCTAAGGTAAGTTGGTAACATGGTTTGATTCAAAACATAAGTGGTGTTTGAACTTAAAATACGTATTTAAAGAGCTTTTGAGTCAAATATATTTTTAATTATTTTTACCGAGTTTTGCAGTAATTCAAAAAAGGCCAATTAACATAAATTATTGAGAAAACTTATTTTTTTCATGTCTAACATGTTTCATAAAGTTGCCTCTAAAATTTGAGTCGAATTGGTGACCAAACGGATTTAATATGGTGGAATAAAGTAAAAAGAAAATTAAGATTAAAGGATTTTTAAATAATAAATAATTTGAAAAGGAATCTTTGAAAAGTCAAAGTTGTCAAGTTTTCTTATTTACGGGAATAAACCCACGTGAGTCTTCAATTTGTCACATCACGTTTGTAATACTCTGTGTTCCTTTTTTCGTGTTGACCTTCTCTTAAGCCCGGTGTGGCTTAATCTCTGTTAGAGAGCGAGCATTGGGTTTCGAACTCTTTGTACTTGACCTGATACTTCTAGTATGTCATATTAGGTATACTAAGTTTGAGGGAGCAATCGTTTCATTATCCGAGTGGTTTGGGTTGAAACCAGGTGATAATCGCATGTTTCGACTTTTCACGATTCGACAATTTATGGCCAACTTTGAGAGGTCATAACGTTTTCATCCGATATCCAAAACGACTCTCCGTTTGTGGCCACGTCTTCATTTCTTTCCCCTCTATAACTTTCGTGTTTGCGCTGAGTTGAGATTCAGCCATTTCGAGGTCCGTTTCTGGCTCAGAAAGTCATTTACTGCTGCAGTGACTTCCATGATCGATCATGGCCTTCTGTGATCGATCATGGTCCTCCAAAGGAGTTTTATAATGCTTCATGATAGATCATGGGGGACCCATGATCGATCATGGTTCACCTGAATGTCGGTTTTGAGCGTTTTAAACCTATTTCTGACCCATTTAACACCCATCACTCCTCATTTTCGAGCCACACACATCCACCACTCTCTAGAGAGTTCTAGAGACAGAGAGAGGGAGAGGGATATTCTTGGAGCTTCTTCATCCTCCTACAAGATCAGAGCCTCAAATCACTTCCTTCATCACTATTCATTGTCTTCCACCTTCGTCTTCGCGCTTGGAGCTTGGAGGAGAGCTAGGGTTTTGGCGAGATGACGTCTACGCTTCCTCAACTCCTCGATATAGCTACTATAAGATGGGAACACTAGTATAAAACATCTTTTACAAACATTTACTTGTTATTTTAATGATTTGAACTCAAATTGGGGATTTTCATCAAAACCATGGTTTGTTTGCATCTTTTGGGGTTCAGGCTAGATCAATCTAAGATTAGTGATGGATATTCATAGATTTTCACTTCTATAGCATGATTTATCCTCTAGTTCCATGATTTAGTATGCGTACCTAGAGATTTATGTGAAACGCACTTTGTAATTACCTGTGTGACTTAAGAATTGGGGGTTTTTGGATTGTATGTATTAAATGGATAATTATGGGTTATTGATGATAGAGATACACATATATACCATTAGATACGATCGTAGGGCATTATCCTTGGTATGTGTAGTGAGAACCCATTGTAAGAATCCGGACCCGCGTCCCGAGAGAAGAAAAGAGTCCTCGTTCTCGGTTTTGAAGGAAAATGGTTTTATAGAGTCGCCAGTTTGTTTTACAAAAAAACAAACAAAATATCGTACGAAGGACAATTCGAAAGTGAATTATCCTTCATACGTTTGAAACCAGAGATTTATTTTGAAAATTTACTTTGCTAGGGTTCGGGAACTACGTTACGAATTGGGAAGGTGTTAGGCACCCAATTCGCCCTTTCGGTCTCTTAATGGATCATGTAGTTAATTCCTACTTTAGATATCTTGCAAGTAGTTTGAATAGTTTTCAGAATAGTCCTTTCCAGATAAATTTAATTTAAAACGGTATTTTGAAATCGGACTCGAACTTTGCGAGTGCCTACGTATTCATTCGTAGAATGAAATTAGAGTCTTATAGTTCCATTCTTTTGGAAAATGTTTTTGTATTTTTGTTTGTTTTGAAAATGTGTCAAAACAGATTTTAGATTTCTTGTAAAACTTAGAAAGGACTTGTTTTGAAAGCAATGAACTTCTTTGCAAGTTATCTAATTTTCCGTATTAAAAGTGAAATTAAATGCAGTACTGAAATTAAGGAGGGTTGTAGAAAATATACCTGATGTGCTTGAAGAAGAAATAAGAACCTTGCCTTGATTGCTCCTTTCTCTCTCTAGAACTTTCTCTCTTTAGATTTTCTCTCTCTAGAAGTTCTCTCTCTAAAACTCTCTCTTAGAATTCCTCTAAAATGACTCTCTAATAATTTTGACAGAGTTTCTACTTGCTAAAAACACTATTGAGTGTTGATGCCTCCAAATGAGACCCCAAGGGTCCTATTTATAGGGAAAAATCCGCCAAAAACGCTCCAAAAGAGGCCAACCGCAGAGGGTAGCCGCAGGGGGTGCGGCTAGGGCGTGCGGTTGGGGGCTGCGGCTAGGAGCCAACCGTGCGGTTGGGAGCCAACCGTGCGGTTAGGGTATGTGCCAACCGTACGGTTGGGAGCAAACAGGTTGAAGCGTGCGGTTGGAGCGTGCGGTTGGGGGCTGCGGCTAGGAGCCAACCGTACGGTTGGGAGCCAATCGTGCGGTTGGGGGCGCTGCCCCGCACCCCGCGACCTGACCGGGCAGGTCGATCCCCGTCCTAGTAAGCGAAGTGGCAACAAGGTTGTGGTAGATTCCTGACGCGCTCGAAAATCAAGGCTTCCCTTAGAGGTCTCATGTATGCATGACGACTCAAGACTTGATGCATAAATGCTTGCTTGTAAGAAAATCAAGTTCACACGAGAGTCCTGGATTGGGGTGTTCACACCCATTACGGCAGAGCGATACGCCATAACATACGGGTTTAGTGACTTGTGTGGAGCGTGCTAGGCATTAGTAATGAGAATATAACCTCGAAACTCTTTAAGAACGCATATAACACATTTATTGTGGCATGGATTGCCTTAGTTATGAACATGAACATCTAAGTGAGTTGCATTAATATGCCGGTTGAATGAGGGGCACATTGATCGATACTTGGCTTAATGACTAGCTAGAGAATTAACATAGAACGCTTATGGCCGTAGTTAGATACATATGACACATAATGAGATGTAATATATATTGATAACGAATCAATTGGCCGAATAATGGGGATTATTAGTTAAATGATAAGGTCCCGGATAATTGGATCGATAATAATGATGACGTGATAAATGATGAATGAACGAGGATTATAATGACGACTATTATGTGATTATATATATGTTGTTAGCCATACGTGTGATGGACGATTTGATGATTATATATGTTGTTGAACAAGGAATTGATATATTCCTCTTGTTACGATCACACGTATGGGCTGGATATGATGATTGATCAAGCACCGGGTTGCTCCCCATGACTCGAAGACGGGCTGCTTATTGCCACCCCTGGGTGAAATTCTGTAGACACCCCGATCCGTGACCCCCGTAAGAACCCTAACGACCTTCGAAAACTACTGTGTTTGGGTCCGGGACCCACCCGAGTACCCGAAACTACCCCGAAAGGTTTTGTTGGCCAACAAACCTATTTTTAAAGAGAATTGTCGCACGACAAATGGGTATGTCGCGCGACAATCCCACTATGTCGCGCGACAATCCCTTCTGACACCAGACCATCCACTTTCTGACACATCAGTCTATCAGAAACATCACTTCAGCCGTTGTCGCGCGACATTGGACACATTGTCGCGCGACATATGCCCTTTTTGGGGAAGTGTCGCGCGACAATCTTCCCCGAGCAGTATGAATAGGCCAACACCCCCAAGGGTTTGAGACAGCAACTTGGGATTGAAGAATTATTGGCTTATATCTGATTTCCTAGTCTTTCATCAAGCATTCTTAATTATCGTCTTATTTCTAAAGAATTATCGAATCTATGCACGACACTCGACGTGTCCCGTCTCTGGAACCAAATTCTCAGAAATATCTGAAGAAGGAAAAGATCATTATCGCCGGAAATCTCTCCGCCGTATTATATTTTCTTTCTTATTATTATTCTCGTCGGGAAGGTAAAGAAAGTCTCTTCTAGTATTTGACATTAAATATATGTGTACTTGTTTTATTTATGTTATTTTGTCCACATTTTATTTGAACAAACTTATTGTCAAGTTACAAATAGTCTACTGTTTTCAAAACAAAAGACCCTGATAAAACAATTTGCAAAACCAGAAGAGTAAGTACATTATCATCCGGATAGAATTCTGTTTTCAAAACCCAAACTGGTAAAACTTACTTAGGAATTAAAAACTCGGTATATCCTATCTGTTTCATATATTGTGATATATCAGGTAGAACTCCCCTCAAGAGTTCCAATTCCATATTGAATTAGTTCTGATACAAGATCCAACACTTTTTTCCGAAACAAGTCAAAACCCGAGAAAAATCGTCGTTATCTGAGAAATAACACGGTAAAACTCCCTCTAAAGTAAAACAACTCTTGTCACTTATATTTATCTTTCCTAAAACTAAACATTGGATCTCGGAACACATAGGTTTTCATCCCGTTTCCCGTTTTCCCAAAATTAGGGTTTTCACTTAAAAAGTAGTAGAATGTCAGTAAAAGCATCCAAGTTTTTCAACATAGAATAAACATATAAAAGACCACTAGAGACTGAAAGGGAGGAATGGGTGCTTAACACCTTCCCAAACCGTAATATAGTTTCCGAACCCTATAGAATCCTGGTTTCGTAGACAAACGTGTAAAGAAAGGCTTAACTGTAGCCTTTCCTCTTACACAACCTCTTTTGTCTGTTTTCTCGTAAAACGTACCGGCGACTCTAAACAAACCCTTTTGTATCTAGAAATCGAACAGAGGGATATGTGATATGAATTATCAAAATACTCCAGCAAATGGAACGACGGAATCCGTTCCGACGTTTCAGACGCCCAAACGAACGGGGACGAGACCCGGGGGTCGCATTTGCGGATTCTCACAGTGGCGACTCTGCTGGGGACTATTAGAAAACTATACTCTTATATGTGGACTTGTGTTTATCTGTTGAAAACTTGTTTTTACTGCTTTCCCTACTTATGTTAATTGATTGAGAAGAAACCTTTTTCTAAAAAATGGGAGTTTTTCAAAAAAATACGTAATAAGGATAATGATATTTGTGAAATCAACCTTTTGAACTTTACACGCACTTTCACAAATCATGCATTGGTTCTACGAGTGTGAATTTACCCCAAACCCTCGGAAGTATTATAAGTGAGTAGGGAGTTGGCTTGCTTGGGCCAACATAAACCGAAAGCATTTACTTCCATTCTCCTTGGCCAAGTATGCCCCCAAGGTATATCGAGTGACGAGAACACTCACGTACCCAGGAAGTATATCAAAAGGCTCTTGCACGTACCCGCCCCTGGGGTATATCGCAAGGTCTTTCCAAATAGGAGGGAGCTTGAAGCCTTAACCGTTCATACACCTGCGCTGCATATAAGATTGAGTCAAATAAAACACTTGTCAAACAGCCGTAGGGGATGTACCACCCTACGACTTACTTTATAACACCTTTTTGAAACCTGAGTCCTTTCTCGGCGATTTTTAGTGCTTCTTTTGGCAAAAATCGAGTCGCATCGTAGTCTTCCTTCATCTTCGCCACGTGGTTTCGTCTACAGCCGTAATACGACTACAGACTGGAAGGTTGGGCCGGTCGAGATCATACCGGAAGACTAGTAAGACCAAGCACACCCGAAATGGCCGATGGGCGAGCGAATCAAGAGACAGAGCAGAGCCTAGCCGAGGCGTCTGCACCTCAGCCAACTTTAGCCGAGATGCATCATTTGCTAATGACAGTTAGCATGAATCTAGCAAGCCTCACAAACGAACAACAGAATACCCGAGTCCGACTAGAAGAGTTGTCAGCCGGACGGGCCGCACCACCGGGGTTTGAACGACTACCACCGAATCGAGATCAAGGGCAGTCATCGCAAGTTCTTCCCCCAGTCCAAGGAACCAATCCACCACCAACAGGCCCCGTCATGACCGGTCCCATTCAGACCGATCCCAACAATCAAAATCAATGGGCCCCGGATTCAGGCCCCACTTACCAACAACAAGAGCCACCCATCATCTGGCCACAACCTCAGCAAGGCCTTGATCCCCAATACCAACCATGGCCACAAGTCCCCGCAAGACTTATTCCACCACCGGCCCCAGTAGCCCCTCCTAATGAGTACCCAGACATCAACCGACTTCGGGAAGTATATGCAGAATCGGTTATAGCTCGGGAACAGCCCGATGAGGTGTCAAGAGAGAGCGAAGAAATAAAGAAACTGAAAGAGCAGATGAAGGTTCTGCAAAGGGGGATTTCTCTGATAAAAGGGGCAGACGAGATCACAGATATAAATGCATTCTCTCTCTACCCAGAAGCAAGATTACCTCAGGGATTCAAACTCCCTTCCATCACCAAATTCACAGGAACCACACCCCCGAAAACTCATCTCCAATCCTACATCAGATCTATGCAAGTGTCCGATTGTGGAGAGCCGGAGCTGGCTCAGGCCTTTCACATGACTCTCACGGGGACCGCCCTGAGATGGTTTTTCGATTTGGAGAGACACCACACAAAAACTTGGGGAGATATCGTCAAGGAGTTCATGACCAAATACGAGTCCAACGAGGATTTGGAAATTACCCGTAAACACCTGGAAATGGCCAAGCAAGGCGAGAAAGAAAGCTTCTGCGATTTCGTCACACGTTGGAAAGAGATGGCCTCCCTAATGTCCAAACGGCCCAATGAAGAAGAACAGTTGGAGATCATATAGAAGAATTTCACTCCAGCTGTACTGAGTTGCATGGGAAAACATGTATTCCCACACTTCAGGGCCCTGCTGAGTATGGGGTCGCAAGTAGAGGAAGAATTGGCCAAGAAGGCAGAAACCGATACCAAGAAAACCTCATACACTAGGAGAAAGACAGCCACTCCAGCCGTAAACCAACTAAGCTCGTACCCATATCAACAAAACCCATTCCAACAGCCACAACAAGCCCCTCCGATGAGTTGGCCTGCACAAGGAGACTCTTCAAGCGCCAAGGCCAAGAAAAGGAGAAACTTCTCCTACTACCTTGGTCAAAAGCCTGGAACTACTCCGAAAGGCCGGACTGATCACCCCATTCAACCCATGCCCCCCACCAAACCCTATTCCCAGCACCTGGAGAATGAATGAGAACTGTGCATACCATCAAGCAGCGGGCCATGACACAGAACGCTACTTGGCTCTTCGCCATTATATCCAGGACCTCATTGAAGTCGGAACCATTCCCGCACCCGGCGGGCCCAATGTTACCAACAATCCCCTTCCCAACCATGTTCCACCTGTGGGAATTAACGCCTTGACCACTGATGAGGAAGGCTTTGATCCCGTAGGACTGATTCGGGATGACCCAGCCTATAAGGCACCCGTTGTATTGCCAGCAAAGGCTCAAGTTGCCCCAGGCCTCAATCCGATAATTGACCAATGGATGGCTAAGATGAACTTCCTACCCGGACAGGGTTTAAGAAAGGCAAATCAGGGGATCCCACAACCACTCACAATCAAAGCCAATCCCAAAAAATCTGGGATAGGATGGACCCAGGATAAGAAAAAACAGCTGTGGAAGCCCAGAGGCCCCCCCAAGGAGACAATCTGTATAACAGAAACCTCCCCCGGAACTTTCAGTTGGTCGGCAGAGCCAGAGTCATCAGAAACCCCAGAAGGATCAGACCCAGCATCTCTTTGGATACAACAAATTACCCGTTCAGGAAGGGTATACCAGCCACCGCCAATGGATACCGAGAAAACACCACCTCCTAAGGAAATAGGAGAAGATCGAGTACTGGAACAGTTGAATAAAACCCAGGCACACATCACCATTTGGGGCCTCTTGGTTGCCTCCAAACCTCACAAGACCGCCTTCATCAAACTCCTAGATGAGGCCGTCATATCATTATATTGCACACCAGAACAACTGCCAAACATGATCGGGTCCCTTACAATCCAAAGAAGTCTGTCATTTTCAGATGAAGACTTATCTCCATTGGGGAGGAAACATAGCCTGATCCTCCATATCACTGTCCGGACTCGAGGAAAAATCCTGCCACAGGTCCTCATCGATAATGGGTCAACTATAAACGTCTGCCCCCTAAAGACCGCCAGATGCCTGGGTATATTGGATTCAGAACTTTCTCCGTCAGCCGTAACCGTCAGGGCCTACGATAACACCAGGAGGGCCATCCTGGGCTCTTTAAAGCTCGATCTCATAGTCGGTCCCGGAAACTTTTTGGTCAATTTTCAAATCATAAATATTCCCTCCAATTTTAACCTCCTGTTGGGAAGAGCATGGCTGCATGACATAGGAGCACTCCCATCCTCCTTACACCAGAAGATCAAGATACCGTTCGAAGGGAATATAATCACCATCCAAGGAGATCCTGAGAGGACCTTGGTAGATCTGGAATTACCTATTTTTGGCGTCGGGAGCCAGAGCATACAGTTGGGAGGCTTTTCTTACGAGCCTCAAGTACTAGCTCTCACCACCCAGAGAATCGAGTATCTACCCCCTGATAATATCCCTGGTCTCAGCACCAAGATCACAAATATGCTGAGAATGATGAAATATTTACTTGGAGCCAGTCTAGGAATGGGGCAGCCAGGATTACTTCAAGCCTTGGAACCGGTAACAAGGTATGAAAGGGAAGGTTTTGGGGTACCAACACACCAAAGAAGACAACCAAGAAAAAAGGAGCCGAGGGCATCAGTATCCAAGTTTTAGCTCTCTGAATGGGTTTTTTGTCAAGAAAGGAGAGGACTTCCCCTTTTGCAGCTTTCAAGAGCCTTGGAGAAACAGCGACGGAGAGAACCTCCCAGGATGGGAAATCTTCTATGAAGAGGACCTTTATATCAAGGAAAACATTATACACAGTTTCTCTACCAAATTGACGATCGGGCCGAAAGAAGAAAATGAAGACAAGGAGGATGAAGAGGAAGAAATGATCGGTGATCTCTTTGACATCATGGCTCTAGAGAATGACGAGCCAAGAGACGACCCTGTACACTTGATACACGCTGATCCGAATTACCAAGAAAAGGGGGAAAAGAGTGAAATTGTAAGGGTGAGAGATAAGAGTGAGGGTAAGGCTAGGGAGGAGTCACTCCTAGATTTACTTTTTAAACTTGTACCTGTAAGCACTATTATCAATGAAGAAAACTTTGTTTTGCGTTATCCTGTTGATTTTAATTCTATAATTACTTATATGGAGTTGGAAAGACTGAACGAACACCCTGAACGGGAGGAACAGCGTATACAGAGCGAGGAAGGAGACACTCTTGTGATTAACCTCGGGACAGAAGAGGAAAGAAAAGAGGTCCGTATTGGGGCAAGTATAAGTGAGACAAAAAGGGAAGAATTTACACAAACTCTAAATGAGTACGCGGATATCTTCGCCTGGTCTTATGCAGATATGCCAGGTTTGAACAGCCAGATAGTCATGCACGAAATACACACCAAGCCGGAATTTAGGCCCGTTAAACAGAAGTTGAGGAAACTTACACCAGAATGGTCCCTGAAAATAAAAGAAGAAGTGATTAAACAACTAAGTGTGGGGTTCTTGCGGGTAATCGAGTACCCTTCATGGTTAGCCAACATTGTACCCGTCCCAAAAGCGAATGGGAAAGTCCGCATATGCGTAGATTATCGAGATCTCAATAAAGCCTGCCCAAAAGACGATTTCCCATTGCCCAACATTGATTTGATAGTGGATAATACCGCCAACCATGCCCTGAAGTCATTTGTAGATGGTTTCGCCGGGTATAATCAGATCAAGATGCACCCGGATCACCAAGAGAAAACTGCTACACCGTTATGCCATTCGGGCTGAAGAACGCTGGGGCAACATATCAAAGGGCAGCAATAGTTATCTTCTACGACATGATTCATAAAGAAGTAGAAGTGTATGTGGACGACATGATAATCAAGTCGAAAGAGAGGGAAGGCCATGTACCAGCCTTGCGAGCCTTCTTTGACCGGCTCCGCCAGTATCAAATGAGACTCAATCCGCAGAAATGTGTGTTCGGGATAACCAAAGGAAAACTCCTGGGATATGTCGTCAATAAAAAGGGAATCAAGGTAGACCCTGCCAAAGTCCGAGCTATCCAAGACATGCCCGAGCCTCGTACTGAGAAAGAAGTCCGGGATTTTTGGGTGATCTGCAATATATCAGCAAGTTCATCTCTCAGCTCACTCAAACTTGCGAACCCATCTTCAAACTCCTGAGGAAGTCTTCACCAGGAGAATGGGATGATCAGTGCCAGGAAGCTTTTGATAGAATAAAAGACTACCTCTCCAAACCCCCAGTGTTAGCCCCACCACAGACCGGACTGCCACTAATTCTATATTTGACTGTCATCGATTTGGCTGTAGGGGCCATGCTTGCCCAACGTCTGACCGATACACGAAAAGAACAGGCCATCTACTACATCAGCAAGAAATTATCCCCATTTGAGATAAATTACACGCCATTGGAAAAATCATGCACCGCTCTCGTCTAGGTAACGCAGAAATTACGGCATTACATGCTGGCTTTCCCGGTCATCCTAGCATCACGAATTGATCTGTTGAAATACCTCTTCGAGAAACCAGCTCTCTCGAATCGTATGGCAAAATGGTTATTCTTGCTCTCTAAATTCGACATCACCTACATGACCCAGAAGGTAGTCAAAGGCAAGATCATAGCTGATTACCTAGCCCACAATTCGATATTGGGGGACATGCTAGAAGAAGCCAAATTCCCGGACGAAATCATCATGAATATCGAGATCGATGAAGACTGGAAATTATACTTCGACGGGGCCGCCAACCGAAATGAAAACGGGATAGGCATCCTATTAGTCTCTCCAGACCAAACTCACTCCCCTGTTTCATATCGTCTAGACTTTTTCTGCACCAACAACATGGCCGAGTATGAAACCTGCATAATCGGGTTAGAGATCACACTCCAAAAGGGTATAAAGAGAATACAGGTATACGGATATTCAGCATTAGTGGTCCACCAAGTTCTGAAGGAATGGAAGATCAGAGATGAAAAATTAGTCCCTTACCTTACCCGACTAGAGGATGTCGCAGAAAGATTTGAGCACTCGGAGTTTTACTATGTCCCCAGGTCACAAAACAGTTTTGCTGACGCACTAGCAACCCTGGCCTCTATGATCGATATCCCGAAGGGGATGGAAGAAATAACTCTTACAGTACAAAAGAGATCAGAACCAGCACACTGCATGGCCCTTGAAGTAGAGAATGAAGAGAATAGGGACTCAACCACTTGGTTTTATGACATCTGGAACTTGTTGAAAAATCACCAGTATCCCGAACAAACAGACAAGAGAACCCGGGTTACGCTCAGAAGATTAGCATCAAGATTCATACTTTGCGCTAGTACGACGGGACCCATCTCCAATGTCTCACTGAAGAAGAATCCGTCAAAGTGATGGATCAGATACACGGGGGCGATTGTGGACCTCACATGAGCGGCCATACATTTGCCTGCAAGATCATCAGACAAGGCTATTACTGGTCTACCTTGCAGAACGACTGCGTTAATCACGTAGGCGGTTGCCACAAGTACCAAATCTATGCTAAATCTCAAAGACTTCCTCAGAAAGAGTTGTACAACATGACTGCTCCCTGGCCTTTCGCGACCTGGGGAATTGACATCATTGGGAAGATTTCACCTAAAGCCAGCAACGGCCATGAATTCATACTAGTGGCCATCGACTACTTCACCAAATGGGTAGAAGCCGAGTCTTTCCAAACCCTTGATGCCAGGAAGGTTGCTCGATTTATCAAACGGAATATCATCTGTCGGTATGGGGTCCCACACAAGATCATCTCAGACAACAGCACTCACTTCGAAGGAGATGCTAATTCCGTCATGGAGGAATACGGTATTACCCAACACAGATCGTCGCCATATAGACCGCAAACCAATGGGGCAGTTGAGGCCGCCAATAAGAATCTGAAGAATATACTAAACAAGATGACCGACACCTACCGGGACTATCCAGAGAAATTACCATACCCATTCTGGGGATACCGGACCACCGAGAGGGTCTCCACCGGGGCAACCCCGTTTTCTCTTACATACGGGATGGAAGCAGTCCTCCCTATTGAGTTAGAGATCCCCTATCTCAGAGTAATGCTAGAGAATCAAGTCAATGAACTGGAGTGGGTCCAGGCACGTTATTATGAGCTGGCCCTACTTGATGAAAAAGGATTGAAGGCCGCGTACTACCACCAAGGGTATCAGAAGATAATTGCTCTAGCATTTAACCAAAAAGTAAAAACTCGGGGTATCAATGAGAACGACATCGTATTGAAAGAAATTCGAGAACCAGCCAGGGACCCAAGGGGAAAGTTCGGGCAAAAGTGGACAGGTCCATACATCGTCAAAGAAATTGATACAAGAGGTGCCGCCATACTCACCGACTTGGACGGACAATTACTACATTCACCAGTCAACATGGACCGACTGAAGAAGTATTACCAATAGATGTAACATGTGTAGATAAGAACTACGTAAACCTGAGCCCCAACTCAAACTTTTATTCTTTGTAAAATCAAAAAGGGGAACGTAGGCAACCTGAGAAGTGACTTCAGGCCCGGTTTAAACTTTGTAAAGAAATTTATTTCCCATAGAATAGTCCTTCATATATTATTAAGGTGGTTTAGAACACCGAAAGTTACAAAGGAGATACAACATGCAGGAAAACCTAATCCCTAGGGGTTGGCCAAGCAGGGTCCCCAGTAGCCAAGTCAATTCGAGCCTCATCAAGGATCTGGTACGCAAGGACAATACTCTTCTCTGTAGGCTCGAAATCCATGAATCGGAACCACTCCATTTGGAAGGGATCATCAATTAGCTCCCCTTCCAAAGACCCCCAATGAGAACAGACGATGTCAGCCTGGAGGGGCCTGGTAATACCGAAACGGGCATAGTTAAACTGACAAGTCAGTCGAGCACACCACATCCTCTCTACCGATAAAGAAACATGCGGGGTCACAAATTTAGACTCAGAGTTGAAGTTGTTCAGACCAAGGGGAATGTCCTGAGGAACGTTGAACTGCCGAAGAAGACGTCCTGGGAGATAAAAATAGGTAAACCATAGTCTGCGAAGCCGAACATAGTTCTGACCCCCTGTACTAAGCACCATCGCCCTCAGCTTCCACCAAGGAATGTTCCACCGGATAGCCCAAAAGTTCTCCGAAAACTACACCGTCCAATCAGAGAAAGACATGGTCAAAGCACCAAAGAGAGGACGACGGAAAAAGTGTGTCGGGTTGTCAAGTCGCACCCCATTGAAACCCACCGATCGGAAACGCTCCAACAACCACATGTACAGCAAACGAGGGCTTCCCTTGAAAAAGGGTGAGGCTCCCCTTTGGAGATCGTCTAGGCCGTTCAAAGTCTCTGCAAGAATGATAGGCACTATGGACTCCCCATTCCAAGCATGGTAAATCAGACTCAGAATAGTCGGATCAATACGGGAAGAGCCCATCACCAGTAACATATCAGAAACAGGATAGATCAAGGCGGCTGCAGTACGCCCCACACTATAAGAAGCTCTCTCTTCATAATGATGAAAAAACCTCACTATTTTATGGAGGTCAAGAAGCCCGTCGACAATAAAACCATCACAGGCCGCTTGGGAAATAGCAAACAGGGCAATCAGCATATCTCGAGGACCAATTTCTTCTATGGGGATCAGCCATCAGAAGACGAACATTAGAACACAACAGCCAGGAGAACTCTTCATAAGTCGGGCAGAGCTCATCTAGCCCAAAACGGAAAAGATGATCCGCAGGACTCCAGAAATACAAAGCACCTAATAGAAAGGAAAAATATACGGGACAATGGCACCAGCCCGCTAAAGGCTAAAAGCACCAAAATTCAAGCCGTTCTTAGAAGATATCAGAGCATCTCTGGTTTCAACGTAAGAAAAATCAGAATTTGTGCGATAAGAAGACATTTTTGGAAGGTGTGGGGATGAAAGAAGGAAGATGGGTGTATTTATAGCAAAAAAAGAGTGTCATGTACCTGTTTGTCGCGCGACAAACCCATGTCCAGGAGGGATTGTCGCGCGACAATCCCATTTGTTCCCACCCTGTTTTTGTTTTTCTTACACATAAGAGTCATTCTTGCCAAAAGAATCACTTCTGGATGCATTTTGTGCTCACTCTGTTCTCTTGCAGGAACCCTAAAAGTACTGCCACATCACAAAAGGTATGACTCTTAAATTATCGATTCATGTAATCATTATCTTTTCATCACAGATAAGGAAAAAGTAAAAGTCATCAGACACAAATAAAGATTTTTCATAAAACCAATGAAAGAACAGTTTTCAAACACTAAAACCATTGTCTACATATCTAAAAAATAATAAAAACTGCATATCTGTCGAAAATAACTAAATGCAGGAAAAAGAAAAGCTAATCTATCCTAGCGCGCTTTGACACGCTGCCACTATCGCCAGAACCCTCCTCCGGCGTGGGATCGACTGCTGGGACATCCGGATGAGAAGGAACTGCTGCCTGAGAGGGCCCCGTAGACTGGACTGGTGCCGTAGGGCAAATCACCGAAGACCGGGATCGCCTAGAGGTCCGACTGGTACTCCTCCGAGACTCCGTCCTAGCTCGAGAGGAAGACAAAGGGTCATCTGCTCGCAGGGAGACATTGATCGCCCTCTAATAGTCGCGCATATAAATTGTAGGGTCTCGACCAACGTACTGAAGCAGGTTCCAGCTATATAGATACTGGGAGTGCCAGGCTCTCAGATCCGCCACACGCACGCTCACCCGCTGCAAAAAGAGAAAAGGAAAAGAATCAGTGCAGTAAAGATAAATGAACATGGATATGAAGAGATATTGACGGAAGATAAAACGTATACCTCATCATCAGAATGGCCACCCAAGTAATCGAATGTATCCTCAGGGAGACGATACTCAGGCACCCTATATCGACGTAGACCAGCGCCAATATAAGAGATGTCCCGAGGAAGTGGCGGCAGGTCTATCGGATGAACAGACGAATCCACCGGTACAGCAGCAGAAGTGGACCCACCTTCCTCGCGGATCGGGAACAAGGGAGGCCGAGAAGAAGAACTCCCAAAACCTGGAGATCGGGCTGGAGGGCCCATAGCAGTCGACGGAAGAGGGGTCAGTGTGGCGAAAGTACGAACACCTGGGGGATCCACCAAAGCCGTCGTTCTCAGAGGCGGGACCCTGCTAGAAGGAGTGGTCACAGCAGCAGGAGAGGTCCGCCCAAACTGCTCATAGTCGACACCGAAGTCAGCAGGCTCCCAGGACCGCTCTGAAAAATCTGCTGCACCTCCCTCAGTAGCCTCAGCAGCCTCAAAAACTACCCCCGGAGATACCGATGGACCAGTAGGGAACTCAAAACCCTCGTCAGGCTGCTCCTCTCTAGGCGTCGTCTGAGGAGGCTGCTCTGGAACAGCCGACGTCCTACCTCCCTCACCGCCCTCAGGCCTATCATCACCTCCCCCAGCACCAGCAGGGACGTCCCTCTCTCCCTCAGGATCATCATCGCCAGAGTCCAAAATATTGTCCCTCTGATCAGGGACAGGAGGCAGCTGACCGGGAACTGTCCGTGACAAATGAGCCTGCCCTCGTATATATTTAGGATCGCCTCCCAACGCCCGGTACCTCTCATAAAAGACCCGACCCCGAGTCCCCTTCGGCTCCCTCATCAAGTAACGGACGGCAAAGACAGCATAATCTCCTTCCTCGGTGAAAGTCTAAAAACTGAGCCCATCGACCAACGCCTGCACCGTCACAGGGTCAATCTCACCCGTCCGCCTCATCAGAACTAGCGAAAACAGGGGAACTCTAGGCCACTGGGCCGGTGTATGCTCGCGAATAACTCTCTCGCCCAAGTAGAAGTGAAGGTTGTACTCATCCCTAATAAGCTGCCTAGACCTCAGGGCAGTCAGAGCACGGCCATATCCGAAATGAAGACCCAGATCACCCTAGGGGGCCCACTCAATCTGAACAAAAACAAAATTTTTTTACTTCAGTGATTTATATTTTATTTGCCATTTATCTATTTTGAAAAGAAAGAATACTAAAGATAATTACCTGCTCCTCCAGCAGGTCATGGACGACAGCAGCTCCGGTCTCCCGAGTCCGATATGCGTAGGGAGTCCTGTAGTTCCCTGTGATGAATCGGTGGAGAAAAGGAAACGGGTCCTCGTTCTCAACGAGGAGATCCACCTGGGCACGACCCAGACGCATATACACCACGAACCAACTCTGAAGAGGAAACATAAAGAATATCAGCAAACAATCAACGGATAATATGTACAGGACTGAAATAAAGATAAAGGAACAAAAGTGTATACCTCCCACAGCAAAGAAAATCCCTTGAGATTCAGGGCTAAATGACGAGAAACCTGGTCCATAGCGTCATATAGAACAGCCAGAATAAAGCCCCCCAAGTCATAATCGAACATGATGTTGAAGTCTCTAAGATAGGGTAGCCACCAGAGATGGGCCGGGTCCCCCCCGCGAGCCTCGAACAAGTTATGGAGCGTCAGTAACAGGAGGACACGAGCATACTGACGCACCTCCTGGCGGGTCATCGACGCTCCCGAAGCAATCAATCTGGCTCTCTCCGTTGCCAGGCGCGTGACCAAAATAGCCCGAGAAATCGTATCACCAGAACTTCGTCGCTTCGAAAACCATCCTAGAGCACCGACGATGCCCTCCGCCGTCAGACGCAAGGGGACGTCAATCTGGATAGGGACACCCCCTGAGGGAATCCCGGTCAAAGTAAGTAAATCGAGGGGGTCATCGTCATCTCCCCCCGGATCTAATGAAAGGTATGGGTGGTGTCCCACCAGTGACAGGCCAGAGCCGACACCAACACAACTGCCCTAGATACCCGCTCCGGGAGGGCATTGAAGAAAGAACCGAAAGGAGTTGCAAGGAGTAACTCCTGGACAGGGGCCAGTGCCTATCGCCACTCTAAATAAATGGTGTTGGGGGAACCCCAACCACGGCCAACCCACTGCAGACAAAAGAACGAGTACAGGACTATGAGGGTACTTTGGTGTAATTATGAGAGATATAGAGTTATAAGGGTAAAATATGTAATTTTCCAAAACCTAAGGGTACTTTGGTGTAATTATGAGAGATATAGGGTTATAAGGGTAAATTATGTAATTTTCCAAAACCTGAGGGTACTTTGGTGTAATTATGAGAGATATAGGGTTATAAGGGTCCATTATGTAATTTTCCAAAACTTGAGGGTACTTTGGTGTAATTATGAGAGATATAGGGTTATAGGGATAAAATTATGTAATTTTCCAAACCTGAGAGTACTTTAGTGTAATTATGAGAGATATAGAGTTATAAGGGTAAAATTATGTAATTTTCCAAACCTGAAGGTACTTTGGTGTAATAGGGTTATAGGGGTAAATTATGTAATTTTCCAAACCTGAGGGTACTTTGGTGTAATTATGAGAGATATAGGGTTATAAGGGTAAATTATGTAATTTTCCAAACCTGAGGGTACTTTAGTGTAATTATGAGAGATATAGGGTTATAAGGGTAAATCATGTAATTTTTCCAAACCTGAGGGCACTTTGGTATAAATTATGAGAGATATAGGGCTATAGGGGTAAAATATGTAATTTTCCAAACCTGAGAGTACTTTGGTGTAATTATGAGAGATATAGGGCTATAGGGGTAAAATATGTAATTTTCCAAACCTCAGGGTACTTTGGTGTAATTATGAGAGATATAGGGTTATAGGGATAAAATTATGTAATTTTCAAAACCTGAGGGTACTTTGGTGTAATTATGAGAGATATAGGGTTATAGTGGTAAATTATGTAATTTTCCAAAAGGGTACCAATTATGTAATTTTCCAAACCTGAGGGTACTTTGGTACTTTGGTGTAATTATGAGAGATATAGGGTTATAAGGGTAAATTATGTAATTTTCCAAACCTGAGGGTACTTTAGTGTAATTATGAGAGATATATATAAGGGTAAATCATGTAATTTTTCCAAACCTGAGGGCACTTTGGTATAAATTATGAGAGAATATATAGGTATATGTAATTTTCCAAACCTGAGAGTACCTATAGGGGTAAAATATGTAATTTTCCAAACCTCAGGGTACTTTGGTGTAATTATGAGAGATATAGGGTTATAGGGATAAAATTATGTAATTTTCAAAACCTGAGGGTACTTTGGTGTAATTATGAGAGATATAGGGTTATAGTGGTAAATTATGTAATTTTCCAAACCTGAGGGTACTTTGGTGTAATTATGAGAGATATAGGGTTATAAGGGTAAATTATGTAATTTTCCAAACCTGAGGGTACTTTGGTGTAATTATGAGAGATATAGGGTTATAAGGGTAAATCATGTAATTTTTCCAAACCTGAGGGTACTTTGGTATAAATTATGAGAGATATAGGGCTATAGGGGTAAAATATGTAATTTTCCAAACCTGAGAGCACTTTGGTGTAATTATGAGAGATATAGGGCTATAGGGGTAAAATATGTAATTTTCCAAACCTCGGGGTACTTTGGTGTAATTACGAGAGATATAGGGTTATAGGGATAAAATTATGTAATTTTCAAAACCTGAGGGTACTTTGGTGTAATTATGAGAGTTATAGGGTTATAAGGGTAAATTGTGTAATTTTGAAAAACCTAAGAGGTATCACAGGTAAAAAGTATGTGTTTACTAAATCGGACGTTATTTCTAGGCAGACATGCATACTAACATTGTTTAAAATACATGCAGGAAACGACAGAAATAACAGAACAGATAAAAACACGAAAAGAAGACATACCAGAGATCGTCGACGAATGTCGTGAGAAACAGGCTCCATCAAGAGCCACGGAACGTCCGGGATCGGAGCAGCCAGGGAAACGTCTCGGTAGACCACCGCCCGATCGCGGTCTACCCCATCCTCACCGTACCAATCAAGGTCCTCCCAGTCATCATGGTGAGGGCTGCACCGGAGAACGCCCTGAGCGTCGGTAAAGGTGACCTCCTCCTGGTCACTCTCTAATCTATCTGGCTGTGCAGGATCCATCTGAATATAAGTAGAGTATGAGAAAATTGGAAAAATCAGAAAAGCGGCAGGGTTTCCGCGCTTGGGAGAAGAGAGAAAGAGAGCTAGAGAGAGAAAGAGGAAGGAAAGAATGAGGTGGAATGAGCTCAGCAAGGGGCTTATATAGTGGAGCAGTTTGTCGCGCGACAAATGGCCACATTGTGGCGCGACAAAGAGCCTAGCCACCGAAGTGTCGCGCGACAAGCACCTCCCTCCCCTGATTTTTTGACCTTTGTCTCATTTTATCTCATGGAAGGGTACTTTAGAGAAGTAGCTTTCGAAAAGATTGCTAAAAACCGCATACCTAGGATGAAAATTCGAGGAAGACTTCCAAATCATCTCTCTGAAAATGCGAGAACAAAAGCAAACGGTTAAAGTAGTCTCTGATCTCCCAGAAATGACCGAGACCATCAATGAGAAAAAGCAGAATATCAAGATAAGACGGGAAAGAGAAAAAATTGAAAAAGTAGAAAAGAAAAAGAACCCGCGTGAGCGCCCAAAGCAAGCGAAAGAGACAGTAATGCAGAGCGACAGGGAGAGCCACACCAAAAATGACAGCTAGGCCAAAACCGGCTCAAGGCTTTCGTTTTGGGTGAGTAAGGCTCCTTGATCACAACAAAGGGATAAAAGACTCCTGGTCAAAAACAAAGAAGGCCAGGAAAAGTCTTTCCCAAAAGAGGGAGAAATAAGGGCATCGAAAAACAGAATACGATGTGGGCCCACCAAAAGAGAAAAATAAGAAGAGAGTAGAGATCAGAGATTGAACTTTCAAACAATTTTTTTTTTAGCACGTTACAGAAAGAGATGATTTGGAAAAACCTCGGACCATCCCTCTGCGGAGAGCAAAAGAAATCCGAAAACTGCCTTCTGGGAGAAGTATCTTCACTCAAGGGAAACATGAGAGTAAAAGTTCGAAAAAGATGCAAGAAAACGAACATCCAGATAAAAGAATAGACCTCGAGAAGCTCTTTTCACCCTCACAAAAATTTCTCTCTCTCACTCTAGTAGTCTAAGAGAGACAACAATTAAATTCACCAGGGTACAACACAAGCCCTCGCCAGAGGCAAAATTACTCATGAAAGCCCTCCCAGAGGCAATTTTCTTTCTTCTTACAGATCAAAGCCCTCCCAGAGAGGCACAGTGTAGCAATGGTAGTCCTCCCACCTAAGGCGAAGCCCTCCTAGAGAGGCACACTGTAGCAATGGTAGTCCTCCCACCTGAGGCGAAGCCCTCCTCGAGAGGCACAGTGTAGCAATGGTAGTCCTCCCACCTGAGGCGCAAAGTGGAACAAAAGGTAGTCCTCCCATCTGAGCTAATAGAACAATCGTAGTCCTCCCATCTGAGGCAAGCGAAGCAAATGAAAGCCCTCGAAAGAGGCAATGAGGTAACAAAAGCCCTCTCCGGAGGCACTCATGAACTTTTTTTTGCATACGCACACTTCTTTAGAGTTCTCGCAGGAGCCATGGACCATGGTCTCTTCCAGTCGCCTCAATTCCTTGCAAGCAAGGAGCTTGAGTCGAGAGGGTCTGTAGACACCCCGATCCGTGACCCCCGCAAGAACCCTAACGACCTTCGAAAACTATTGTTTTCGGGTCCGAGACCCACCCGAGTACCCGAAACTACCCCGAAAGGTTTTGTTGGCCAACAAACCTATTTTTTAAGAGAATTGTCGCAGACAAATGGGTATGTCGCGCGACAATCCCCCTTATGTCGCGCGACAATCCCACTATGTTGCGCGATAATCCCTCCTGACACCAGACCATCCACTCTCTGACACATCAGTCTGTCAGAAACATCACTTCAGCCGTTTGTCGCGCAACATTGGACACATTGTCGCGCGACATATGCCCTTTTTGGGGAAGTGTCGCGCGACAATCTTCCCCGAGCAGTATAAATAGGCCAACACCCCCAAGGGTTTGAGACAGCAACTTGGGATTGAAGAATTATTGGCTTATATCTGATTTCCTAGTCTTTCATCAAGAATTCTCGATTCTCGTCTTATTTCTGAAGAATTATCGAATCTATTCACGACACTCGACGTGTCCCGTCTCTGGAACCGAATTCTCAGAAATATCTAAAGAAGAAAAAGATCATTATTGCCGAAAATCTCTCCGCCGTATTATATTTTCTTTCTTATTATTATTCTCGTCGGGAAGGTAAAGAAAGTCTCTTCTAGTATTTGACATTAAATATCTGTGTACTTGTTTTATTTCTGTTATTTTGTCCACATTTTATTTGAACAAACTTATTGTCAAGTTACAAATAGTCTACTGTTTTCAAAACAAAAGACCCTGATAAAACCATTTGCAAAACCAGAAGAGTAAGTGCATTATCATCCGGATAAAATTCTGTTTTCAAAACCCGGATCGGTAAAACTTAGTTAGGAATTAAAAACTCGGTATATCCTATCTGTTTCATAGATTGTGATATGTCTGGTAGAACTCCCCTCAAGAGTTCCAATTCTATATTGAATTAGTTCTGATACAAGATCTAACACTTTTTTCCGAAACAAGTAAAAACCCGAGAAAAATCGTCCTTATCTAAGAAATAACACGGTAAAACTTCCTCTAAAGTAAAACAACTCTTGTCACTTATATTTATCTTTCCTAAAACTAAACATTGGATCTCGGAACACATAGGTTTTCATCCTTTTCCCCGTTTTCCCAAAATTAGGGTTTTCACTTAGAAAGTAGTAAACTGTCAGTAAAAGCATCCAAGTTTTTCAACATAGAATAAACATATAAAAGACCACTAGAGACCGAAAGGGCGGAATGGGTGCTTAACACCTTCCCAAACCGTAATATTGTTTCCGAACCCTATAGAATCCTGGTTTCGTAGACAAACGTGTAAAGAAAGGCTTAACTGTAGCTTTTCCTCTTACACAACCTCTTTTGTCCGTTTTCTCGTAAAACGTACTGGCGACTCTGAACGAACCCTTTTGCATCTAGAAATTGAACAAAGGATATGTGATATGAATTATCAAAATACTCCAATAAATGGAACGACGGAATCCGTTCCGACGTTTCAGACGCCCAAACGAACGGGGACGAGACCCGGGGGTCGCATTTGCGGATTCTTACAAATTCCCTAAACCGTGTACAGGGAAAATGAAGTCTGTGACTCCGCCGGTGGTTGTGCTTGTCCACAAAGGAGAGCCCACTCTATGTATCTTGCCTTCCGATAAGACTATGTTTTCTTGGTTAGACGAGTTTCCCTGGCAGCGGAGCAGGTCCCGTGTGCCACTACATTCCAAATGGTGAGTTTCCCGAGAAGTAGTTGGGCTACTAATGGTCACTACACTGCTAGGGTATCACCTGGTATAGTTCTTTCCGAAGTGTCGAGATAGCTTGTATGAGGTGTTCTCTTTGTTAACTATTCGGAGTTTATTCCTAGGACAATGTCCTGCATGGTTATCTCCGAATGAATTACTTGGAGAACAAGTCCCTGAGCCACTCCCCACTCGGAGGAGACATGGATAAGAACCTTGGACCGTTCAAGATCTGTTGTTTTGGACCTGGACTGACTACGGGGTGAAACTGAGGCAATATACTTAAGACGTGATGCGAGAGTTGTTGTGAGATTGTGATTATGGTGTTATTATTATTGTATCGTATCATGTCTCGCATTGGTTTATGTATGTTTCCTCGGCTATAATATAAGCGATGAAAAGACTTATGCGGACACATCTAGACAGAGCAAGGTACACGTAGAGAACTGTTGAGCCTTTCATAATGTATTAATATATAAAGTGGAAAGAGATAATAACTATTGAACATAGAAATGAGGTATGGGTATACGGACACGTACGGATTACGGAATAATGAGCCATATCATAATGCATATAATGTATTAATAATTGAAGGAAAAATCATAGCTAACGAGATAGCCTACTGAGAGTACACTGTAACATAACAGTTTAGACTAGTGATCTTGACTCGAAGCCTATTAGCTGGCCAAGTACAGGCTCCATAATGAATTATAATTAAAGAGGAAGTAATAAATACTTGGCCGATAATTACGACTTATGGAGTAAGGACCGGATAGCATAGAAGAGTTGGAGTTACACTTAAGAGTAGATAGCCCAAAGCATGTCAAACCTTAGGAAGCTAGAGTTTGTTATGAGGTGACTTTGGACTAGCGATCTCCTCGAGTTATGAAAATTCTTTGGAATTTTATCTTATGGATGGTCAGAGGAGAGATCGGATTGTTGGGTAAATGGCTTCCGGGTAGTTAGGATAGGAATCCTAGTGGGTTTGCATGCACTCGGGTTTGCATTGCATTGAACATTTTCGAACTATTACATTAAAGTAAAGTATTTTCTATACAAAACCTATATAGTTCCCACTGAGCCCAGTTTTGGCTCATCCCATTTTTTAACAGTTTTGCAGGCATAGCATCTCGGGTGGCGTATGATGTACGTGTATAGAGGCCTCTTATGTCCACAGTCTGCGTCTAGTCCTTCTTCGGGAAAGGACGATATTGTATAGTCGTTTTGGTTTCCTTTTGATTGTAAATGGACTATGATTTTATAAACGATTTGTATTATAAATTTGTATAAATGGTTTAACATATGTGGAGTGGATTTGAAATTATAGCTGAACGTGACTATTCGTATTAAATGATTTTAAACCTTACAGGGTGGTTTGTTATTTAAATAAACTTTACATGCCGAAATTTATTAAGTTGGGACTTTCTAAAGATCACGTTTTATTTAAGAAAAGTTTTTAAAAACTTATGATTTTTATATTTTAAACCCGCCATCGCGCACGGCATCCATGATTAACCGGGTGCTGAAGGCGAAAATCTCAGAACAAGATTCAGGGCGTCACAATGTGGGGCCTTACCCTTTTTGTCTTCCATTAAATTAATGCCACGTGTATTTGAATAAGGGAAATTCTACTTACAACACCAAAATAACTTAAAATCACCCAAAGTAAAAAAAAGTACAAAAATAGGCTAACCACACCACATTTTCTTGTGGTAAAATTAAGATAAAATTAAGGAAGGTGTGTGGTATTTTAAGTAAAAATATAATACTTAAAATTATGGTAAAATTAAAGAACGTGTGTGGTATTTTAAGTAAAAAAATATAATACTTAAATTATGGTAAAATTAAGGTAAAGTTAAAGAAGGTGTGTGGTATTTTAAGTAGAAAATATAATACTCAAATATTACCATCACACTCTTCCCACGCAAATACTCGGCTCAAAGCTTTCTTCGCACGGAACCAACAGATTTACCATGTAAGTGATTACTCATTCATGATTATTGTTTGTTTATCCTCATATATATATACATGGATAATAAAGCTTTTTATTTTGTTCAAAAAAAGGAAGAAAAAGATGAAAAACTTGAAGATTATCTAAAGCATTCAAATATCTACATTGATAATGAAGCATTGTGCATTGGAGTATGTATATATATATTCATATTTTCCTTCCTTCAAAGCTTATAAAAATGAGTTCCAGCTTATAAAACGGAACATCATTTTCGGTTACACAAAGCCGATAAAAAATACTTATTAGGCAACACGTTCCCAAATATAAAATAATAAGTTGGTATTACACTACTGACTAATATGCAACATACAAGGTGTTTTATTAACGATTTAAGTTAACATTATCGGCCGTGTGTTGCCGAGTATTTCTTTATAGTTTATATTTTTTAAAATATTATAATAAATATTACAAAGTTTATCTTTTGTGCTAAAATCATTGAATGATACCCAACAAATTAATACCAATACTCTAGTTCCGATTAAAGTTGATCATGATTTGATAAAAGTGGATAGTTCCGATTAAAGTTGATCAAATTTTTTTGAAAAATGATTCACAGACAAAGTGTACATTTTCCCCACCATTTTATATAAAAGTGGATCATGTTCCGATAGTTGTTCGATTAGTGGATTCTATTGTCACATTATAGGTCTGATCATTAGGGTGTGAAAGAGTGGGATTTTACGGGCGAGATTAGTCAAATTTTTTTGAAAAATTTCACAAGTTACTTCTTCACATACAAAGTAAGTACATTTTCCCCACCATTTTATATTTTACTATAAGTTTTAGACAAGATACTAAATGTTTTATATCATTATTATAGGTATTTGAGTCACGAATTGAGTTGTTCGATTAGTGCCAATGCATTGCCCAAAATTTTAACACAGTGATTGTCACATTGAAGTCGGACAAAAGAGTTAATGTGTGAAACTAAGTTGTGTCGTTTTGACCTTTATACCCTATAAAAGTAATGTTTTACTAGAAACCACTTACTGTTGACGGGTTTTAATTAGGGTAAAACCTACAGGGTGCACACCAAAAGAGTGGGATTTTACAGAGATAACCTTTGTTCTTCTTGGCCGTCAACGTAAAAGTAGCAGAGAGAACCCAAGATACACCAAGCATCTCATCTCGTTCGGGAAATGAGGAAAAAAAAGAATGAGGGACACTGCTACAGAGATAATCGTAAAGTGTTTTCCCTCAGTGGTGATGGTTGATTATGCTAACAAAACCAATTGATACTAATTACCTCTCCTTCAGGATATCTTATGAAGTGTAGAGCAAGTAGGCCAAGTTATTTTTTGACATTTTATAGTATATGAGACCAAGATATTTATCAGTGAAGTAAATCCTGATACTAAATGCTTTTTATCATTCTTGTAGGTATTTGAATCGAGAATTGAGTTGTTCGATTGGTGTCAATGCATTGCCCAAAATTTGAACACAGTTATTGTTACTTTGAAGTCGGGGAATGAAACTGAGGCTAGAAAATCATAATGTATTCATCAGTGAAGTAATTAAATCATAATGTTTTTGTTTTATTGTGTATGTAAACATGGCTTGCATGCCATAAGAGTTTTTTCTGTAACACTGTATAGTTCACGATTACTTTTAATGGAAATGAAGTTCCTACTTAATCAACTTATCTTGATCTCTTGTATGAAGTTCTTAGTTAAAACTGTTAGGTTTATATTTTTAGTTGGCTTGATTCCGATGCCAAGAACATTTTTTTCGTTATAATTGTTTGAGTCGAATTAAAGATTTGAAGAACAACAATTAACGGAAACTCGTCGAACTTACCGGATTCATCGTATAATAACCTACGGTAAGTTGAGTATATGATTTGATTCAAAATATAGGTGGTGTTCGAGCTTAAAATTCGTATTTAAAAAAGTTTTTGAGTCAAATCTATTTTTTAATACTTTTACCGAGTTTTGCCGTAATTCGAAAAAGCTCAGTCAACACAAATTATTAAGAAAACTTATTTTTTTCATATCTAACATATTCCATAAAGTTGCCTCTAAAATTTGAGTCGAATTGGTGCCTAAACAAATTTAATACGACAAAATAAAGTAAAAAGAAAAAATAAAATAAAAGAATTTTAATTAAATGATTTTAATTAAATTAACAAAGATAGAAAAGGTTTGAAAAGTCAAAGCATCTTTTCGGTTTTTGAAAAAAGATAGAAATGGTTTGAAAAGTCAAAGCATCTTTTTGGTTTTTTAAAACCCACGTGTTGCCCATCCTTAAATCTTGCTTAAAAGATTAATGGCCGCATTTGTAGCCAGCCACGTGTACTTGATGAATTAAAGAGGCGGCAATTTTTTCTTTGGTGGACCGGTGCACAATTTGCTAATATGTACCGGTCCGGGGCTAATATTTTTCATGGAATTGCTTTTCCTCATTTTCGGACTGGTTCACATTTTTACAGACTTGTATTGGTCCGGATATAATTTTTTGAAGCACAATGTTTATCGCAAAAATTTCATTTTTAATATTTTTAACTTATTCTAAAAAGAACTTTGACTCTATATTTTTTCTATAAATATAATTATTGGTTTGGGTCAAAAATATATGATTCTAAAGAGTTTTTTGAGAGAGAAAATATCCAAACGCTAGAATCAATTTGTGAGAGTTTTGAAACACCATCTAGATTTGTTTACATGCCATAGGAGATTCTATTGTTCTTCAATTTTAAGAACTAGGGTTCCAAACGTTCACGGGTCCTGCAGGAGTGTCTTTGGTTGCGATTGAAGATGGGTTGAGCGAAGTGGCTAACACGATAAGGGAGATCGCAGACGGTGGTGAAGGATTGTGATCAAGTGCGTAGAAGGAGGCGACGGGTAAGTCGGAACAGCGAGAAGCGCTATGCCAAGCCAGCTGCGGTTGGATTCTATGTTTAAGGGATTAACGAGACTATTGCATAAATTGTGGGGAAGCAATTTTTGTAAGTCATCGAGTCTGTAATTCTGTTTTGCTCATAGTGAAGCACTATCAGTTAGTCCCGAGGATTAATCCTACGCAAGTAGGGATACCTCGTAAATTCTTGGTGTTGTGTAATTGATTTTGTGATTGCTTGATTGATTTATTTGCAAGACAACACAACACACGTTTCGACAGTAAAATTGAGTAGACCTATGGTTTTAATTCTGCTCATCAAACTTTAAATTGTTTTTGATAAAAACCGTAAAATCAACCTAAACAATACGATCTCCCAAAGTTTTGTTGTGTTTTTCATCAAAAACTGCATAAACGTGAGTTGTTTTATGAAATTAAGGCACATATATCCCCTTAGTCCAAAGTTATAAATTTTCAGTGATCGGCAATCCATATTAAGCACAAAAGTCGGCAATTTAAAATCGAGATTTGATAACAATATCGGCGAAACATGGCTGAATAGTAGTAAGACAATACTGAAATATGCGAGATCGGCATCCTTGTGACAAAATTAACTTATATTTTTGGTGATGTCTTGTCGATTTAATTGTATATAATTCGGTAAACTATTTACCGAACAGAGTACTTAGACAAACATTTTGGTCGGCTGGACATTGCTGAGTTTTAAGAATCAACAACTATATGCCGAGCTTAATATGTTTTTTTCTGTAATACTATGCCGAGATAGATGAAAGCACTTCAGCAAAAGTTAACTACTTTTTCATACTTTCCAAAATCTTGTCGCAAATCACAAAGTTTCAAAACAAATCAATATTCCTAACAAAACCAATATCTCAATTTTATGCAAATCAAGTTAATATATTACCATATGATTAGTATAGAACCTCGTCCATTAACAAAAAAGAAAGTAATAATATACCATAAGCAAACTCAAAAACTAATTAAACCAAAATTTAAGCACTTGTACCTAATACAAAATCTAGGTAAAAAAACCAAATATTCCCATTGTTGTTACCAAATCAAAAAACTAATTAAACCATTGTTGCGGTTTCTTCTTGATGTTCATCTTCACTTGTTGTCTTTGTTGCTTCATGTTCATTTTCACTAGTTTCTTGATTACTTTCTTCTCTATTGCAATCATCTCCACTACCTTCTTGATTACTTTGTTCTCCATAACGGTCATCTTCCTCTTCAACCATAGCCTTTCCGTTCTCTTTGACATAGTTGGTGCTTTACGGGTGGTCATCTTTAGAATAAGACCTATAATTGAAGACTTTGCATAAATTAAAAATATGCATCACGATTCTTTAGAAGAAGACCTATTTGTCCTATAAAAACATGCATCAAGATTGTATGAAGAATCAATTTATATCTACTCATCAATATATATAAATCAAGACCAATTGTAATTATAAAACAACAAAACTAATGAGAAATTGCTTAATTGATATTTAACATGTGCTAAAATCTTATTGATCATTTTAAATTTTACACAAGACCTTGCACAAGTACCATTGGAGCATAGATTTTTTTTAGTGTTCCAAGTTTTTTGTAAAAGTTGGTCAACACATGTGATTTACAAGTTAATTTTGCACCATCATTAGAGATGTTCCAAGTATAATGTTTTAAAAAAAGAACTTATGTCTCTCTAAAATGGTGGAGCACTCACCCTCCTCAAATTGATCAAATTCATGAAGGAAATTTTCTCCAAGGCATTTCATCAAACATGTGATATGCATCATTAAAGCCGTTTCCTTAAAAAATCATCATGGAAAGCAAACAAGAAAGGTTGTAAAAGTATTCTTGTCCGCAAGCAACCTCCGTAAAATCCACGGCCAAAAAGTTCTACTCATAATTTCTACAAACACCTTATGTGCAAATATTATCCCTTCAAATAAATCCCATAATGTCAATCCAAAATTACCATGAATTGCAAGGAATGACTAAAATAAAAAGAATAAGAGAAACCCATTAAGGAAAATAGAGGGTTTAAGATATGTTACAATCATAGCATTTTTTACTTAAAATAGAGGAAAAAAATACCCAAAAATTCCTTAAAATTTTTTAGCAAACAAATAGAGAAACAAGTAAAGCCATGAAAGAGAGACCAACATGAGAAACAAGCGGTGAGAGAAAGATGTACCTTAGAATGGCAGAGAGCAATGTGAGGGAACCAGCGGCGTGCGGAACCAACGAATTTGTAAGGCGGAGGAGGAACGAGCGGTGGAGGAATAAGAGATGAGAGAGAGACTAACGTGAAGCAACACGTGCTGCGCGGTGGAGGAAGGAGCGGAGCCACGATTGGAGTGTGAGAGAGAGAGTAACTAAGGCTTGCTTTTGCTAATGTGAAACGGAGAGAAATAAGAGAAGTTTTTTAAAAAATAATTAATTTAATTATTTTTAGTGGTGTTTTAAGAAATTTTGTGTACTTTTTATGGTAATATCTAGTATGTGCTTTGTGGTGTATGTAGTGGTGTTTTAAGAAAATTTTCTTACTTTTGTTGTATTTTTCAGTTCGTGGTAGTTTTCAAAAAATTTAGTGGTGTAAGTAGAATTTCCCTTTGAATAAAGGGAGGCAGCTCTTTAAAAGGGGTGGACTGGTACACTTTTAGATTATGTACCGGTCCGGCACAAAAATTGTTTTCCTCGGAATTGCTTTTCAAAGATTTCGGACCGGTCCAACTTATCGAGACTTGTACCGGTCCAGCATGTATTTTTCTAGACATGATTTTTTATCACAAAATTTCTTTTTTTAATATTTTCAACCTATTCCAAAAAGGACTTTGACTCTATATTTTTTCTATAAATATAACTATTGGTTTGGGTAAAAAATACATGATTCTAAAGAGCTTTTCGAGAGAGAAAATATCCAAACGCTAGAATCAATTTTTGAGAGTTTTGAAACACCATCTAGGTTTTGTTTACATGCCAGAGGAGATCCTATTGTTCTTTAATTTTAAGAACTAGGGTTCCAAAAGTTCATGGTCCTGCGAGAGTATCTTTCGGCTGCGATTGAAAACGGGGGGTGAGCGAAGTGGCTAACACGCGATATGGGAGATCGGAAGCGGTGGTGAAGGATTGTGATCAAGTCATAGAAGGAGGCGATGAATAAGGCGGAAAAGCGGGAAGTGCTACGCCAAGCCAGCTGCGGCTGAATTCCATGTTCAAGGAATTGACGGGACTGTTGCATAAATTAGGGATAAGCAATTTTTGTAAGTCATCGAGTATGTAATTTCGTTTTGATCATAGTGAAGCACTGTCGGTTAGTCCTGAGGATTAGTCCTATGCAAGTAGGGATACGTCGTAAATTCTTGGTGTTGTGTGATTACTTTTTGTGATTACTTGATTGATTTAATTTCTAGAAAACACAACATATGTTTTGACAGTAAAGTTGAGTAGACCTAGGGTTTTAATTTCTCTTATCAACTTAGGCAATACGATCCCCTAAATTTTCATCACCTTATGGTGAATTGTAATGGGGATCGAACCTATATGTATAATATGATTGCCTAACCGGCAATTTAGCAACGGATAATCAAAGCCTAACGAGTAGACGAGGAACTTCGAGTAAGACATGACCATTTGGCTACGGAAGCCAAATATGGTGAGTACAAACTTGGGACCGATGGTGGAATTCAGATCTGAGATAGTTTGGTGGTACTAAAAGAATTGGGACTTATAAATAAAATTCTAAGTGAAGCACATTATTCCAAATTCTCTATTCATCCCGGTGGTACAAAGATGTACCGGGACTTATGCCAGAACTTCTAGTGGAGCAGCATGAAGCAAGATGTCGAGAACCTTGTGAGTAGATACATAATATGTCAATTGGTGAAAGTCGAACACCAAAGGCCCGCGGGGCAACTTCAAAGTTGCCCATTCCTTAGTGGAAGTAGGAACATGTCACCATGGATTTTGTTTCGAAATTACCAAGAGCTTTGTGATGAAAAACCAACTTGGGGATCGTATTATTGAGGTTAATTTTACAATTTTTATCAAAAAATAATTTGACATTTGATAAGCAGAATTAAAACCCCAGATCTACTCAATTTTACTGTCGAAACCTATGTTGTGTTGTCTAACAATTATATCAAGCAATCACACAACACCAGGAATTTACGAGGTATCCCTACTTGCATAGGACTAATCCTCGGGACTAACCGACATTGCTTTACTATGATAAAAATGGAATTACAAACAAGATGACGTAAAAAAATTGCTTCACCACAGTTTAAGCAACAGTCCTGTCAATTCCTTGAATTTAGAATCCAATTGCAGCTGGCTTGGCGTAGCGCTTTCTGCTTTTCTGGCTTACCCGTCACCTCCTTCTACTACTTAATCACAATCCTTCACCACAGCTTGCGATCTCCTTTATCGCACTTTAGCCATTTCGCTTACCCCCGTCTACAATCATAACCGAAGACACTCCCGCGGGACCGTGAACGTTTGGAATCCTAGTTCTTAAAATTGAAGAACAATAGGATCTCATATGGCATGTAAATAAAACCTAGATGGTGTTTCAAAACTCTCAAAAATTGATTCTATCGGTTAAATATTTTCTCCCTAAAAAAACTCTCTAGAATCATGTATTTTTTACTCAAACCAATGGTTATATTTATAGGAAAAATATAAAGTTAAAATCCTTTTTGGAATAGGTTAAAAATATTAAAAAATAAATTTTTGCGATAAAAATATGTGCCCAAAAATTATGCGCCAGACCGGTACAAACCTTGATAAATTGGACCGGTCCGAAATTGGAATTTCAAATCTATGGAAATTATTACTGTCAGACCGGTCCGAATTTTGCATGATTATACCAGTCCGGTAATAAAATTTTGCTACTCTTTCCTTTTTGAGGCAACACGTGTATACATATTGGTATAGGCTTTGGCCCATTTAATTCAACTGAGAAGACAAGTGGGTTTGAAAAAGTAAGCATGCATGATTTAAAGAATTTTGACTTTTCAAAGCTTTTCTTCATTTAAAATTTAATTAAAAATCAATTAAATATTTTTCACATTTTTTTTTATTTTTATTTTGCCATATTAAATTCGTTTGGACACCAATTCGACTCAAAATTTGGAGGCAACTTTATAGAACATGTTAGATATGAAAAAAATAAGTTTCCTCAATAATTTGGGTCGACTGGGCTTTTTCGAATTACTACAAAACTCAGTAAAAATACTTAAAAATAAATTTGAGTCAAAAGATTTTTTGATTCGAATTTTAAGCTTAAACACCACCTATATTTTGAATCAAATCATAAAACCAACTTACCTTAGGTCTTGAATTTTGTGAGATGAATCTGGTAAGTTTAGCGAGCTTTTGTTAATTGTTCGATCTTCAAATCTTTAATTAGTCTCAAACAATTACAACTAAAAAAGTGTTCTTAGCATCGAAATCAAGCCAACTAAAAATATAAACCTAACACTTTAGGTGGTAAAGACACAATTTTGGTCATTGTTGATAGATTAACCAAGTCTGCTCATTTTCTTCTTATTCGAAACAACCAAAATGTGGTGAGTTTGGGAAAACTCTATGTTCAGGAAATACTTAAGCTTCATGGGATTCCGCTCACCATTGTGTCGGGCCGAGATCCTCATTTTACATCTTGGTTTTGAGGAATTATTTAAAAGGATTTGGGGACTCAATTGAAATTTAGTACGGCGTTTCATCTGCAAATCGATGGGCAATCCAAACGGGTTATCTATATACTCGAAGATATGTTGAGGGCATGTGTCCTCGATTTATGGGAAAATTGGATAGAACATCTTTTGTTAGTCGAATTTAATTACAACAACAGCTTCCAGGCTAGTATAGGCATGGCGCCTTACGAAGCCCTTTACGGTCATCTGTGTAGATCTCCGGTTTGTTAGTATAAGGTCGAGGAAAGAACTCTATTGGGACTGGAATTGGTGGAACAAACCACCAAAAATATTAAAACTATCCGACAATATCTTTTTACTACTCAAATTGAAAAAAGAGTTATGCCGATAGACGTCGTCATCTGTTAAAATTCGGGGTTGGTGATCACGTGTTTTTGAAAACTAAGCCTCGTTTTAGTATTACGCAGTTTGATAGTAAAGGAAAGTTATCCCATCGGCACATCACGCCGTTCAAGATTTTAGAAAGTGTCAGGAATGCTAATTATCACCTACTTTTGCCATCACAATTATCCAGTGTCCATAATGTTTTCCATGTATCAATGTTGCGTCGGTATGTTCATGATCCTTCCAACATTGTTTAGTAGGAAAACCTCGAGGTATTAGATGTCAGGACTTATGAAACCCATCCGATACAGATCCTAGATTGTCAAGACCAAGTGCTTCAAAATAAAGTTATTCCCATCGTAAAGGTTTTATAGTTATATCACGGAGCAGAAGAGGCGACGTAGGAATTAGAAACTGAGATTCGTAACAAATATCCCGAATTGTTTAATTAATGTATAATATTTAAATTTCGAGGATAAAATTTTATTTAGTGGGAGAGATTGTAACACCCCGTGTTTATATTAATATTAAATATGTTGTATTCGATGAATTTTGTGTGGAAATTGGTTAAATAATAATCATAGTAGGTTGACTAGTGAAAGTTGAAAATGTTCCTAAAGTTTGGTTATTCCGATAAATTTTGGAAAAAAATAAAAATTTAAATTCATATTTTGGGGAATCTCCTCTGTAGGAGTTTTAGATCTCTGAATTATCTTTCCAGGGACATAAAGATTATCCTAATCGGAGTACAAAGTGAGATGTTATGGCCAAAACAAGAATGGTGCTGCAGGGCAAGAATTAACGTGCAAACCCGTATGGGAATTTTGGCATACTAATCCAGCTTATAAATTTTCGAAAAACACTGAACAACGGACTGGTATAGAGTTTTTGCACTGCGTCCTACATTTAAAAATTTGGGAAAATGGAGATTGCGGACCGGTATTCCATTTTTTACATACTGGTCCGCCAGTAAAAACTGGGCACCAACTTTGAGCATAAGTTGCTTTCATGGTCTATTCATTTGCATCCTATGCATTAGTATTGTGTTAACTGGCATCGTGGTGATTCTCTCGAGGACTGCAGGATGTTCTTGCAATATATGGATTGGAAAATATCTCTAGAGGAGTTTATATCTCTTATCAGTGATATGGAGGGGCTGTAATGCCCTTGTTGTTTGGAATGGAAGTATATATCGATATAGTGCTTGCCGGGATGGAAAACAGGTAGGGCTTAGTATCCTTGGGCTGAAAATCCGTAAACCCCCAGGAGAGTAAGTTTGGCCGCTTATAAGCCATCGATGAGGAGTTCGGGAACCTAGGCAATTGGCAAGGCACTGTGGCTTCTTTTTATATCTATATTCACATAAAATGGGGACAGTTGGTGTGATGTCACGAATCTTGTTAAGATATTTAGACCTCCAGGACCCGCTTAATCACGGCGTCGTACGCGATGGCGGGTTTATAGTACATCATTTAAAACTTATATAATAAAAAAATTATATGTAAAGCCTCATCTTAAGAAAATTTTGGCATGTAGAGTCGGTAAATTTGATAAACCAATACTGTAAATGAGTAAACACAATTTAACTAAAAATAGAACTCCACATCTTTAAAATTATCAATCTTATAGAGATCGAACAATTCAATATAAGGCAATCCCTCCAATGAGGTGCCAAAGTTAATTAAAAGACTTTACATCACTTGTGAATAAAATTGAATACAAATGTTATCAATATACACAAGTCGTCTATGGACGACCATAAATGACTAAGTTAATCAGAGGCCTCTATACTCCATACTCGTACTATCCCTGGTGAAAAACATGCAAAACTGGTTTGGAAAATGGGAGTGAGCCAAACACGGGCTCAGTGGGTACTACAAGGTTATATATACATAATAAGTTTTTAAAACAATGAGTCTAATTACCAATGTATAATATATTACGGAAGTAGTTTTATTACTATCATGCATATATATATATATATATATTCTATAAAACCCTTTACATACGTATAAGTTCACTTTATTAATGTAATGAAAACAGTTTTATATGCGATGCATTCTAAATGCAACCCCATCCCCATAAATACGATAAAGTATGTATCATCAAGATAACATTAAAATACCAATAAAATGTCAACCATAAATATAATTAGTAAAATAGTATCATCAATAAGTAGAACCATAAAATGAGCGTAAAGACTAATCTTTTAACCACAATCTCATGTCTGTCTATCATATATCCAACTACCTCATATCCAACTGTCTCATATCCAACATCTAGGATTTTTCGACTGTGCATATCGTTCAAGATCTAAGCCCCCAAGGCTGGGTCCCCTCGCGGACAACCTAGATGTGCAGGGCATGGCGCCTCGCGTGGTCCCCCTAGCTGGACCATGGAATATGCCGCTCCAAAAGTGAGATACCTCTGCATGGATCATAAAGTATGCAGCTAATATAACGAGGCCCCTCTACACAGACCAAGGTATGTAGCTACTAAGGCTAAGTTAACCACATAGACCATTAGTGCCTGCTCGAACTCAAAATAGCATAGATTACGAAAATAGTATATATATATCAAGTAAATTATATGTATCAATCAAATATGTACTCAACATATACATATATCACAACTCTATGTATATAGATATCCCTAAATCATATCTTCGTATCTCATATACTAGCATCATTGTTGTACTTGAACCAAACATACCAAGTTCGTTAACTAGTGCCCAGTAATGATTTTTATCAGTTAGTTTCACAAACAAATGAATTTTTTTATGATACGATAAATGAGTTATAAGCCCAGTAATAAATATAATTTATGTTGCTTGAAATTTGTGTAAACTTCCCCTTATGTTCTCAAGGCATGGATCCTTTAAGATTGATATAAAAGTGTGTCCAGTGTAGTTACGGACTGGCTTATTATTCAACAAATTTCACAAAAGGTCAACCAATGGCTTATGTACAACAATAATATCACATATATGAGTAATCATAACTAAAACATACTTCAAACCATCAATCTCTTAATTATATATATGTATCGTTATCATTTATCTGCTATCGTATCCGTCTGTATAGGTTTTATACCAAACTTTGTACTCATCAATATATAATGGGGGATTCTTTCATAATTAACAAATTTAAGTTTTGAACATCACAAATCCACCAAAAGATTCAAAGATAATCAACCCAAATGCCCATGCACAAGCCAATTTCGAAATTAAGTTAAACCTCCCCCCCCCATTTTGGTTTGAAATCAAACATATAACACAATATAATTTTAAAATAGGTTTTGAGTAATAGTGTTCCCACCTTTATAGGGTTAATCCCTCGAAGATTGAGCATTAAACTAAGCCGAATTGAAATAACCACGAATTTGTCCCAAAAGCTTGAACCCTAGCCATGGAGAGTGAAGAACATGATGAAGAAGCTGAAGATTGAGGATGATTTGGTGGTGAGTTTTGATCATGATGATGGATGGTCGAAGATCCCTCAAACCCTCACTAGAATCGAGCTCCCACCTCTCTCTAAGCTCTTCTAATGGAGTTGGGTGAAATGGGGAGGAAAGGAGAGAGAAAGAGGCATATATATCTAGTTGAAAATGGCTAAAAAATCCGCTGCCTCCTCTCTGGTCGATCAGAGGCTCCATTACCCAAAGCTTTGTTCGTAATTTGGTCATAACTTTTCACTCAAAACTCCGATTGGGGTGATCTTTATATAAACGGAAAGGTAATTCAAATATCTACAACTTAAAAGAGGAATGTTTTCCTAATTGGTAATGGATTAATTTAAAAAAATTCATAAAAGACAGCAGTCTGCAACAATGTTACTGATAAGACCAAAATTTATAATTTGCTCACTTCGCACTCCGTTTTGACCAATGAAAAGCATGAATTGGTTTTTGGTCAAAACGTAAAAGTTGTAGAATGGTTCAAAATCTAGAGATAAGCTTAAATTGTTACTCATTTAAATTTCATATGAGAAAGTTATGATCTCTAAAAGTTGGCCAAAAACTCATATCGGCAAAGGTTCAATTTTTCACCATTAGCCCTGATTTTAACTGCGGCTTCCCGAAATGCGTTCCAATGATCCCTGCATGCTTAATATCCTTATAATGACTTTCTAGAAGGGTTGGATAAACTTTGAAAGTTCCAGAACAAAAAACGACTCCTCAAATGGAGATTTGACCTTAAATCGACTTAAGAGGAAGATTGAAATGGAAACAAAATACGAGCTGTTACTGTTGGTCCCTGTGGAATTGTTGTGATAGAACTTAATCTCTCGCAACAATGGGTTATATTGTTATTCAAATTCTCCATTTTGCGGTAAATGGTTGATACGGGAGGACACCTGCAGTAACACATTAATGCATTGTTACATGATGATGATTTTAAATTGTATTGTTATAGAAAGTATGATTTGACAATGTATTATTAAACCCTTTTTAAAACACTTCACCCCTTATTTTCCCCCTTATAGAGCAAATAGCTCACCCCGATTTCTTTAAAATAAAAAGGTACCCAGGAGTCTAATGAGGACAAGGAGACAACGAGATCGGGGACAAAGTAGAGGCTCTGATACAACATTTATTTTTATAATGTGCATGCCTTTACAGGAAGCCACCTCTAGCCCGAAAGTTGTATATATTTTTGTACGTACTTAGTTAGTTTTGTATAACTATTATATGCACGTGTGAAAGTTATGCTACTATTTCGTATTACATGGCATGCTTGTTGTTTTAATTTTTTTATTTCGTAAATACCCACCACAATTATGGGTTTCATCCTGCTGGTTAAGATGGGGGCGTTACAGTACTAGTATTCCCACCTCAATTAAGCTAATCTTTGAGATTAAGAGCGACGGATCAAACCGAAATCGGAGAAATTGCCAAATTGCCAAATCGCCAAAGTGGAGCTTGAAAACCTTAACAATGGAGGAAGGGAATTAGAGAAGAAGATGAAGATGATGATGCTGATGCTGATCTTGTGGGAATCAAAGAACCATGGAGGATCACTCATAAGAACCCCTCTTTATTGAGCTATCACTTCACTTCAGGCTTATTTTGAGTTTGGGACGAAATGGCTTAAGTGGGGGAGGAAGAGGAGAACATATCTAGCAAAGGAAAAGTGCTAAAAAGTACACTGCCCAACTCTAATCAATCAGAGCCTAAGCCTCCAATTAAAGTTATAGTCATGGATGGAAACCTATTCAATTAAGTGATGAAGAAGTTATGAATGCTCAAAGTTGACAAAAAATTATAAATTGCCTAAAATTCAAATCACGCGTCTAATGCGATGAATGAGGTTCGGAGCTTCCGAATTACCTAACAAGATTATAAACCCAAAACAAAATTAGTCATGGTAATGTTAAAGTGACTTTAAGGCGAAGTACCAAACGAAAAGTGGGGTGTTATAAGATTCCAACATCTCAAGGGTCAGGGGACCTTTGCAATAGATAGACCGAGTACTGTAAGCCTAAGATCAATCCTAGCTTTCCTTCGATCGATCCTAGAAAAGAAAAAGAGATATTTTGCGATTGCACCCCACATTTTAATTCCCTTGGAAATGCCCCGCAGTTAGTGTTTGCTGTTAGCTGCCGTTAACAAGTATTTACATTGACCAAATTGTCCCTAAAATATCACAAAGGACTAATTAAGAAGAATGTAAAAACTAGCCGTTTGAATCAACCCAAAAAGGCTTCTTATAAATTGATGTGCATCTCTCAGAGTTATAATACAAACAATAAAGAAAGAAAAAAAAAACAGAGTATTAAGCACCAGAAAAAGGGAGTGGAAAAATAACCTGCAGTGGAAATGCTTCTGTTGTGGTGAAACAGAGCACTTGATGAAGGCTTGTCCATGGAAGAATTACCCTTGTGTTTCTGATGGTTGCCAAGAGAAGATGAACCTTTATTGGTCAAGGCAACAACAAAGTGATGGATGTCGATTTCTAAGGTGTAGAGCCCAGCCACATTGTGGAGCGTTCTTGGGGATTGATGTACCTAAATTGGTTCAATCTTTTTAACTCAATCTCTTTATCTATTTGCTATATTATTGCTTATTTTGAGATTGTTTGATTATTTGCTCTTATGTTTAATTGTTTATTTCTTGCATTCCTTGATATATTGGTTTAGTAAAATTGTTTTACTTAAATATTTTGAAAAAGTTTTTAATTCTGTATTTAGTTTTTCAAACCCTATTCACCCCCCTCTAGGGTTAGAATCCGACCAACACATTCCATGTTCAAATAACCAGTGCACCAAAATAACAAAAGAACATACCAACAAAGTACCCAAAATATATACCAAGGTAGACCCAAAAAAACAAAAAACAGAGCACTGGACAAAAAAATACAGAGCACCACAATACTAAGTATGTACTAAGGGATATAATATTGTAATGGTGGCTTAAATATCTTCCTCCTCTGTGGCATTTGAGATGTTGCTTTTCTAGTTGGAGGTGGAAGATGAATTGTTAATGTATTCCTACTTGCACCTGCACTTTGCCCCTCTTCCCTTACCTCTCCTCCCCACACTAGAACTCCCAGTACCTCTATCACTGCCACCACGACCAACAGTACCCTTACCACTGCCACCACAACCAACAGTACCCTTACCACTGCCAACTCCTGCACTGCCACCACCACTAACAGTCCCCTACCACTGCCAACACCTGCACTGCCACCACCACCAACAGTACCCCTACTTTTCCTAGTAACACCACCTCTGCCTCTATATGCTTTACTTGCAACTGGTCCTCCTTGACATCCTCTAGAATTATGTCCAAATCCTCCACATTTCCCACATTTTTTTTAATTTCTTATTGGTTGTGATTCAGGCTCCTCTTCACTTTTGTATCTATTATGTTTTGGTCTTCCAGGCATTCTTGATGTAATTGGAGGCAAAACAATTTCAGTGCTCTACAATAAAAAAAAGAGACATGCAAATGAGCTACTTTCCTTACATAAATAAAAAATCATTGAAAAAAATATACAAAAATGTCTAACCTCTTCCCACTCATTCTCATGTGGTATTGGCTTAATGTTCTCCTTATACGGTGCTCTATAGGCTTTCACAGTGCAAAATGGGCTGCAGTACCTATAGTAGAACATTGATTTTAATTATTGGAATATCTAATTTATTTACCATAAAATGAAGTAATGAATGATAGAAAATACTTACTGGACAAATGGTAGTTTATGTTGGTGAATTAAGTGTACTACATGTACACATGGAATCCCAGTCACTTCCACTCACCACATCCACAAGTATGTTTATTTAAATCCACTGTCCAATGCTCACATGTGTAATGTCTAATACAATATGCACCAGCACCAGAGGGTTCTGTCAGGTAATCATTTTCTCTGAGCTTGTACTTATCAATCACCTTATTCACCCTTGGTACTAAACCTCCTTCATCCGACTTGCTAGATGTAATACCCCGCATTTTAATTTGTTTTAAATTGAATTATATTCGCTTATTTAAACTCATGTGAGTGATCGTTAGGTGATTCAGGTGGTTCGAATGGATTTTGGTTGGTAAATAAGAAGTTTTGGCCTTTCGCGATTTCTTATTTCTAGCTATCTTTGAGCTATCGTAATTTTTTATCTATTCATCGGAATGAGATTTCGTTCACAAGTTTGTCTAGTATTTTTATAATTCTACAACTTTTGTGTTTTGGACGAAGTCCAATTCACACTCCTCGTGGATCAAAACAGGGCGCAAAGTAGGCCCATTGCAAAATTCTGGTCATTTGGTAGCGCTTTGGCAGAGCTCTGTCTTCAGATGAATTTATGGAAAAAATATATCCATAATTTGGGAAAACTTTCTCTTATAAAGTTGTAGAGCTTTGAAATACCTTTCCATGGACATAAGAACGCCTCAATCAGAGTTCCGAGTAAAAAGTTATGGTCAAAACAAAAACAGTGCTCCAGGGCCCAAAATTTAAAGCGCGGACCGGTATGGAAGTTTTTGGCATACCGGTTCGGTGCCAAATTTTTAGGAAAATTGACCTCCGCGGATCGGTATTGGTTATTTTGCATACCGGTCTGCCAATTATCTATTCCCACCAACTTAAACTCATTTTTAAGCCATTTTTACACCTTTTCCACTCCATTTTCGAAGCTAACTTCCACACACTCCCAAGGAGTGTTCTAGAGAGTTCTAGAGAGAGAAAGAGGAAGATTTCTACGCATCTATCCATCCGAATCGAAGATTCAAAGCTCCAAATCAATCAAACCCATTTCTAAAGCACTATTCATCATCTTCTTCCTTGTTATCTGCCATGGGAGCTCGAGCTTGAGCTAGGACTACACGGGTTGAAGTCTAAGCTTCGTTATTTAGGGGTTTTACTATTCTAGAAATGCGATGACATGAGATATTCGGGGTTTCATCAAACAAAGCTTCGATTATCATCTTTTCTTCTCTCTGTTGGTCTACAACTTGAGGTAGGGGTTATATCTTCTCTAAGCTTGATAATATGATTTTATTTCAACCAGAAATGGATGATTTTATATATACGTGATATATAAACCGTATATCTCTTGTTATTAATTATACATGGAAGATTTTATACATGTATGTTAACATGTTGATTATATCATTTGATATACATATGTTGCGCATGATTAAGCTATGATTCAATGATACGAAGCGATATATGCCAAATAAACTCGATTCTCATGTAGTATTTGATCTCTATGGGATGTCCCTCGGGTGTATATGTGTTTAATTGATATGATTGAACTAGTAAACGGTTTTGGTATGGCACCAAGGGACAAGTATGAGATTCGATGAGGTTTATATGGCAAATGTTGTTTCTAGCTTGCATTTATAGCATGTTGTGCATGTTTGCATCATTATTGTGTCAACCTGGCATCTCGAGAATATCTTGGCAAGTTCGAAGTCTCCTTATGACATATGGTATGAAAATTATCTCTTGGGAGAACTATATCTCGTATCTATGTTATGGATGGCTTTCTATGCTCTTGAGGCATTCTTGAATGTGTGATTATCTCTCTTCGGGAGTTCTTCATTCGTATGGGGATATATTCTTGGCTATGTTATATGGTGGGATGTTGCCCACGGTTATCAGTATCTATGTTTGGGCCTTCCGTCGGTGAAGGGGAATAATTGTGGTTAGTGCTTGCCGGTATAAAAAATAGGCAGGGCCTGGTGCCCTTGGGTTGAAAAGCCCTAAACCTCTTGGGGGTCAGTAAGTCGTCAGCTGTGTAGAGCCAGCGGTGAGTAGTTCGAAAATCTAGACAACGGCAAGGCACTACTATTCTGGTTGATATGAAAATGAGCTGTTGATGTGATATGGTGGACTGTGGTCCAAATTGTTATTATCTGTTGATATAATGGAGACATAAATACAGGATCGTTTGATATTGCGTATAGATTGAACAAAAAAAAACTTATGGAATAAAGGGATTTCACCTTTGTGGATCATGTAGAGGATCCATATGAGGAGACTAGGGTTTGAAAGCATCAGATTGCGATTTGGTCAGAATTTTTTTTTATGAAAATTAATTTTTTTCGCCACCGAAACGACTTCTGATCGTCCTGATTTTTCGCGTCACAATAGTAACTTTGCGTTCCGAACCACATATCCAAAAATCAGCCGATCCAACGGTGGAATCAAAAGTTACGATTGATTTACGACTGCTGTGCCGGATCTTCTATCGTATTCCTTCCGCCATCAAATCTTGCACCGAGTGTGCTACGGTATCACCAAGATTTTCTCCTCTCTCCATAGAACAAATCCTAACTCATGAGAATTATTGTTTTTTGAGAAGAGACTAGGTCGGCGTATATATAAGGCTACGATAGGGACCTTAAGGAGAAATAAGTGTTTGGGCTTCCTATGGAAAGTTGGAATCCTAATTCCACTATGAATTAGTTGAATAATTGCATCCTTATCTCAAAATTATATTTCGGGCTCCTTATTATTAAATACTTATTATTCTCCCCACGTTAAGATTATAGGTCATTTAAATTAAATTACTAACAATTATATTTAAATGACTTCTTATCCTTGAGTGACAGATTAACATAATCCACCTGCGTGACATGATCAAAACTTATAAGCTTCTCAAGGGGTTATCATCAATCCCTATACCGGGACGTGGATTCCGCCATATAGTGTCGCGAAGATTATTGATCCATAAATGAATCTCACTCATAATGAGTCCATATATATGCCTATTAATTATTTCAAGATTCATAAGATCATAATAACCATGGGATTTTAAATTTGTTTTATATAGTCAGCAAACTGGTCCTATTCAATACACACAAAGTGTACTAGCACAACGAGTTAAAACTATACCGTTTTCTGTAGTCAAGATAAACTACTATGCTACAATCCTACTGATGGGTGTCCAATTCCATCTAAGTGTGAACCATTAAACTTATATTCCACAAGTGATATGATCTTCTGTGTGTAAACTATACTCTACACACCAAATCATCTACTAAAAGTGCACAATATTTAAATAAATAATATAATGTGCCCATATAGATTCTCATAAAATGTTTATAACATATCCAAACCAACAAGAAAATTATGGCTTTTAGTATATCACTCTAACATGATATTCACCTGAGACGGAGAGGCCATATTATGATCTCGATCTTATGTCTCTTGAGGGCGTTCAGGCCCATGTTATGAATGTTCATAGATTGATCTTCTGGCGGGGCGGTCAGGCCCATGGTTATTGTTACAGTTATAATTCCTGATAAGGACCGGCTATGGTCTTGGACAGGCGGAGTCATATCATTTACTATCTCGGCTCACTCATATTCTAGTGATTCGACATAAATGTTGACACAAGGGAGGTAACCTGCATAAGCATGAGCATGCATGGTTTTGTGAAATTATGATAAGTTACAAATCATGTCTGAATTATATTGTGGAAAGGTTTATTTTGTTTAAAGTAACGAATCAATAAATGTTTTCAAAGTCGTTCCCTTTTACTCCCCCCTACTGGGCTATATGGTCACCCCGTTTTTCTAAAACTATACAGGTATTTAGGAGTCCAAAGAGGGCATGGACGCAATGGGATCGGGGATGTGTTAGTAGCTCTGATGCGAACTCATTTTTGTCATGTATGTGTTCTTCCGGGAAGCCACGGTTAGCCCGGAGTGTAGTATATTCACTTGGGTTACTTAGATTGTTATGTAACGTGAATATGTATATGTTTGAATGTTTGTGTGCAGTACTAACATCATCAATATGATTATGAATTTGTTGTTTGACCGCATGATATTACTGTTTGTATTTCTTTATGAATTTTCATATATACCCATTTTAGTCAATCTAAGATGGGTTAGTAGCACTCCAGGTCTTAATTATGGGTGTTGTCCTGTAAATTAAGATGGCGGTGTTACAAATTGGTATCAGAGCATATGGTAACGAGTACTTAGGCTTGATAGGGACAAAATGTGTTGTGATTCTCGTTATTCATTCCGGTATATGCCTGTAATTGTGATATGTGTATTCCTGAGGTCGTGTTTTGTATCCTACAGCTTGAATTGTGAGGATGATTTTGTATCCTATAGCCCATCTAGAGCTTGTTAGCCCATATGATGTGGCAAGTTGTTTCTTCACTGATTACAATTAGTGTGGTTATCAATGGTCGTGTCTTGTGGTTAGACCTATTTGGAGTTTTGATGTTAGGCATTTGCATTTTGACCTTGTGAATTTAGTACCACATGATGCGAGTGTATCGCATGAAAATTCTTTTGTGTTTTTCTATGTCCCACGTGAGAAGGGTATAATCATTATTTTGATGATAAGTTAACAAGTTCTAGCTTTGTCACATCGCTCGCTCGTTGCTTCCTAAGATTGTTTTGTTTGTTTTGCTATTGGATTAGATTATACTTCATGTAATTTTGGTTAGTCTCTTGAGAAAAGGAGACCAGATGTAATTTGGAATAAAGGTCTAGTTCTCTTCATCGATAGAAACTTTTAAAGTAACCTGACAGGTGGCACGGGAATTGGTCAAAATGATTAGTCCTCCTAGAGTACGACATGGTAAGGATAGTTATAGATGCAGGTAATACGGTCATGATAGAAGGGAGTATTCATTCTTGTGGTTTACGGGAAAAGAAGGTTCTTCCGGATAGTATAGATCAATATCTATAAGAGAATGGTAAAGAGTCGCATACTTCATTTAGTTTTCAGGAATTAAGAAGTTGATTTCCTTCTTAATTGTCTATTAAATCACCTGAGGTAAGGTGTTCAGTATGTGGGAGAATAGGACGTTTACAATATAGTTGATTCTTCTTGTGGTGGATATATAGAATCGGCAGATAAATTTCGTAGGCAAATTTTATATAATGGTTTACATTTCATAAGTGTATATATATTGCACCTTATATGATATGGTGGTTGGTTATATCTCATGAGAAATCTCATAATAGAAAGACAAGGAAGTTTATGATGTTTAAAATGGATCTCGGCTGTACCTTTTCACACATGGATTGAAACTTTTGGATAAATTGAGATGTTGGATAGATGATGACCATATTCTGTGGAAGTGTGAAACTAGTAATGTCGATCAAGTATGGTCAATTGTGGAAACTATTTTAATGTGCCGTTTTGGAAATTTCTTAGATAAGAATCGTATAGTATACACATTTTTGTATCCTGATTGTTTTGGATTTAAGTTTATGGGTTATGGGACTTCTTATGGATATAAAGTCTTTATCTTCAACAGATGACCTTTACACTTTGTTTATCCATATGTTTCTGACTTTCTGGATATAGGGAAATAAGATGTTTTAAACGATGAGGTATAAAATACTTGTAATTCTTGATCCGATAAATGATCTTGTATGACCCCTTTGTATGAAAACTGGTGTTGTGAAAGGACTATCGAATTGAATCGGCTACTTAACTAACGTTAAGGAATTTCATAGTAACCAAAAATCATCTTGTATTGTGGTATAAAACTATTACGATTTTCCTTATTTATGGAGTAATATTTTTGGTTCAAGTGATCAATAATATGATTCGGAATATGATTTATGGTGACGTAAACATTTAAAAATTGTTCAATTTATACTTAGGGATGTGAATATCATTGGGTCATGAGATCTATGAGATGTGAAAAGGTGAGGTATAGATTGGGCTCTAATGGGCATATACTTATGGTTTCTCTACATTTGGGATTATGGTTTTTTTTTCACTCATTTATATTTGAGTAACATAAGTTTATCCCTATAAGATTTGTGTGTTATGACTATGAGATAAGCGTAGTGGTTTGAATTGAGGGTATCTCAAATTCTTTATGAGAATGTTGGGGTATATGATTTCTTCTTCAATTGCAATAAGACTTCTATTTGGAAGGGGATCTTGTATAGACGTTTACTAGTTACGATTGTGGATTATTTATAGTTTACCCATTGGAGCCAAGGAAGTTGAATCAAGCTTATTGTTATGGAATGAATCTCAATTATTCTTTGTTTTTATAGTATCCCTCGTCCTAAAGATTCCTTGCATGATATAAGATGGTGACATTATATTTTTTTGGGCATATTGGAAACATAGATGGGAATACAGAAATGTTTTCTAACTCTTTATGGTTCATTCAGTTCTTAAATTTAGACTTGGGATATCTATACTTGAGTTTTCTTCTATCTTGTTTTCTTGTGTGGTAATTCCTGTAATGAGAATACGATATAGTTCATTTCTGGGTGGTTAACAACTTGTGAATTTACCTATCTTGCTGACAAGTTAAATTCTTTGTAAGTCCTTGGCTAGAGGAATCGAAGGAATTATTTCCTAGAAGTCTGAATTTGGCATATGTTACGTATATCTTTGTTAAATTTGAGAAAGTCCTCCGCGTCATCGTAGGACATTAAGTTTGGATTCTATGAGTTTCTCACATGTTGTGCGGTAATGGTGTTCGTGTAATTTTTCCAAATATGTACCAGGGAGAGAGATGACTTGGTATGTTAGGTACCAATGGATAGACGATGTATATCTCGTATAAGTAAACACCTTTGGTATGTAGATCAATTGTGAATTAATGATAATTTTATATAGACTTACGGAGAGTCTAGAAGAATGTCTGTAATTGGATAAGTTTTACTATATGTGTATCCATTGGATGGGATTGTTATACTTTGGGAATTATGGTTTTATTCTTTAATGTTGACCCGTCAAGGGATTTGACAATTGGGTATACTGTGGAAACCTTTGGGTGGATATAAACTTATTTGGAATTTGTAATGGCTTGATATAAGGACAAAATGGATGAAACTAATTATGGGTCATTATTACTAGTATTGAGTTCTAGAGCACTCATTGTTGTCCTTGTTCTTGCATCTTTATTGTTGTCGCTTATTTGTTGGCTACGTGATATTTGTGTTGGCGTTGTTTGTTGTATATGAGTTGGCTTAGTGCCAATGAGGATTGATTGGTGCATGGTTAAGTACACCAATCGAAATTTGCCAACAGTCCAACAGGCCCTTTCGGATGTCCAGTGTGAGGACATGGGTGAGGTGAGGCATGGATGGGTGTGGTGGTACTTATCATATGACCAAAAGAGCTATAAAGATTGGAGACCGAGATTTATGATAAGTGTCTCGAGTTATTTACTTAAAGGAATGCCATCGAAATTTTGAGGACGAAATTTTTATTAATGGGGGAGATTGTAATACCCCGTATTTTAATTTGTTTTAAATTGAATTATATTAGCTTATTTATACTCATGTGAGTGATCGTTAGGTGATTCGGGTGGTTCGAATGGATTTCGGTTGGTAAATAAGAAGATTTGGCCTTTCGTGATTTGTTATTTCTAGCTATATTTGAGTTATCCTAATTTTTTCTTTATTTATCGGAATAAGATTCCATTCACGTGTCTAGTATTTTTACCATTCTACAACTTTCATGTTTTGGCCCAAGTCCAATTCACACTCCTCGTGGGTCAAAACAGGGCGCAAAGTAGGCCCATTGCAAAATTCTGGTCATTCGGTAGCGCTTTGGCAGAGCGTTGTCTTCGGTGAATTTCTGGAAAATATATATCCAGAATTTGGGAAAACTTTCTCTTAGAAAGTTGTAGAGCTTTGAAATACCTTTCCGTGGACAAAAAGAACGTCTCAATCGGAGTTCCGAGCAAAACGTTATGGCCAAAACAAAATAGTTCTCCAGGGCCCAAAAATTAAAGCGCGGACCAGTATAGCGTTTTTGGCAAACCGGTCCGACACCAAATTTTTGGGAAAATTGACCCCCGCGAACCGGTATTGGGTATTTTGCATACCGGTCCACCAGTTAACTATTCCCACCGACTTAAGCTCGTTTTTAAGTCATTTTTACACCTTTTCCACTCCATTTTCGAAGCTAACTTCCACACACTCCCAAGGAGTGTTCTAGAGAGAGAAAGAGAGAGAAAGAGGAAGATTTCTACGCATCTATCCATCCAAGTTCAAGATTCAAAGTTCCAAATCAATCAAACCCACTTCTAAAGCACTATTCATCATCTTCTTCCTTGTTATCCGCCATGGGAGCTCGAGCTTGAGCTAGGACTACACGGGTTGAAGTCTAAGCTTCGTTATTTGGGGGTTTTGCTATTCTAAAAATGCGATGACACGAGATATTCGGGGTTTCATCAAACAAAGCTTCGATTATCATCTTTCCTTCTCTATCTTGGTCTACAACTTGAGGTAGGGGTTATATCTTCTCTAAGCTTGATAATATGATTTTATTTCAACCAAAAATGGATGATTTTACATATATGTGATATATAAACCGCATATCTCTTGTTATTAATTATACATGGATGATTTTATACATGTATGTCAACATGTTGATTATATCATTTGATATACATACGTTGCACATGGTTAAGCTATGATTCAATTATACGAAGCGATATATGCCAAATAAACTCGATTCTCATGTAGTATTTGATCTCTATGGGATGTCCCTCGGGTGTATATGTGTTTAATTGATATGATTGAACTAGTAAACGGTTTTGGTATGCACCAAGGGACAAGTATGAGGTTCGATGAGGTTTATATGGCATATGTTGTTTCTAGCTTGCATTTAGAGCATGTTGTGCATGTTTGCATCATTATTGTGTCAACCCGGCATCTCGAGGATATCTTGGCAAGTTCGGAGTCTCCTTATGACATATGATGTGAAAATTATCTCTTGGGAGAACTATATCTCGTATATATGTTATGGATGGCTTTCTATTCTCTTGAGGCATTCTTGAATGTGTGATTATCTCTCTTTGGGTGTTCTTCATTCGTATGGGGATATATTCTTGGCTATGTTATATGGTGGGATGTTGCCCACGGTTATCAGTATCTATGTTTGGGCCTTCCGTCGGTGAAGGGGAATAATTGTGGTTAGTGCTTGCTGGTATGGAAAATAGGCAGGGCCTGGTGCCCTAGGGTTGAAAATCCCTAAACCTCCGGGGGGTCAACAATTCGTTGGCTGTTTAGAGCCAGCGGTGACCAGTCCGAAAATCTAGACAACGGCAAGACACTAATATTCTGGTTGATATGAAAATGAGCTGTTGATGTGATATGGTGGATTGTGGTCCAAATTATTATTATCTGTTGATATTCACCCGAGACGGAGAGGACATATTATGATCTCGATCTTATGTCTCTTGAGGGCAGTCAGGCCCATGTTATGAATGTTCATGGATTAATCTTCTGGCAGGGCGGTCAGGACCCATGGTTATTGTTACAGTTATAATTCCTAATAAGGACCGGCTATGGTCTTGGACAGGCGGATTCATATCATTTGCTATCTCGACTCACTCATATTCTAGTGACTCGACGTAAAGGTTGACACAAGGAAGGTAACCTGCATAAGCATGAGCATGCATGGTTTTGTGAAATTATGATAAGTTACAAATCATGTTTGAATTATATTATGGAAAGGTTTACTTTGTTTAAAGTAACGAATCAATAAATGTTTTCATACCATTCTACAACTTTCATGTTTTGGGCGAAGTCCAATTCACATTCCTTTGGGCCAAAATAGGGCCCGAAGTAGGTCCATCGCTAAATTCTGGTCATTCGGTAGCACTTTGGCAGAGCGCTGTCTTCGGTGAATTTCTGGGAACGATTGGTCCAAAATTTAAGAAAACTTCCTCTTAGAAAGTTTTAGAACATTGAAATACTTTTCCGTGGACATAAAGAACACCTCAATCGGACTTCCGAGTCACAAGTTATGGTCAAAACAAAAACAGTGCTCCAGAACCAAAAATCTGTGCGCGGTTACTGTAGTAACCGACTTAAAATGAATTAAAGCTCGTTTTAAGCTCTTTTTCACTCATTTTCGAACCAAACTCTTCCACTAAACTCTAGGGAGTTCTAGAGAGAGAAAGATAGGTATTCTTGAGCGATCCTTACCTATTTTTATTCCCGATCGAAGGATTAAACATCAAAAATCATCCGAAACACCTCTTAGCTTACTATTCATCATCCCCTACCTTGTTGCCCACCATAGGAGCTCTAGCTTGAGTGTTGGATATGGGAACGAGGGCTCATATATTATTGGTTCGAGGATCTCGCCACGCTAGGAGCGTGGTGACGCGAGAGCTTTAAGATTTCACCGAACGGAGCTTCGTATATGAATTGATTTCTATGGTTAAAGTATGGGAAGTATTTCGCATGCATTCCGTAAGCTCTAGAGATATTCTTTGATATCCATATTTTTGTATTCATCTTGTATTTCTTATTCATTCGGCTTCGTGATGTGTTTGTTGGTATTGATTGGTATGTGTGACATGTTTGGCTTAAATGCTTTGGTAATTGATTGGTACATGTTTAAGTACACCTACCAGGGATTTGCCAACAGTCCAACAGCCCGGTTTGCAATGTCCGCGGAGAGGGCGTGGGTGAGGTGAGGCATGAATTGGTATTGTGTGATGGACTTATGATGTGTATTTGTTATTGTTTTATTGATTCACATATTCATCTTTATTCTCTGTATACGGTTTACTTCCCCGTACATGTTTTTTTATCTACAGGTACACGTGGTGAGAACGCGGGATGGGATGGTGAGAGTTCGTGGGAGAACTTTAGAGATAGTTGTAGTTTGATAGAAGATTTTCCGTTGTATTTTGGAAATCTATTGTAAATTATTACGATTTGTATTCTATTTATTCATTTCTTATCGCCCCCAAGGGCGGGGCGTTACAGGCTTGTCCCTTGTTGATATGATGAAATTGTTGAAGCTTTCTGTGAAATTATTGGTCAAGTGATCATACTTTGAAATATGATCAAAGTGTGACTGAGCCCAAAGGCTACTTTTCTCCTTCATCAAATAAGCCCTTCATCACTTGCATCTTTGTCTAACTCCTCCATACTCCTCTTAAAATTAGGCACTCTATAAGCAGAAGCTGCAGCCCAAGATAGACCCTTTATGTGCTCTCCTCTCCAATATCTATTCAAGTTCTTAAACATATGTCTAAAACAAAATCTCTAATTGCACTGGGGGAAGTGGTCTCGGACAGCATTTTTATGGCCCTTTTGTCTATCTGAAATTATAATTAGTGGCAGCTCATGCTTCTTTAACTCTGGACCAAGTAATTCAAGAAACTTATCCCAATTCTCCCAATTCTTTTTTTACAAATAAATATGCCTAATTGGAGTATCCCATTGTTGGCATCCATGCCAATAGCACACAAACAAACTCCCGAATACTTTCCTTTTAGAAAACAACCATCCAAGCCTACCACTGGCCTGCAGCCTTTAACCCGCCCTTGTATGTTAGTTTTAAAAGCTACACATAAGTAATTGAACTTATTAGACAAAGGGAATGCATTCCAAGAAATTAAACTGCCAGGATTAGTCATTTGTATTTCTCTACAAAGCTCTGGAACTTGTAAGTAACTCACTTCATAGTTTCTATGGACCCTCTCTAATGCTTTACCCTTTACTTTCCATGCCTTCCAATACCAGATTGTCACCGTATATTTATACCAAACTAGCTTCATTATATCTCTTGATGTAAAACTGGTATGATGCATTGTAACAACCCGTTCCTTCATTCCACGCGTATCGAGTTCCTTAATTGAATTTAGTCAATTCGAGCCTCGGGAGATGAAATTGTGTTCCGAAGGGGACGATATAACTCTAAGGCCTTTAATAAGTTATATTAGTATATTTAAGTGTGTTATAATGACCAAAAGTCATTTCGGATGGATCGAGTAAGAAATCGGCTTGTAAATAGCAAGTTTTGGTGCTACGCGATTAATGGTTTTTAGCCGAATTTGAAAAGGAATATCACCTTCATCCGAACTCCAAATGAGTCCCCATTTTCGACCACGTCTTCATCTCAATCCCCTTTACAACTTTCGTGTTTTGGCCGAGGCCCAATTCTAATTCCATGATGCCCAAAAGTGGGTGCGAAGTCGGGCTGTTGACCAAAAACTAAAGGAGGCCAAAATATAGCCATGTAGTCGACTACATGGAAGCTGGGTGAGTCGACTACATCATGTAGTCGACTCCATGAGGAAAATGTAGTCGACTACATCGGGGTGGCGAGATTTTTTATATATTTCTTCTTCTCCTTTCTTCCTCATTTCATCACCCAACCTTGAGAGCTTTAGAGAGAGAATTGAGGGGCTATTTTAGGGGATTAGGAGGGATCATCAAGGCCTCTTATCCCACATCTAAAAAATGCCATCATCACCATCTCCATCATCATCTTCATCTCATTCTCCATCCAAATCCTCCATGGCTAGGGTTGTGGAAGCTTAAATTGGGGGTTTTCGTGTATGCACTTCCTTGGCTCGTTTCTTCTATAATTCTTCAAGGGATTGACCCTTTTAAGGTGGGAACAATAGTATTAAAGATTATTTTCAAGTTATTATAACCTATTCGCACCAAATCAAACAAAACATAGGGTTTTGTCTATAAATGCATGTTCATGGGGTTTTGGGATCAATTCTTCTTGATATTTGTTTTAATTTATACTTGATATGATTATAAATTATGGATTTTATGATAAGCCCCAATTTATATATTGTTTTTGGTAAGATTTTCACAAAACCCTTATCTACGGATACGATAGTGTACAGTGTACTCTAATACGCATACATACACTGCTATACATGGTTTTAAGAGTATGTGTGGGCCTTTATTAATCCTATTTGTGGTATTGTTGTTGTACTCGAATTACCTGTTCACAATATACAAAGTTTGTTACTTGCTAGGCCAGTCCGTAATTTGTGGAAAGCTCTAAACCCCCCAAATACGTGATTTTCTTGTTTAAATGTTAGTCATCGGACTTGGCTAGCCTAATTCAAGTGTAGCAACAATACCACCGCTGGATAGCAACATCTGTATATATATATAATTTGGAATGTATATGTATGAGTTGTACAAATACATGGAATATATGTTCTTATGATTTCCTTGATTTGATGAGTTTACTATCCTTTTGAGATTATTTGGATTTATTATCAAATGGCCACACTGTTCGTACCAGATGAGTATTTGTAGCGTATGCCTTCGTGGCTTCGTGAGGATTATTTGTAGCGCATGTCTTTGTGGCTGCATGAGGTAGCGTCTAGGTGGACCCTGCCTTGGGGGCAGAAGAAACCGAGTTTGATCGCAATCCGTGTGCACACGTATGAAAATCCTAGACGTGAGGATGATATATGATAGAAATGTACATAGATTTGGTCATGGAGTTATGGCACACTTGGTACAATGACATATTATATTGTTCTTATCTTATATTTTTAGGATGGGATAATATACACATTTATACTTACTGAAGTATCATATATTATATAAGAAGTGGATTTTACACCGAAGCATATTACTTGAAAGTAATTATTTTCATATTAACGCATTGCATGGCATGCATAGTTTTCTAACTTATTTTTATATAAAAACCCTTATAGTTCCCACTGAGCCCGTTTGGCTCACTCCCATTTTCCAACCAGTTTTATAGGTGTTCTCGGGAATGGTACGCGTACAAAGTCTAGTTAGCTCCGATGGCCTCTGATCACCTAAGTCGTTTGGAAATGACTTGTACTTCTCCTTTTAGAGATATTATTGTATTTTTACCTTATTGATGTAAAGTTTTAAAAGAGACTTGGAACCTCTTGGAAGGCATTGTATTATATATATACATTGTTGTAGTTGAGGTTGTACTTATGTTCTTTGGAAATGTGGAGTGTTTATTAGATATGGTTTTGTTTACATATCTCTACAGGTTTTGGTTTTATCATGAACAAACTCCACATGCCGATTTTCTTTCAAATGACTTTATTACTTGGACATGTTTTTGATATAAAATTTTAAGTGTTATTACTTCATACTCGTCGTCGCGTACAACTCCGTGGCTAACCGAGTCTCGGAGGTATAATCCTCTAAATGGGATTTCGGGGCGTCATATGCATCCTTATTTCATCTTTAATCATCTCTGCAATCCACCTTACACTAGGTAAGCAATTCATATTCTTCGCATCCTTGACACATGTATGTTCATCATGTAACCCCTTTACAACCATGGTGTGCCCATCGTTTAATCTCATAACATAGCATCTCCATGGACAATCAATTGCCTTACACAATGCAATAATCTTGTCACTACAGTTCTTTTGAAACTTCATCTCAAATTTTGATTTAATCCCATATAATCGAAGGTACTGTCTACATTTATATACAGTTGGAAATTCCTGCCCCACTACTAAAGTAGTTTCAAAATGAAAATTCACATTTTTTTTAATAATTGGATCTTCTTCGGTACAATCAAAAGTATCATGGACAAAACTATTGAATTCAGGTAGAAACTCACCTTCATTAGCCATTCCAATATCTTCAGGTTCAAGCATGTCATTATCACCTTCTGAATCTTCATCACTTCCAATTTCTTCATGGTAGTCAGAGTCTTCTTATGAGGAATGTTCACTAAAATACTCCTCCTCGGCATGTACTTCATCAATATTCAGTGAAAATACCTCTGTTGGTCGGAAAACAACCCTAAAGGGGGGTGAATAGGGTTTTAAAAACTTAATGCAGAATTAAAACGTTTTTAAAATATCTAAGCAAAGTAACTTAGCTAAGCAACAATATCAAGGAAATAATAAATTTCAAGTAATCAATTCCGAGACAAGCAAATAAGCAATCTAAAAATACAAGAAATAATATAGCAATAAAAAGAGAGCTTGAGTTTAGAGAGATTAAACCAATTTGAAGCTTGAGACTTTTTGTCCTCACGGTTCGATTTCCTAAACTATACGTCCGCGCTTGGTTAGTTCCCCGAGAATTTTCACTATTCAATCTTCTTCGGGTGAAGATCAAACCTTAATACAAATGTTGTTATGCACACAACACTCACAATGTAGTTATACACATTACACTTCTCACAAGATATACTCTCTTGCTCTACAAAGAGACAAACTCTCTTTTGAAATGAAGAATGAATTATTTGTGGTGATACACACCAATACAATAACTCTCAAGTGTATTTGAAGATTACAAATAAAGCTCACACTAGAGTTATCAAGATTGATCAAGAATATATAGCTCAAAAGATGAAAGATTGATCAAAATGTGTTCTTGAATCTTTGTAAATTTGAATATATGAATGATAGAGTATTAGAATGATTCAGGTTTTGTTAAAACATGTCTAGGACCTCATATATATATCTTGCAAAACCATATGGCCGTTGGGGATGATTAAGAAAGGTTTTGGGTCAAAGGTATACATTTTCAAAGTTTCCAACAACTAGTTTTGACAAAAAATTCAAATTTGTTTTGATAATTTCTCCGAATTTGACTGTTGGATCATACTCAAATTTTAGTCAAAAGTGCTAAGAGATGTTGTCTAACTACTTTAGAAATTTCAAAATGATCGGAGTTCGGGAAGGCCTCTATCTTACCGTTAGATCAAAACTGTGCAAAAATTGAGCGAATTTTAAATGTAAAATAAAAACATTTTTTTTCAATTTAACAATTTAGTTCCAAATAAAATTCTAATAATTTGTGAACCTCAAAGATATTTTCTAAGATACCTATTTTTTATTATAGCTTAAAATATGATCATTTAAAATTAATATTAATTTATTTTGAAACTCGGTCTTTGTAAAATGATATATTTCAAATAAATTCAATTTCAAGCTTGTTTGAATTAATCTTTAAAATATGCATAAATACATTTGAGCTATAGGGATTTGATCAATAAAGTAACTTTACATAAATCTTAAGCACTCACTCAATTAATGAATTAACGAGTCTTCGAATGCTTTGATTTGTTTCTTCAAATTTATCTTCATTTGAAGCTTTTTCCTTGAAGCTTTTCATATAGTCTTTTGATCATTTGTACTTCATGATTTGCATTGAGAGATTTGATCTTCCTTGTCTTGTCCAATGATCGAATAGTGAAAGATTGATCTTTGTCATATTTTTCTTGAATTTTTCAAGTAAATGAACTGTATACTTATATCAAGAAACATGTTAAATTACACATGATTAATTTATTGTTATTATCAAAATAAGATTAAGACCTTAGGTCAACAACCTCTTTTGCCTAGTGTCCCCCAACGCTACTTCATTTGTTTCAGTCTCTGTATGCCCTGCCACACCTTCTGTTTTTGTCCCACTATGCTTTGCCACATGTACTTCATCAATATTCAAATTTTCAGTTGCTTCTTTATTCCATCCATTATCATAACTGAAAATGTCAGCCAAAAATGCCTCATTTGCTTCTCTATCCCATCCATAATCATAAGAGAAATCGTTCACAATGGTCTTATTTACTTCTTCATCCAGAACTTCATCAAAATTAAACAAGTCAACCACCAATTCACAATTATCACTTGCAAATTCTTTATTCCCTGTATTTAGTAAGAATTATAAATAGCAAGTAAAGGTATCACACGTATAATATATATCAAAATACCCACATTTAATTGAAATAGAAAAACTTACTTGGTGATAAAAGTCCTTGCTCAAGTCTCCTTTTAACTGGAAGTTTCTTTAATGTGCTCTCATTCAATAGTTTGCCTACACTTCGAGTATTCTTTGCTGGGCTATCATTCATTACTCTAGTTGCACTCCTTGTATTTTTTGCAGGGCTATCTAAACTAATAGCGCACGAGGTTTGAGATTGTATTTCTTATGAATGTATTTTTTGGGGAGACAAACTATAAAGGTTCACAAAAAGATAAGTGTAGCCATCCAATTCTGGTGCAATATTTCTCCACATGAATCTCAAATTAGAATCATTCACAATTAACAATCTCGTAGTCCCAATCATGTAATAAAATGAACAAATTCTCCCTTTTGTTTTTGGGAAAAAATCAGTAGTAAAGTCTCTGAGTTGTTGGAAAGAAACAGTGTACATCAAAGTTTACACCTAGTTTGTCCTTAAATGTCCCACCCTTATAACTATTAGCCCTAATAGTTCCTACAATGGTCTCTTCCCAAAAACCTCCATAATGAACCCTAAGATTCCTAATCAACCATTTAGTCCACACTGCAAACATTCAAATAAAATAAAATATATATATATATATATATATAAATGTATCAGTTGATATCCCCTAAAATAAATAAAGAAAAAATGCCTAACATAAAAACTCAGTAGAATAACTAAAGAATAAATGCATGATCAACCATATATGTTCGATGTATTGCCGAAAATCTTGTCTGTAAGGGATGATTAGGTTATGCACCATGATCGAATGTTAGAGTGATATACTAAAAGCCATAATTTTCTTGTTGGTTTGGATATGTTATAAATTTGGTTTTGCTATTTTAATGAGAATCTTTATGGGCAATGGTTGCATAATATTATTTATTTAAATATTGTGCATGTGTGTCTTTTATTCCATATAGTAGATGATTTGGTGTGTAGAGTATAGCTAACACACAGAAGATGATATCATCGGTTCTTGTGGAATATAAGTTTAACGGTTCACAGTCTTAGGTGGAATTGGACACCCATCGGTAGGATTGTAGCACAAGTTTTAGTAGTTTATCTTAACTACAGGAAACGATATAGTTTTAACTCGTTGTGCTAGTACAGTTTGTGTGTATTGAATAGGACCAGTTTGGGTTAATTGTTTTTTTACTGACTATATAAAACAATTTAAAATCCCATGGTTATTATGATTACTTATGCTCTTAATCTTGAAATAATTAATAGACATATGTATGTAGTGTTTGTTGTTTTGACTCATTAAGAGTGAGATTCATTTATGGATCATTAATCTTCGTGAATTGGATGACGACACTATATGTATGATGAATATTAATTATTGATGGAATCCACGTCCCGGTATAGAGATTGATGATAGCCCCTTGAGAAGCTTATAAGTTTTAATCATGTCAAACCCTGCAGGTGGATTATGTTAATTCGACATGTCAAATAAGTTAAGTGGTAGGTTCAAGGATTAAGAAGTCATTTAAATATAATTTTCAGTAATTTAATTTAAATGTAATCTTAACGTGGGGAGAATAATAAGTATTTAATAACAAGGAGCTCGAAATAAATGAGATAAGGACAGGATCAATTATAATTCTTTAGTGGCGTGAATTATAATTTATGGAAGGAACTAATTAATGGAATTAGATTATTTAACTTATTTATCCTTAAATTGTAGCCTTATATAGCTGGCCTTGTCTATTCTCAAATAACAATAATTCTCATAGTTATCTATAATCTTGCTGATACCGTTGCCTACACTCGGTGCAAGATTTGATGGCATAAGGAATACGATAGAAGATCTTTAGGTTTTCGGTACTGCTGTCATAAATTAATCGTAACTTTTGATCGCACCGTTGGATCGGGCTGATTTTTGGATATGTCGTTTTGAACGTAAAGTTACAATTATTTTGTGAAAAATGAGGACGATCAGATGTCGTTTCGGTGGAGAAAACAATCAATTTTCGTAGCGCAGCGAGAATTAAAAAATCTGACGAAATCACAATCTAATGCTTTCAAACCCTAGTCTCCTTATATGGATCCTCTACATGATCCACAAAGGTGAAATTCCTTTATTCTTATAGGGTTTTAACAAAAGTTTTTTGTTAAATCTATACGCAATATCAAACGATCATGTATTTATGTCTCCATCAATTGGTATCAGAGAGATTGGTTTTCTTTGATACTGCGTACAGATTGAACTAGCTATATTGTCCAGTTAAATCTATTCGTGCATGTTGTTGGATAGAACGTATAAATCTCTAACCCTTGTTTTGCAGTGTTCTTGTCCCGTTATTATGGTCACGTAATTATGTTTTATGTGATTGGATCCCGTGATATTTTTATTCATGGTTAATTTTAATGTGCATGATGATTTGGGTTTTATTCATGGTCGTAAATTAAATTTAGATCAGATTTGTGAACTCCTTAAAAGGAGGTATAGGATCTATGTAATTTTATTTACAGTTTAGATATAATAGTTTATGTGTGAACTCCTTAAATAGAAGCATATAACCTTTGTATCTAAGATTACAATTTCTTTAACGAAGAACGTTGAAGAAGGAGTTTCTACCAAGGTTGATTCCCAATATAGTCAATGAAGTGGCGACATAGGTCGTTACAGGTTTCCAACAGACTAAGGATGATGGAGCTTGGACCATAATAGCAGGGATTTAATTATTCTTATTATTGAATGGTTTAATGCTTTGTGTGATTGTGTGTTGGTCATATGTGTTTAATTATTAGGTTTCCTTATAATTTTGGATAACATGGATACATGACCATACCTAGATCACATTTTTATTTTATGTGTAGTTCTTCTTTTATTTTATGTTTAGTTCTTGTCAAATTAAAAAAGGTTATATAAATATAAATTTTGTGTAATTGAAAAATATAAGTTTTTTTTTTTAAAAAAGCAGCAAAATAATTTTATTGCACATGTCTTTTATATTTCATACCCTTGTATTTTTTAATTGACTAGAATTTAATATAAAATTTTCTTAACCCTCAGAAAATAATGTTTTAAATACTAAGTGGGTGAGGGATTTTTTCACATAAAAATTCTACGGTTTCCATCATTGGTTTGTAGATGAGGTAATTTATTCTTCGTGTGTGTTATAGTCCTCACCTCCATATCGGAAAGAATAGATTGTGGAATCATTGTATAAATTTCAGTGATTGATAATTTTAAATAATGTGATTTATTTTTCGTGTGGATTTTAGTGCTTACCTCCATATCGGATAGAATAAATTGCAAAATCATTGGACTAAATTGAATGATGGTATACACTTAGATATAAATAATAGTATGCTCTCCAACTGAGTCTCTACTATTATTTGTAGGACCAAATGAAGTCGGCTATTTAAATTTTACTTGACAATATAGGATTGTCTAGATAATTTGTATTGCTTGACAATAAGGCATTGTCTAAATAGTAAAATTTAATAGGTTTACATTTGTCTAAAAAATAATGAATAATAGACAACCTCACTAACGGGGCATATTGTTCAAAGGCTTAGGCTGCTGGCGAACGCTTTTTGAAATGGTAGAGGGTACCATATTTAAAATATGTGTTCAAAGTTATTATTGTCCATCATAATTTGTATGTGGTTCTCAAGTTTTAAAATGACAAACTCTTTCGATCTACTTTTAATTATTCTCAACTAAAACAAATTGATTGGACCTAATTATATTGACTGAACAAGGGAACTTGAACATTGTGCTTACTGTAAAAGAGTACAAGTTTGTGCTCATTGAGTCTTGTCCAACAGAACCTGGTAAGGGGGCGACCAATGAGGAAACCCAGGCTTGCCGGAGGTGGAAAAAGGCTGATGAGATGGCGCGGTTTTATACTCTAGCATTTTTGTCAAATGTTCTACAACATTAGCATTAGTCTTTTGCCACCGCCTACGACATAATGCTGAACCTCAAAGATATTTTTGGGGATTAGGATCATGCCACAAGGTAGGTTTCGATGAAAGACCTCATGAACATGACTATTGCTGAAGGAACCTGAGATAAGGATCATGTTTTGAAGATGATCGATCTTCTGAATGAACTAAGAGATCTTTGGAGCTGAAATCGATGGAAAAACTCAGGTAGATATTGTTCTCCAGTCGTTGCTGGACTTATTTAAGGGATTCCGACAGAATTACAACATGAATAAACTTTATTCATTGTTGGAACTTCTTAAAGAATCCAAGCAGCTGAGGAACTCCTTGGTAAGCTGGCTGTTGAGAAAGCTTCAACTTCTATGCCCAAAAGTAAGAAAGGAATAAGAAGAATGCATAAGCTGCAGTCCCACAAGGAGCAGTGCATGCAGCAGTTGCTGAACCTCTAGGAGGAGTGAAAAAGCCTATGGGCCAGTGTTTTCACTATTAGTGGAAAGTGCATTTGAAGAAAGATTGTCCCAGTTTCCTAAACCGTTATAACATTATATGTAAATTCCATCTATTTACTGTTGTATCTTGGTTAGTGGTCCGATCTACCTGTACCTGGTGTGTAGATTCGGGAGCCACTAATCATGTCTGCAATACTTTGCAGGGGTTCCAGAAAACCAGACAACTTAAAAATAGAGAAAATTCACATATGGGCAGCTATGAATGTGGCAACAGTTGCAGTAGAAGATATTTATCTTTAGTTTAGTCAGAATAGGATATTAATGATTAAGGAATGTCTATATGTATCTTCCATTGGAAGGAATTTGATTTATATTTCTAGATTGGTTGAGGACAAATATTTTGTTTATTTTAATGATAAATCAGTTATCATTAGAAAAAATAAATAGTTTGTTTGTTCTGGTACATTAGTGATTGATCTTTACATTAATAATCCTGACTTGTCAGTACTACAACTGAGTGAATTGAATAGCATTAATAGTTTACAAATTAAGAGAAAGGAACCTTCAAAATGAACCAAATGTATTTTTGGCACTTACGCCTTGGTCATATTAATCTAAAAAAAATTCAAAAACTGGTCGAAAATGAACCATTAGGTTCATTGGAAGTGGAAACACTTCCAGTTTATGAATCCTGTTTAGAAGGTAAAATGACTAACATATCATTCTCTGCAAAAGGCTATAGCGCTAAAGAACAGTTAAAACTGGTTCACTCTGATTTGTATGGTCACATGAATGTCCAGACTAGAGGAGGCTTTGAGTATTTTATCACATTTGTTGATGATTGTTTAAAGTATATATACATTTACTTAATGCAACGTAAGTCTAAAGTCTTTGAGAAATTCAAAGAATTCAAGACAGAAACGGAGAAGCGTCTAGAAAAATATATTAAGTCACTATGATCAGATTATGGTAGTGAATATCTCTTGGGATAGTTCAAGGAATACTTATTAGAGAATGGAATTACATCCCAGTTGTCTGCACCGGGGATGCCACAGCATGATGGTGTAGCAGAAAGAAGAAATAAGACTCTTATAGAAATGGTAAGATCTATGATGAGTTATTCAGACCTACCTGATTCTTTTTGGGGATATACTTTAGAAATAGCTGCATATATTCTAAATTTGGTACCATCAAAGTCAGTACCTATTACACCCATAGAATTGTGAACCGGGCGTAAGCCTAGTCTGCGGCATATTCGAGCATGGGGTAGTCCAGCACATGTGCTGAAAGGTAATGTGGATAAGCTGTAATCAAGAACGAAAATGTGTTTCTTTATTGTATATCCAAAAGGAACCAAGCATGGTTTATTTAATAATCCTCAAGAATATATTGTTATTATTATCAATGCCAAATTCTTAGAAGAGGATTATATCATAGACCATAAGCCCAGGAGTAGTGTTATTGTAGTGGAAATGAGAGGAGAGAAAAACATGGCATAATTCGTCTATACCTTTAGTACAAGAGGAAATACCACAGTAAATGGATATCAACATTTCATTAACTCGTTGTAGTGGGAGGATTGCTGATACTTGTGCACATCTTGAACAAATCACTAATACGTAGGTTCTTAAATCAGCACAACGTGTGGATAGTGAGTTAGTATGTTCAATATTTGCACAATGTACAAAAACAAAAGTAGTGCCTTGTCGTAGTGGGAGGGTTGTTCGTCAACCTGGTCGTTTTATGTTCTTGGGAGAGTCTTATGACAAGATTCCTGATGAATAAGAAATGAACCATTTTTAACTATAATGAAGTACTTCAAGATAAAGATACAGAAAATGGCAAAGGGTTATGAAATCTAAAATGGTGTCCATGTACTCTAACAAAGTATGGGATCTTATAAAACCACCTAAAGGGATAAAACCTATCAGATGCAAGTGGGTATATAAGAGATATATAGGATTATACAGGCTTAAATTAAGGTTTGTTGCTAAAACGGTTCACTCAGAACGAAGGGAATTGATTATGATGAATCCTTTTCGCTGGTAGCCATGCCAAAGTCTATTCGGATTCTCTTATCCATTGCGGCTCATCTTGATTACAAGATTTGGTAAGTGGATGTCAAGACATATTTCCTTATTGAAAGTCTTGATAAAAGCATCTATATGATGCAACCAGAAGGATTCATAGTAAAGGGCCAAGAGCACATGATGTGCAAGCTCAAAAAGCCCATTTATGGGCTTAAGCAAGTGTCTAGATCTTGGAACATCTTTTTTGACCATGCAATCAAATCTTTTGGTTTTGATCAATATTCGGATGAGTCTTGTGTGTACAAAAGGCGCAGCCGAAGCACGGTGGTATTCTAGGTATTGTATGTGGATAATATCTTACTTATTGGAAGCGATATGTGAATATTATCTTCAGTGAGGGTATAGTTAACAAGTCAGTTCGATATAAAGGGCTTAGGAGAAGCTAGTCACATTTTTGGTATTAAGCTTATGCGATATTGGAAAAATACGATGTTGGGCTTATCCAAAGTACTTACGTCAATACAATTCTTGCCAGAGTTAGTATACAAGAATCCAAGAAAGGGTTTCTCCCTTTTCAGGTACAGAATCACTCTATCCAAGATCAATGTCATAAGACACATGATGAGATAGAGAGGATGATGGGAGTTCCTTATGCTTCAGCAGTGGGAAGTCTCATGTATGATATATTGTGTACTAGACCAAACATTTGCCTTACCATTGGTATGGTTAGCAGATATCAGTCTAATCCAGGGAAAGAACACTGGACTGAGGTAAAACATATACTTAAGTACCTTAAATGGACTCAAGATTTTATGTTGGTTTACTAGGCAAACAGTCTACTATCTGTTGGATACACAGACAAGGATTTTTAGTCAGAAGTTAGGATTCCAGAAAGTCAATTTTAGGTTATTTGTTTACTCTAAGAGGTGGAGTCATTAGTTGAAGGAGTATCAAGCAGTCATGAATTGCTGACTCCACCATGAAAGTTGAATATGTGGCTGCTTTAGAAGCAGCTTAGGCAGCGGTTTGGCTCATGAACTTCCATATGAATCAAGATGTGGCACATTCAGTGTTATAAGCTATTTCACTTTATTTTGATAATAGTGAAACGGTTGCAAACTCGAAACAGCCGAGGATTCATAAAAACGGAAAACACATAGAGTGTTCACGTTAAGGGAATGGGAGTGAGATGCATAGCTACATGGCTTTGAGTCTAAGTGGGAAATTGTTAGAGTGATATACTAAAAGCCATAATTTTCTTGTTGGTTTGGATATGTTATAAATTTGGTTTTGCTATTTTAATGAGAATCTTTATGGTCAATGGTTGCATTATATTATTTATTTAAATATTGTGCATGTGTGTCTTTTATTCCATATAGTAGATGATTTGGTGTGTAGAGTATAGCTTACACACAAAAGATCATATCATCGGTTCTTGTGGAATATAAATTTAATGGTTCATAGTCTTAGATGGAATTGGACACCCATTGGTATGATTGTAGCACAAGTTTTAGTAGTTTATCTTAACTACAGGAAACAGTGTAGTTTTAACTCGTTGTGCTAGTACAGTTTGTGTGTATTGAATAGGACCAGTTTGGGTTAATTGTTTTTTTACTGACTATATAAAACAATTTAAAATTCCATGGTTATTATGATTACTTATGCTCTTAATCTTGAAATAATTAATAGACATATGTGTGTAGTGTTTGTTGTTTTGACTCATTAAGAGTGAGATTCATTTATGGATCATTAATCTTCGTGAATTGGATGATGACACTAAATATATGATGAATATTAATTATTGATGGAATCCACGTCCCGGTATAGGGATTGATGATAGCCCCTTGAGAAGCTTATAAGTTTTGATCATGTTAAACCCTGCAGGTGGATTATGTTAATCCGACATGTCAAATAAGTTAAGTGGTAGGTTCAAGGATTAAGAAGTCATTTAAATATAATTTTCAGTAATTTCATTTAAATGACGGTTATCTGTAATCTTAACTTGGAGAGAATAATAAGTATTTAATAACAAGAAGCTCGAATTAAATTTTGAGATAAGGACTGGAGTGCAATTATAACTCTTTAGTGGCGTGAATTATAATTTATGGAAGGAACTAATTCATAGTGGAATTAGGATTCCAACTTTCCGTAGGAAGCCCAAACACTTATTTCTCCTTAAGGTCCCTATCGTAACCTTATATATACACCATCCTTGTCTCTTCTCAAATAACAATAATTCTCATGAGTTAGGGTTTGTTCTATTAAGAGAGGAGAAAATCTTAGTGATACCGTAGGCCACACTCGGTGCAAGATTTGATGGCGGAAGGAATACGATAGAAGATCTTTAGGTTTTCGGTACTACTGTCGTAAATAATCGTAACTTTTGATCGCATCATTGGATCGGGCTAATTTTTGGATATGTCGTTCGGAACGCAAAGTTACTATTATTTCACAAAAAATCAGGACAATCAAAAATCGTTTTGGTGGCGAAAACAATCGATTTTCGCAGCCCAGCGAGAATTAAAAAATCTGACCAAATCGCAATCTGATGCTTTCAAAACCTACTCTCCTCATATGGATCCTCTACATGATCCACAAAGGTGAAATCCCTTTATTCTTATAGGCTTTTAACAAAAGTTTTTTGTTCAATATATACGCAATATCAAACGATCCTATATTTATATCTCCATCAATCGAATTGTTAGATTGTGGGAAGAAAAAAAATAGTAATGGAAATGAAAACTTACCAGTGCTCATTTGATTAATCGATGCTCCTTATTCCCAATCCTTCAATGATGGATCTTTTGCACAAACCTTTCAATGGGTGTTGAAACCCTATCTTGATCACCCACTTTCTTTTTCCCGCCTTTGTTCTCACCGTTGTGTGGAAAATGATAGAAACGGAGATGATATTGTGTGTATAGTGAAGAAATTAACATGTGCAAGTCACGTGATATTTTAGGGACAATTTGGTCCATGTAAATACTTGTTAACGACAGCTAACAGCAAACACTAACTGCGGGGTGCATCTGCAAAGGAATTAAAATGAGGGATGCAACTGCAAAATACCCCTAAAATAAGGGGTGCAATAGCAAAATACCCCAAAGAAAAAATTTGACAATGTATATCTAGGATTGATCCTAGGGGTCTGGCTACTTTCCTAATATTGGTATGCCCAACTATAGAGTTAACTCACGTTAGTAATAACATGCTCACGTGTATAAATAAAAGCAATATACGTGGCAATTATATTTTTAAGGTGCCAATGAAAATTATTTTTCAAGGTTCACACGTGTCAGTTGGCCAACACATCAATTAGCCATAAAAACAAATATGCATCTATATTATAAGGGAAATAACCATCACATCACTAAATTATCTAATCAATGGTTCACATTAATTTGCGAAAAAGAAAAAAAAATTGGACCATTAGATGTGTTTTCAACCCATCAAATCAAGAAAGTCAACAACTTTTTATCTCTCTTATTCCACCAATTTTAATCTCTTATATTTTTTCTCTATCTATTTTTATGAAATTCAAAATACATTAACTTTAAAACAAAATACCATGTAAGAGTTTGTATATTTAAAATTTACCAATAAAAGTTTGTATATTCGTATATTTAAAATTGTAGATATAAAGTTACGTGTAAGACAAAAATTATAGAAAACTATTATAATCCACTTTTCTTACTCTTATTATAAAATTTTCACATTACTCTTAAAACTATTTCATTTTTTCTAGCAGCAATTTTCTATCTATATTATAACATGTATTTTTTTCTTTATTTTGTTATTATTAAATAATGGTCAAAATTTGTTTACAAACCAAAAAGAAATGTGAACCATTTAGATGTGTTTTTAAGATATCAAATTACTCAATTACATAATACTTTTTTTTCTTTTTTCATCTTAATATAATGATAAAAATATACAATTTGAAATTTGAGATTCAAATTTCAAATTTTTTTCACTTTTTTCCCTCACAATTTTTTTATAAATACAAGAACACTCTCTCTCTCACCAAATATATATATATATATATGTGTGTGTGTATGTATTTTGTCTTTCTTAAGATTTTCATGGCTAAACGCCCATCAAGATACTTGAGATTTTCTACTCTTTCTGTTGTTTACTCTTTTGAAGAATGTAATATTGTGTGGTTTACTTTTTTTGTTTTGTTTTTGAAGAATGTATATATATGGGTTCATGTAACTCATTTGAATAATGTATATATGGGTGCTCATTTTTTATTAGCAATTATTAACTCATTTACTTGGAGATCGCAGCTTTATTTTATGACATATATATTTAGTTGAGAATCTGATAATTATTTGTTTTAGTGGTAGCCTATGTTAAGAATAGTGCATATGCTTTTGATTTTTTCTCTTTACGTGTGTTGAATACCTATTTTATAATCAATACGAATAGGAATAAGAAAGTTTTCATGCATGCATGTGAATTTTATACTTTTTTGATATCCTTGCATAATATTTTTTTGTTCATTTTTTATCCCCCCCCTCTTTTATTTCACCGTACCGGACGGCACGGGCAATACCTAGTATACTATATATATGCAACTGAAACATAATATAAGAACATATATGTCAAATAAAACTCATAAGTAAACCTTTTGCTTGATTATCTAATATTTATCAAGTAAAACAAATTTGTGGTTAATAACCACAACTTAGTTGTTAACACAAAATTAACGCGTGAAATAAGTAAAGGGCTACTGCGTCACTTTCTATGGTCAACTCAATGATATATTAATTTACATAATCCAACCAATGCGCTATCAACATGTGTCACATACTATTTATAACCTATTCATTATACATAGATTACTAGTCGAATCCTTGTCTAACACATAATCTGGATGCTCAGTCCTGCTAATCCACAGTAAACTCCCAATTAATTAAGACAGTATGCCACAATATTTCTATGTCCATGCACATGCAACAAAACATATATTCATACTAATATCAATGCTGCAATTAACCTTAACTTATTTCACTTAACCAAACCAAATACAAATGACATTGAAAACAAAGTTACAAGAAGCTAAATAATATTAGACAGTAGAATAGAACATACACGCTCTCTAGATTTTCACTAAAAAATTTAAAACTCCAATAATCTTTTAAGAATAGCATTTCTCAAGGATTCATCACTTGTTACTCCATCAGGAACCATAATTACAGCATCTTGAAGCATCATCTCCTTCATACTCGACATGCTCGTGTGATGAATGTGAAACCCTAACCCTTGAAGTGAGTCCATCAATTTATTCACCGGGAAATTCACTTCCTGACATTGCATTCGTATAATTGCTTTCGTCCCAAGTATCTTAACATCTACCTGCATCGAGTCAATCGCAACGTCCCTTGAAAAAAAACCCGAACGATAATTGATTGTACTCACCGACGTGCTTTGAGTATCAAACGTAGGACTACTTATCTTAGGTACATTTTCCAATTCTAATCGGACTTTTGCCTCCAAGTTCTCAATTTTCGCCTTGAGCTCGTTGATGTATGAGACTGCATCGGATAGTAAAGACACTTTGTCCATCTTTGAAACCTTGGGAACCACTCCCCTCAGAGCATAGAAACAACGATTAAGTGTCTCTCTCCTTTGCCTCTCTGCAATGATGTGGTTTGTTACCATGTCACTCCCAGAGCGCTTTTTCCCTCTCTTCCTAGGCTTAGTGTTTAAGTTAGACTCTGAGAGCATAGGGCTCCCAAAGTTTGACTGGCCCGAGTTAGTTAACGATATTCGACTCGGACCAGTACCTAATAATAGTTCATTTGCTTCAATATCCGTATGCATGGGAATTCTCTTGTTAGGGATACAAGCCTCTAATCCATAAGTAGAACTCTTTTCATAGCTAAACAAAAACTTAGCTAGATTAACAAATCCGCTATCCTCTTTGATCAAATTAGAGGATCCCACTTCAAGAACACCACGAGAAGTCGGAATGCAAACCAATGTTACGAGTCCATGCATGTGAGCTTCTTTGGCTCTCTCGTAATGATATAATTCTAGGCTGTTGTTGTCATCATTGGCTAGCCACAAGTGGAAGCCATTAATGAAACTGCGGCCGATGAAGTCATCTCCGGCTAGGAAAGACCTCGTCATTGACACCATGTAGAACAACTCAGGGTCTATGTTGCAAGTGGAATGAATGCCAGCTGTCACCATTTTCTCGAAACCGTGATCGAACCTTGGCGGATTATTGTCTTTGGCACCACGGAAGAGGCCATCGGCCCATGATAAAATGAAGCCCCTATTGTTGTTGGGGTCTGTCGAAGCTGTCCAAAAGATAGCATAGTCCCACCATTCTGGTCGGGTTTGGAAGATGAAATTTAGGCGTTGTTGGAGTGTGGGTGGTGTTGGTTGATCACATAGGACTGATGATGGAGGGGAGAAAGTAATATCTTCCATATATGACTTGCTTTTGTTATTTCTTGAAAGGGTGGTTTGTGTTGTCTACGTTGAAGGATTGTCAAAGAATTGGAAGAACAATAAATAGAGGAAGTTTAAACCGATAATAGTACTTGGCACTCCTACCACGTTTAACAGCATGTTTAAAAAAAATAAAATATCTTTTATCTTTTTCAAAGGTACATCCAATTTGTATGCTTAATAAAATATCTACATGTTAATTACATCTCCGGCCCAGCTTAATAAAATATCTACATGTTACAAGGATCTAGATAAAGTGTATTAACTATTTTAACAAGATCTACATGTTACAAGGATCTAGATAAAGTGTATTAACTATTTTATTGGATTGAAGAATGTCGGAACCTCCTAAGTGACAATAGTTAATTACCATTAACTCAATAAATTAAAATTTCCACATAGCTTACTGATTAAAAGACGCCCAGTCGAATACCCATTTTATGGGAATAAGGGCCATGTATTCTCACGGTCCAACTTATTTTCATACATACGATGATGAAAGACGCACGACAAATAAATTTGGATAGAAAATAAAAATCCTTTCCAAAAACATTGTTCGGTGCATTAATGTCAAAATACTTAGTCGGACAAACGTCATTAAAACGAGAAATATACTAATCAGTTTATAAAAATTATACAATTTTGTGCGTTAACATCTTAACATTTTTCATCAACTAACTGAAGGTATGACGCACCATAAGCATATATATATATATATATTTGTTTTTGCTCTTTCTATTTCTTATTTGTTTTTGAGATCCCTTTAAGCATATTCGTTTCGTATTCATGAATTCATTAATCTTTCCTATCCGTGATTAAATTTGTAACCTTTATAATTTCTAAGAATATATTGATTTCATAACAGTTAAACCAACTATAAAAATATATTTTTTTTAATTTTGATATGTTGATTATTTTCTAAAAAAAAGGCGAAATCTTAATCTATATTACAAAACAACTTTTTTGACCAATTTTGTTTTTTCATTAAATTATAAGAATCTAATGGTTAAAATACACATGTTATGGTGTACATTAGTTCTACACCTTTCAATGAGTTTTATACACAAATCAAGATGTCACAACAAAGTTAAAACAATCATACTAAAAATATACACACAATCAACTCTCAGACAACAATAATTTTGCCTAAATTAAAAATACCATAACTTAAAATAAAAAATCAAAATTTAATATTTAAAATCTATTAACCAATATCAGTTAAACAAGATCCATCATGGCTATAGAATTATGTAAAATAAATCAAGAAGACATTTGAAAAGAAGTAATGTCTCTTTCTTTCAAAACCCTAATCACACTCAATCCCCTTGAACATTTGAAAAGAAGAAACATCATATGCCTAGGGGACATTACTTCAAGGTTTGCAATATTGCATAGAAACAGGGCATTTGTTGATATATATTGATTATCTTATACTTGTAAAGGTGTTAAAGAAACAGGTATATATTCATTGTGATTTGGAGTTGCCTTACTTTGAGAGGAATTTTGAATGTTGATAGGCAGGGAATATCTAATTTGAGATGCATCAAATTGTAATATGTAATTCAGGATTTAATAAATGAAATCTTAGTGGTGTTGTTGCCATTTACTGAGAGATAGAAGATAAAGATAAGAGTAAAGGAGAAAGAGGGGAAAGAATAAATTTATGAAGAGAGAGAAACATGCCATTTTTTTTACCCACCCATTTTTTTGGGACCAATCTGCGCGGATTGATCCCTTAAGGAAATGAACTCTATATTCATATACTGACCATTGATAGATTTCAATATGAAAACAATGAATAGAGCACAAAAAAGTACGGAAACAAGTTTACATGGTGCATCTCAAGCGAGTGTATTACAACAAGTTCAGTGATGGGGATCTGAGTATATCTAGATTATTTCAGATAAATATTTCCTCGCTAGACATGAATCAAGTGCTTACGCCCGTAACTCGCCTGATGTCAAGTGAGTATGTGCCTTCAAATTCGGCCCATGAGCATCAACTCAGGGTCGGAGCATTTGGTAAAATTACATATATTCAGTTATGATTAACCAAGTATGTCCATATACACTTAGTTGTGGGATACCGAGTGAATTTGCATAGATCTAGAAGAAAGAAGAAGAGGAACACACGTCTTGAACAACTTTTGGTGAGTATTATTTTACAAAAACTAGCTTTTGCCATCCCAATATGGGTCCTCAAGCAATGGCGTAGCTAAGAATTTCCTAGCGAGGGTGCACAATTTTTGGCCGAAGGAGGAACTTGTTCCAATTTTGCTGTAATACTTCTTCATTCTAAAATCAGTCATATAAATTCAACATATATTAAATTAATAATCAATTGCATATCATAGCATTCGTATTATTGTTGTTTGTGTAATGGCCGTTATGTTAATAACCAATTGCGTTTCATAACATCCAATTGTCTTATGACCGTTATGTTTTTTTTATACATATATGAATAAATATAAAATTTGATTAAAGAGAAAAAATCAAACATAACTTGTTCCTATTTTTTTAACACATATACGAACATGGGAGAAGAGAACGGAAAAAGAAAAAATGGGGGAGAGTCTTGAGTTCTCTCTCCCCACTTAAGTGTATTTCAATCCTCCAAATACCCCCCCACTTTTATTTCTTACAATTATATACTCTAAACTATAAATTTATGCATATAAGTTCTTATATTTTTTTAATATATTTTTTAAAAAAATTGCTGAAATCGTCCGAGGTGCGTGCGCACCCCCTCACCACAGTGTGACAACGCCCATGTCCTCAAGGACTCGGTTAAATTTTTATGTGCAGTAAATTAGAGTAATAATGGAGAATAGCAACCTATTCTCCCAAATTTTAGACTACACACATTGCTGCTCCCAAATTTTAGAAGAAAAATAGGCCGGATCCGGAAGACGAAGAAAACGTGTGATTTATGTTAATATTAGGTGGAAGAAGAGTGATCAGTTGGCATTATATTAATGATAAAAAATTGGGTTGGAAATTGTGTTTGGATGGCATTATTTTAATATAATGTTAGACTATAATTGTAGAATGATTTTTTAACAAATTAAACTTAAGGCTACATATGAAAATAATGTTAGACTATATTATTATTTTTTATACATATACGAACAAGGGAGAAGAGAACGAAAAAAGAAATGGGGGAGAGTCTTGAGTTCTCTCTCATCAGTTAAGTGTATTTCAATCCTCCAAATATCCCTTTTATTTCTTACAATTATATACTCTCAACTATAAATTTATGCATATAAGTTCTTATATTTTTTTTTTAATATATTTTTTATAAATTGCTGAAATCGTCCGGGGTGCGTGCGTAGTGTGACAATGCCCATGTCCTCAAGGATCGGACAAAATTTTTATGTATAGAAATTAGTTAATTTTTAACTATTCTAAAATAATAATGGAGAATAGAAACCTAGGATTTGTTAAGGGGTCATAGAAATTATTTATAGACTACACACATATTGCTGCTCCCAAATTAGTTTAATTTTAGAAGAAAAATAGGCCGGATCCGGAAGACGAAGAAAACGTGTGATTTATGTTAATAATAGGTAGAAGAAGAGTGATCAGTTGGCATTATATTAATGATAAAAAATTGGGTTGGAAATTGTGTCTGGATGGCATTATTTTAACGGTGGTAGTGCTATATACTTTTTGTGGATGGAATTGTGGAAATAACCCCATCCTATAATTATAGGGTCCCACAAGGTATGTGTTGTCTTTTCACTAGATAGACAACCAAAAATTGACACTAAAAGAGATGGCTCAAGACAATTAATGTTAGATTAAAAATTCACTTTTACTATTTATAATATTATAAATTAGAATATATTTGTGTCATTTGACATAGTAAAATAAATTGGATTTGGTAGTAAGATAAAAAGAGTAAGGTGTTATAAATTTAATTCGACAAATTAACATCAATTAGTTTATTTTGAGCTTATTGTCCAGCATAATCTAACATTTTGAGCAGCCGAAATATAGGTTTGATATATTTTCATACTAAAAAAACTAAAAGTAGACCGAATTAGAGCAAATTGTTTTTAATTTTTTTAGTGTTCATAGAAATTATTTATAGACTATATATATATATTGCTGGCCCCAAATTATTTGTTTATTTCAGTTTGTCGTTTCTAAGAGTACGTTATCACGTGTATATCAGTTAAATTTTTGAACTATTTTCAAATCATAATAACAAACATGGTTGGATTATTTTCATATATAGCCTTGAATTTAATTTGTTAAAAAATCATTCCACCAAGATCAAAAAATATGATTACAAAATTCTTAAAAAAATTGAAAACAAGCCGATTTAATTCGGTCAACTTTTAGTTTTTTTAGCATGAAAATATATCGAATTTACGTTTCGATTGCACAAAATGTTAGACTATGCTAGACAATGAGCTCAAAATAATCTAATTAATATTTTTCAATTTAAATTTGTCACACTTTACTCTTTTTATATTACTATCAACAATTTTAATACAAATCAACAATTTTAATATACGAAATCTAGTGAAAAGACAACACATACCTTCTGGGACCCTATAATTATAGGATGGGGTTATTTCCACAATTCTATCCACAGAAAGTATATAGCACTACCACCGTTAAAATGCCACGCAAACACAATTTCCACCTCCCATTTTTTATCATGCCAACTAATCACTCTTCTTCCGCCTATCATTAACATAAATCGCATGTTTTCTTCATCTTTCGGATCCGGCCTATTTTTCTTCTAAAATTAAACCCATTTGGGACCAGCACTACGTGTATAGTCTATGAATAATTTCTCTGACCACTTAACAAATCCTAGGTTGCTATTTTCCATTATTATTTTAAAGATTGCTTTTGCCCTTTTGCCTTCCGCAAACTCTGAACTGTACCCTTCACCTTCACCTTCACCTAACATTAAAATGCTATGCATCTAATAACAAAAACAAAAATCACTAGTATACAAAAAATGTATCAATTATTAGAATAATTAAAAATTAATTAATTTACAAAATGTATCAATTATTAGAAAAATTAAAAATTAATTAATTTACTCTATATAAAAATTTAGTCGGATGCTTGAAGACACATATTGGGGATGGCAAAAGCTGGTATTTATAAAATAATACTCACCAAAAATTGTTCTAGACGTGTATTCTAGTTCTTACTCTTCTTTGTCTTCTTTCTTCAAGATTTATGCAAATTCACTCGGTATTCCACAACTAAGTGTATATGGACATACTTAGTTAATCATAGCTGAGTATATGTAATTTTATCAATGCTTTGACCCTCACTTGATACTCATGGGCCGAATTTGAAGGCACATACTCACTTGACATTAGGCGAGTTACGGGCGTAAACACGCGATTCATGTCTAGCTAGGAAATATTAATTGAAATAATCTAGACATACTTAGATCCCCATCACCGAGATTCTTGCAGTATACTTGCTTGAGATGCACCAAGTAAACTTGTTTCAGTACATTTTTGTGCTCTATTCATTGTTTTCATATTGAAATTGATCCATGGTTAGTATATGTATATAGAGTTCATTTCCTACACGGATCAATCCAGCAGAACGGTTCCAAAAAATGGGTGGGTAAAAAAAAATGGCAATTTTCTCTCTTCATAAATTTATTCTGACCCCTCTGTCTCCTTTACTCTTATTTTTATCTTCGATCTCTCAGCAAATGGCAACAACACTAAGATTTCATTCATTAAATCTTAAATCACATATTACAATTTGATGCATCTCAAATTAGATATTCCCTGCCTAGCTATCAACATTCAAAATTCCTCTCAAAGAAAGGAAACTCCAAATCACAATGAATATATACCTGTTTCTTTAACATTTACTAGTATAAGATAATCAATATCTATCAACAAATGCCCTATTTCTATGCAATATTGCAAACCTTGAAGTAATGCCTCTTTCTTTCAAAACCCAAATCACACTCAAACCCCTTGAACATTTGAAAAGAAGAAACATCATATGCCAAGGATCCCCTGTCTATGTCAATCTAGGTCTTGAAATCATTTAGGCCAAAAGGGCACATATATGGTTATTGACTGCAACAATTTTGGGTTTTATTGGGAAAATAGTTAGCCACTTGGACATTGATGTTATCAAGTGACAACTTTCTGCTTGCTACAAGATTGTCATTAAAGGCTCATCACTATATATATATATAGGTATACAAAAACAATGCACAAATATTGCCCCTAGCGCTTGAAAGCATCGAAAGCCACAAGTAAAGTTTCCACTATATCTGCACGTTTGTGACAACATATTCTTGCTACTGAAGACAATATGGTGCCACTAATCATTTGAACACTTTGCACCAGTGACAAAAGGTAGCATGCCACTGAGTTTCGCCACTTGAACTATCAGTCTAAACACCAAATTTCTTGTTCTGACATGTGCGCTAATGAGTCTTCACATTAATTCTAAATAAAATATCTTTAAAAATACAAGAAAGTATTACTAAAGTTCATTTTAAAATGCTATAGTACGTAATAGGCAAATCTAATTATAGTGGAAACTTTTCTAAATTTTGTCGCTCAAGATTTTTTTTTTAAAACGATGGTCCTATTGTCAAGTGGGACCATTCACTTCCATTATCAATGAGGCATGATCCTCCTGGTCAAATCATGTGGCTATCTCAAAATTGCACTCGTCATTAACGCATCTCCAATAAAATAATCAAAATTGAATAATTCAAATGACTTTTGATTATTGATTTAGTAGATTGCTAAAGTTAATAATGTAGGGATACCAAATGGTTAATTTTTGTTGATAACTAAATTTGTCGGATATATTATATTGATTGGCAATGAATTAATCTATTTATTTTGTTTTAGAAAAAAATAGGAGGGAAATATTATCTAAACTTTGAAACGATTATCTTATAATTTTTTTTGAAACAGTAGAGTAATGGGTATCCATTTTAATATATAAAAAATGTTATTACTTTTAATTATAAAACAGGTAAAATTCGTCATTAATTAAAGGATTACTAACATTTAATTTTGCTATTGGGGCCTCCTTAATTTTGGAGACATTCTTTAACGCATTCACTTTCATTTTTTATAAAATTTTTTGGTAGTTTTCTCCTTCTATTCACCTTTTGTGTGTTTTAATTTTATTTTTTTGGCAGTTTTTTACCTTCTATTCATCTTTCATACTAAAAAAATTTAAGAATCTCATAAGCATTTGATATATTATTCCGTTGTTCGGATGTGTTGAGATGGGACATTATCTGCTCAAAATCCAAGAAAAATTTACACAATGTTTAAACAAATTGTTCTAATGATTAATTATGCCTATAATTAATTATGCCATGCATTTAGTATTGTCGGCAAAACACCATGGCATAAGTATTAAAGTCAATAATTGTCGGTAGCTATGGTCCACATATATATTAAAGATTTTTCCATTAAGTTATTGATGTGGAATATGTTGGGTCCTTAAAATATCCCTAGTTAAATTCATGACGTCTTTGTCATGTTGGAGTCACACACCAGTAATCTCAACGATAATTAGCCATATCCAAAGATTTCGACTTGCCGTTAGCCGCACAAAACTGATCCACACTATATATCCCACCTCACGCGGTAGTAGTTATGTATTTGTTCTGATATCATATGTGAACACGTGTTTGATGGAATACCTTAAAGAAATATGATGCATTATAAAATGTATATTTGATGGATGAGATATCGTTTGTAAACTAACTAGTATCTTTCTTTGGTTTAATTTCCTTTTTGGCATAAATAATCTAATTGGTAAAGAAAATATTTTTTGTAATGTATTCACAAGAGCTTTTTTAAATAATGAACCAATAAATTAGATTGCTGTAACTAAATAGGAGATCACACTCTCTCATTTTCATTTTAGTTATGTACATAAGGGTCCGTGTGAGAACGACATGAAAAATAAAAATAAAAATAGTTGATTTTCATGAATAGTTGCAAAATAAATTGAAACATGTGGTGAGTGTTCCTACTTTGTACCTTTTTCAATGGAAATTTTTTCTTTGGTAGTTGATGAAGAATTTTTTTTTTTACAAAAAATAATGAAGGATAAATGACATTTACTCATAACAATTAGCATGCGATGAAAAACATCTCATCGCATACCTCAACTTATTTTTCAACTTCTTATAAAAATCAGGTGCTTTACTTATTATTTTTTTTATTGATATCAAACGGTGGCTAAATGCATGTAAATCCTACAGATCTGGATGTGGAACAATCAAGCCAATAACCATTAATATTTGGGGCAATTAAAAAAAAGGGCTTATTAAAGAAAGATTTTCAGACTAAAGTCAAGAAATAATTTTTTTTTAAATAAAGGGCCTATTTTTTATTTTGTTGATAATATGACATGTGTCTTTTTTTTTTCATTATAAAATGACATCCCAACCCTTAAAATAAACTAAAAAAATACCAATATGCATTAAAATATGGACTGCAATATGAACTTTGCAGTTTATATTTCACTGCAATATGAACTTTGCAGTCCATATTTCACTGCAATATGAACTTTGCAGTCCATATTTTTAGTGCAAAGTTCATATTGCAGTCCATATTTTACTACAATGTGAACTTTGCAGTTCATATTTTTAGTGCAAAGTTCATATTGCAGTCCATATTTTACTGCAATATGAACTTTGCAGTTCATATTTTACTGCAATATGAACTTTGTAGTCCATATTTTTTGTGCAAATTTCATAAAAAGGGATAATTTAGGTAATACATAACATGTTTTTATTAATTAAATGATATTTAAATTTATTCAAATACATTCATTTAAAATATAAAACAAAATAGGCATCTTACACTAATTACCAATTAAAAATAGACCCTTCATTCAAAAAAATATTATTCATTGGATTTTTGATAAAAATCAATGTATAATAAGCCCTTCTACCTAATTTCTAGTTAATATTTTAATGTTACTCGACAAGGTTAACTTTTGTTGTATTCATTAATTTAGTTTGTTTGTTTTGGTTGTTTTGTATTCATTAATAATCACCGGCCCTGTCGGCCTTAACAATATAGATAGAGATAGCCAAATTATATCGGCAAATTCCCAAGTATAGTGTCCATTGACCAATTCATGTTAACTGTGGGCCCACTATTGTCATCAATTTAACTTGAGTTACCTGTTTAAATATGACTTTTTTTATTTGACCTTTTTTGCGCTGCCTCAAGTAACAATGAAAATCCGTAAAATTTTACTAAAATTGCTTTTATTCAGGCTTGTTTTCATATTGATGTAAGTTTTACGGTGCTTTTGTAATAATGTAACAACATTTATATTTGGAGACTCATTGGTGGATGCCGGGAACAAAGATTACTTGTTGACACTCTCAAAGGCGGACTAGATCTCCTCCTTATGACATTAACTTTAGACCCTCCGATGGTTTGCCCATCATTAGATTTACCAATGGTTGCACTATTTTGAATATTGTAGATAATTAATTACGTAATAGTTATTGATTATAGACACACGAAAAATCAATATATGAAACATATTTGATTTATCGGTAACCGGGAGTTACGTACAAGTATTTAAGATCATTTAGTATTTTACCAATCCGTACTTGACTTTTGTGAATTGTTGGTGGTTCTTCTTATTTTTATGAATATTTTTGATACCCAAAAACTTGTGTCCCAACTGTTCATATTTGATATATTGAACATACAGTAGAGTTAAACTTACGCTTACGACTAATTTTGTGACTCATAGCATTGCAATAGTTTTAGCCACATTTTGCTTTAGTTATTAGATGCATAACATTTTAAATTTATGTATAGAGAGTAAATTGGTTAATTTTTAACTATTCTAATAATTGATACATTTTTTGTGTACTAATTTTTTTTTAGTTATTAGGTACAGTCCAGATGTGGAATAAAAACCTATGATTTGTTTAGTGGTCATAGAAATTATTTATAGACTATATACATATTGCTGTCCCCAAATGGGGTTTTTGAAGAAAAATGGGATCCGGAAGAAGAAAATAAACAATGGAGGATCGCAACTTGGGATTTTTTTGTAAACATTAATGATAAAACATGGTGGGTGGAAATGGTGTTTGGACGGCATTATTTTAATGGTGGTAGTGCTCTGTACTTTTTGTGGGCGAAATTGTGGATACATTTCCCCCCCCCCCCCCCTAGAATAATAGGGTCGTAGAAGGTATGTGTTGTAATTTCAATGGAATTCGCAAACAAAAATTGTTGATTTGTGACAAAAATTGACATCAAAATAGACTGCTCAACTGACAAGTAATGTTAGATTAAAAATTTACTTTTACCTTTTATAATATTCTATATCTAGGTATATCCATGCCATCCGACATAGTGAAATAAATAAGATTTAATTGTAAGATAAAAGGAGTAAGGTGTTACCAATTTAAATCAACAAGCATCAATTAATTTATTTTGAGCTCATTGTTTAGCATAGTCTAACATTTTGAGAACTGAAACTTAGGTTCAATATATCTTCATACTAAAAAAGCTAAAAGTATACTGAATTGAACCTACTTGTTTTCAATTTTTTAAAGAATTTTTTAAGCATAATTTTTGATCTTATTCCCGTCTTGCCAAAATGATTTTTCAACAAATAAAACTCAAGTCTATACGTAAAAATAAACAAAACATGTATGTTAATATGATTTGAAGATAGTCCAAAAATTGGACTGATGTATCATAAACACTCCTAAAAACGTAAGACTGAGACAACCAATAATCTACAAACACATAAAGTGCGTCATTAAATGTTACTCAATAATTTTTCTTAATTTTTTTATATAGTTTTATAGTATTGACGGATCTTGTTTAATTGATCTTGATTAGTATATTTTAAATATTCAATTTATATATATTTTTTTATTTTAAGTAATTGGTGTGTGAAAGTTGATTGTGTGTATGTTATTGGTGTGAGTGTTTTAATTTTGATGTGACATTTTGATGTGTGTATAAAAAAACTCATACAATGGTGTATGACTAATTTGCACCATAACATGTGTATTTTAACCATTAGATTCTTATACTTTTAAAAAAAAAAAATTTAGCCAAAAATGGTGTTTTGTAATATAGATTAAGATTTCACTTTCTTTTTAGAACATAATCAACACATCAAAATTCACATAAAAACAAGTTTTTTATAGTAGTTTAATTGTTATGAAATTAATATATTCTTATAAATTATAAAGGTTACAAATTTTATCACGGATAGGGAAGAGTAATGAATTCATGAATATTAAACACGTATGCTTAAAGGGATCTTAAAAAAACAGTACATGTATATGCTTATGGTATGTCATAACTTGAGCTTAATGAAAAATGTTAACATGTTAATGCACAAAATTTTATAATTTTATACATTGGTTACTATATTTCTCGTTTTAATAATGTTTGTTCGATTATGTAATTGGACATGAACGCACAAAATTGTATAATTTTATACATTGGTTAGTATACATTGGGTTTTTATTTTCTTTTCAAATTTATTTATCTTATTAAGCTCGACCGAGATATAACATTTCGAGTTACGGGGCTTCAGGTTTTATCATTGCAAAAGTAAGTGCATGTGATGGGTAGGGGTGGCATTTGGTAGCTTCAAGTCTTGTTTGAACATGACATGATTCAAGAAGAAACAATAAGATACAAAACGACACAAAATTTAGAGAATCATATTCAATATATTTTTATTCTTTTGAATGTGAACCCGATTAAATTTATTTAATAGAATCACTTGAAAAATATATGTGTGGGAGCATAATTTTGTACTTGGGCTTCGGCCCAATTCTGGCAAACGGGGCCTATACGGAGGCTGGAACCCCACCAGGCTGATGAGACCGATCACATTATCTAATCGGATAATTGGCCATTCATCAAGTGACAAGTTATGAATAAGAGGTAGTTGAGCTGGAGGATAAGCGATGGAAAATAACTATTTCTAATAGTGTGAGCAGGGTTGTTAACACCTATAACCTTGGAGTGTTGTTCAAATTTACCCTTTAATTTCCCACCTCACAAAACCCTATCCAAAGGATATAAACAGAATAAGATAAACCCTTAGTAAAGGATCAGCAACTTTGTAATAGCAATAGCCATGTACTCTCTCTCTCTCTCTCTAAAAATTGTATCTATCTGGCCATTAGAGCCTACTCAAAAACACGAGCACGCACTCCGCGAGGATGTATTGTGTAACACTTTGTATTTATTTTAATATTAATTATGTTTATTTTGTGTGAAAATTTTAATTTTAGGGAATTATTTGTCCATAATTTGGAGAAAAGCTCCCTGTAAACTATAGAACTCTAAATTACCTTTCCAAGCATATAAAGATTGTCTTGATCAGAGTTCCGAGCGAGAAGTTATGATCAAAACAAGTTGGAAAAAATTTACTCGCGGACCGGTATGGGTGTTTTGGCATACCAGTTCGACGTATGAATTTTGGGAAAGAATTTGGTTACGGACCGATATGGGGTTTTTGGCATACCGGTTCGGCGTATAAAAATTTGAAAAAATTTTACACTACGGACCGGTACTCTTTTTTGGCATACCGGTCCTCTATACGGAATAGTGCACTGACTTAGTTCGTTTTTAAGTGTTTTTTGTTTCCTTTTTTCACCTATTTCAACCTAAACTCTTCCATCACCTTCTAGAGAGTTCTAGAGAGAGAAAGTAAAGAGTTCTTAAGTGATTCTAGCTTGTTTTCACTTCCGATCGAAGATTTGAGTTTGAAATCATCAAAATCCTCTTCTTTTCACTATTCATCATCTTCTTCCTCGGGATTTTCATGAAGGAAGCTTGGATTCTCAGCTTTATTTCTTCTATACAGCTAGTAAACACGAGGTAAGGGTTCTCTGGCTTTCAAAACTTGATAATACGATTTATTTATGAAAGAATCGTTGTACTTAATTATCATTTGTGTAAAAAACTTGAAGATAAAATGGGTTCATGTTGTTTTTATGATTTATAAAACTATGATTGCATAATTTAAGGTAAGATATGCCATACATACTTTCTATAAAGTGTTATTTGAGCCATATGAGGTATATCTTGGTTTTGTAAAGGTTGTTTGTGGATAAAATGAATTTGTTGACGGTTTATACTCAGCAAGGGATACATAATGGGATTTGTTTAAGTGGATATGGCATGGATTACTTAGTGTATCAATGAAATAGCATGTTTGCATATTATACATATCATCATTATGTCAACCAAATGCTTGGAGATCTTTTGGCGTATTTAGACTATTCTTATGGCCATACGTATGGGGCGTATATCTCTTATTCATGATGATGGAAGCTTGATGAGATCACTATGTTATTTTGGATGTGATATGATCATGGTATGGATTCGGAAATGATTCTGTTGTGACCCTGCGATGATGAAGGGATTTTGTATTAAATTGTGCCTACCGGTATGGAAATAAGTAGGGCCTGGTGCCCTTGGGATGAAAATCCCTAAACCTCTAGAGGGCAACAGCGCGTCAGCTGTCTAAAGCTAGCGGTGAGTAGCCCAGAAATCTAGATAACGGTATGGCATTGATGGTTATGTTATATGATATCATTGGTGGACTTGTGGTCCAACTCGATTATGATTACACGATATTCTCTGAGGCCGATGGGCCAGTCTATGATTGCTACTTGATTATTTCTCTTGGGCGGTCGGGCCTAGGCTATACTCTGGATCAGTATGGATGTATTCTGGCAACATGGCTCTAAGGTTGACACATGGGAGGTAACCTGCATTGGCATATGCATGCATTGCTTATTGAACATATGATTTTAAACTGAAATGTGTTTTACATATGATACTTTTGTTATAACTCACCCCTACTGGGCATATAGCTCACCCCGTTTTCCTAAAATATTACAGTTACTAAGGAGTCGAATGAAGGCAAGAGTACGGCGGGACCTGGAACGACTTAGGGCTCTGATACTTTAATAAATTTTTGGTAGTATGTATGTTTGTTGGGAAGCCAAGGCTAGCCCAAGGATTTTATATACTTTCAGAGAGTTACATAGCTTGGTTTTATATATCTGTGAAGCATATTTACAAGCTATAGTATCATTTTGTAACGCATACTTGTTTTTGCTTGATGCACATAACACTGTTGATTTATCTTCTTCTTATACACCTATCTTAGTTCTACTAAGATGGGTTAGTAACACTTCAGGTCTTAATTACAGGTGTTATCCTGTAAGTTAAGACGGGGGTGTTACAATTTGGTATTAGAGCATAGGTTACGCAACTGCATGGGTTATAGGATGACATTTGTGACGAGTTATGACAAATTATGATAAAATGTCTTCTTGTTAAGTATGTGGACATTGTTATAACATCCTTCTTCTTGTTTTTGTATAGAATGATGACCTCACCAAATCACAATGCCACACATGGGAGCTCCACCTCCGGGGAGTCAGTAGATGCAATCTGTGCCATGGCCTAGGAGTTGTCCAACGTGTTAGGGCATATTGAGCAATCCTAGGGTAGAGTCCAAGAAATTAGGGCTATGGTGGCCCTAGAGAATTTCAAGAAGCTATCCCCACTTACCTTTAGCAGGATGTCTAGTCTCGATGCGGCAGAGTCATGGCTCGATCAAATAGAGAGAGCCTTCGAAGTCATGACCTTACCTGATGATCTGAAGCTAAATTTGGGGACTTACCAGTTAGTTGATTAAGTTGGTATCTGGTGGAGAAATGTGGTTAAGAAGGTGGATGCTCCTACTTCTTGGGAAAAATTTACTCAGTTGTTCCTAGAGCATTATTTCTCGTCAGTTCATCGTAGCGTGAAGAGAGACGAGTTCCGTTCCCTGATCCAAGGGAACATGTTGGTGTCGGAGTATGAAGTAAAGTTCGAGAGTTTGAGTCATTTTGATAGAAGCTTGGATAACGACCCCAAGGAGAAGATCCGTTTATTCCTTAAGGGGTTGAAACCTTCCAGTCGAGAGAAGGTATATCATCTAAATTACGGCAATGTCGCAGAAGCCGTGAGAATGGCGATGAAAGTGGAACAAGACAGGATAGACGCTAGTAGATTCCTTGATAGGAAGAGAGGTACCAAGGGAAAGAAAGCAAATGGTTCGAGGAAGAGGTCTAAGGGTGACTCCAGGTCGTTTAGTCGAGGCGCTGGTAGAGGTCAATTTTCGAGATCTAGTTTTGAAGGTCAGGGACCCAGGGAGAGGATTTGTTTTAGATGTGGTCAACTAGGACATCTCTGTAGAGATTGTCCTAATATAGGTCAACAGGCGTCTCAATATTTTTATAATCAGCCACAGTATCAGGGCTCGACCCATATGGGCTACGAGGGCCAATCTTTTTCTAGCAATCAAGGTGGCCAAGGCCGTGGGTAGAGTCAAAGTGGGTCTTGTGGAGGCGGAGGCTCATATTCTTGGGGTGGTATTAGAAAATAAGGACGAGTCTCCACGTTGACACAGTTAGAGCAGCTAGAGGTGAATGTGATGGAAGTTACCATCTTGTTCTTTAGTACCTAGGTCACAATTTTATTTGATACTGGTGCTTCCCATTCCTTTATTTCATGTTCTTTAGTGGATAGTTGGGTTTGTGTGTAGAATCATTGAATATACCCTTGTGGCTTGGTACACCCATGGGGAATAGAATTCAGTTGGGATCCATTTGTAGGAATTGGTCCTTGAGTTTTGGGGAGTCCTCGAGAGAGTTTGATCTTGTTGTCTTAGAAATGGAGGAATATGACCTTATACTGGGAATGGACTGGTTAGTTATTTTCCACTTGATGATTGATTGTTTTAGATGTCGGGTGTCGATTCTACTATCGTATAGTAAAGTCTTAACTCTTCAATGTGAACCTGAGTCATTCGTTCCATGGTCATATCTGAAACCTAGAGAACAACGGAGTTACTTTGGGTGGTTGGCTAGTATTGTAGTTCGAGAAGATGGTGTTTCTTATCTTTCCGATCCTCCTATGGTTGGAAAATTTCTTGATGTGTTTCCCGACGACCTTCCGAGTCTACCCCCACATCGGGAAGTGGACTTTTCTATTGATATTGTTCCAGGTACCGCACCGATATCTTTATCCCCATATCGTATGGCTTCTGCTAAGCTAAAGGGTTTGAAGATTCAGATTGATGAGTTATTACGTAAAGGGTTCATCAAACCCAATGTATCTCCATGGGGTGCGCCTGGTCTGTTTGCCAAAACGTTGGACGAGTCTTTGAGATTATGTATAGACTATCGTCAGTTAAACCGGGTTACGATTAAGAATAAGTATCCGTTGCCTCGAATCAATGATTTGTTCAATTAGTTGCAAGGTGCCGTTAGGTTTTTAAAGATTGATCTCCGGTCAGGATATCATCAGATGCTAGTCCGTGAAGAAGATATTCTGAAGACCGCGTTTCGTACTCGATATGGTCATTATGAGTTTTTGGTGATGCCATTCGGGTTAATGAATGCACCAGCGGCTTTTATGGACTTGATGAACCGTTTGTACTGCCCGTATCTCGATCAATTTGTGGTAGTCTTCATAGACGATATTCTTATCTATTCCAAGTCTGATGAAAAGCATGAGAATCATCTTCGATTGGCTCTTCAGGTTCTGCGGGATCATGAGTTGTATGCGAAGCTTAGCAAGTGTGACTTTTGAATGTCAGAAGTCAAGTTCTTGAGACATGTCGTCTTGAGAAAAGGGTATCTCTGTAGATCTAGCTAAGGTAGAAACGGTCCTAAAGTGGGAAAGACCTCAAAATGTCACCGAGGTTAGGAGTTTCTTGGGTTTGACGGGGTATTATCATCGGTTTGTTAAGGATTTCTCCCGTATAGCTTTACCACTGACTCACCTAACTCATAAGGGCATGAAGTTTGTTTGGGATAACTCATGTGAGGAAGCTTTCTTAGAGCTGAAAGATAGGCTCACTTTGGCTCCAGTTCTTATTCTACCTGAGCGGGGAAATGGTTATACGATCTACTGTGATGCGTCTAGGCTTGGTTTGGGTATTGTGCTAATGCAAGAGGAGCATGTGGTGTGTGACGCCCTAAATCCCGTTACGAGATTGTCACCTCTGGGACCCAATTAATCTTGGATGCCGTGCGCGACAGCGAGTTTAAAATGATAAAAACACAACTTTTAAAAGCTTTTCTTTGATAAAACATGATTATAAGAAATCTCATTTCAGAAAATTTGGCATGTGGAGTTCATTTGAATAACAAACCGACCTGTTATATCAAAATCATATCATACAAAATAAAATCCCATTCATCAACATGTGAATCCACTCCACATATAAATACCATTATACATCAAAATTGATATCAAATATGTTAACAAAAGTCTGTTTATAATATAACCAAGACCAAAAGTATATACAACGTAGTCTTTAGTTAAAGGGATACAAAAGTTTATGGACATCAGAGGCTTTCTATCGAAGTACACCACACGCGCCACCCCAAGAGCAGAACCTGCAAAACTGTTAAAAAATGATATGAGCCAAATCCAGGCTCAGTGGGAACTATATAGGATTTGTATTAAAAATACATATCGCTAACACATACGTGTATATCTTTATATAGAAAATAAATACTTTACTTGATGCAATAGTTTGAAATCCATGCAATACAAAGCAATCCACACACGAGTGCATCCGAAACCCCACTAAGACTCCTATCCTAGCCACCGGAAGCTATCTATCTAACTGATCTCACCTCTAACCATCCCTTGAAGTAGACTGGGAATTTTTATAACATTAGTGGATCGCTAGTCTAAAGCCACCTCGTATCAAACTCTAGCTTCTTAAGGTTCATCATGACACGTGGATTTGCTCTCAAGTGTAATTCCACACTTTACCACTGCTATCCAGTACCTATACCGTGTGTTGTAGCTATTGGCCAAGTAATCATTGTTTTTTCTTTAATTATAATACGTTATGGTTTCCATACTTCGCCGTCTAACAGGCTCCACCACTGAGTTGTTCCTATGTGTACGATGTTCTGTCTGACAAGTGTTCGCATTATTCTTACTTACTATACATCTTATCCGAGGCATTATATATACAACACAAATATGTTACAACAGTAATAACAATAATAGTAACCACCATATAAAAGTGTGTCATAAGTACATGAAAACATGTATGCATTTCGTGGTTTTGCCCTCAAGCGCACCCATCCGACATGCAGGGCCTACACGTTAGTTTCTGAATATCTCATAACTGTCCAATCGTACAACCGGGTCTGCATTTCATGGTCTTGCCATCGGGCACACCCATCCGGCATGCAGTGACTACACGTTAGTTTTCGTGCACAGTTTCGGGTCTTTCACCCAAGAGCACTGTGGCCCATGTTATGTCCCAAACCTTTAGAGAGAAACCTGGTTTTCCCAGGGACTACGTCCTCTCATAATTAATATTATAAATCTGTATAAGTTCCAGCAACCATTCATTTGTATATACATTTAATACAATGTCCACCAAAGACAATTACAATTACAATCATTAACTTCTCACAATGAATATATATATATATGTGTGTGTATATCATCAATCTCACCATCATCACACATATGGCATCTCGTATAGATACAATACATAATAGCCCACTATTCACTTATCATAATCAACATCATTGATAATCATTTCTATACGCGTCGTTATCACACTTATATTCTGTACACTTATCATCTAAGTGTTATTCATGTTATATGGCCAACTAGCTCATTCTTGATAAATTATATCTCGCTATGCGTCACATGTATAAAACTAAGGCCGAATGAGCTTCATTAAGGTTCTTATGGTATTCTACCTTGCCAAATGCTAATTATCATAATTCTTGCCTAACCAGAATACTTATAGCGTACTTAGCTTCCTACATTATGGCCAAGGTGACCTACGCTTCACCAAATTGTGTTTATAGCATTTCTAAAACGCATCTAATGATATTCTCTTCATTAGCATTAACAAAAATCTATACAAGACGCTACTCTCAATAATTAGTGTATATCGTTTCCATCTAAGTGGGTTTTTAGTGCATGTCCGAGGATAATGTCCTACCCTTGCAATTAAGGGCATATATATATATATGTATATTTACCTCTTATAACCCATAACCAACCCTAAATCAAGCACTAATCCCGAAATACACTCTAGCCTAGTTTATACCTTTGGATACAAAGTGGGTATAATGTATAAATAAAAATAATGTGCTCATAGCTTTGTGAGAATTAATGATACATGATATATAAGTGATAATCTATCCACATGTATGGCTAATTAAACCTTGAACTAACCCAACCCCCATGAACACCACAAAACATAGGGTTTTTATGAAAAATCCCCTTTTTTAGTAGAAAACTCTAATGCAACAACACTAATCTGAAATTAAGGGTTTAGTACTAGTGTTCCCACCTTTATTGATGATACCCATGAGATTTGAGTGTTGGAAGAAGTGTAGATGTCCGATCCCGAAACACTAGCTCTTTTCCTTCAAGCTACCATTAAAGAAATGGATGTAAAAGATGATGAATAGTGCTTTAGGTGAGGGATTGGATGATTTTGGAGCTTGAATCTTGGATGTGTAGTGAGAGATGTGTAGGAATCTCCCTCTTTCTCTCTCTAGGGCTCTCTAAAACCCTCCATGGGTGTATGAATGTGTTATGCTCAAAGTTGGGTGGTTTTGGTTGATAAGGTGTGAGAAAAACGGGTCAAAAGTAGTCAAAATATGCCTGCACTGATGAGTAAGATCGATCTTAGTCAGGGCAAAAAGTGCACTGGTTTATTTCCACAACAAAATTTGATGAGTAAGATCGATCTTACTACTTGATAAAAGTGCACTGTTGGTTTTCAGGTCATAACTCCCTGCTCCGAACTCGAATTTGGATGATCCACATATCGATGAAAAGATAATTCGAAGATCTAAAACTTTTCTTAAGGAAGTTTCCTCAAATTATGAATGGATTATTCCCAGAAATCCTCCAAATACAACGCTATGCCAAAGCGCAACCGAACAACCAGATTTAGTGATTAGCCAACTTCGCGAGCTGATTTGACCAACAAGGAGTACGAATTAGCTTTCGGTCAAAACATAAAAGTTGTAAATTATATCAAAATCTAGATTTATGTGTGAATGAAATCTTAATCAGATAAAAGACGGAGGAGTTACAATACTCCCAATTTAGCCAAAATTAAAGAATTGCGTAAGACCGAAACTCACAATTTACGAGCCGATATCAATTTGGACTATCCAAATTATGAAACGATCATTTGTGCAAACTTAATATACCTAATGTGATATGCTAGAAGTGTCGGATCAATTAAGAAGGGGTTAAAACAAAAATTCACCCCTTAACGGAGATTATGCTTTAACCGTGCTTAATGGAAGGATTAACTCGAAAATCAAATACGGGGTATTACATGGTGGCTTATGATTCTCGTCAACTCAAGAAACATGAGAAAAACTACCCTTCCCATAATTTAGAGTTAGCCGCAGTCGTGTTTTCTCTCAGGATCTGGCGCCATTACTTGTACGGTGAAAGATTTGAAGTCTATTCTAACCATAAAAGTTTAAAATAGATTTTCACCCAGAAGGATTTGAATATTAGGCAACACCTGGTGGTAGAGTATTTAGAAGATTATAACTTCACCCTACAATATCATCCAGGCAAGGCTAAAGTGGCAGTCGATGCCTTAAGCCGAAAATCTCAGGGGTCCTTAGTTGCGTTACGGTGTTGGGAATGGAGATTGAGAAACAAATTGCAACGATATAACCTTATGGTGAATCGTAATGAGAATCGAGCTAATCTATATAATATGGTTGCCTAACCGGCAATCCAGCAACGAGTGATAGATGCTCAACAAGTAGATGAGGCATTTTGGGTAATACGTGATCATTTGGCTATGGAAGCTGAATATGGTGGGTATAAACTCGGAGCCGATGGGGGAATTCGAGTCTGAGATAGGTTGATGGTACCGAACAATCTGAAACTTAGGAATGAAATTCTAAGTGAAGCACATCATTCCAAGTTCTCTATTCACCCCAGTGGTACAAAGATGTACCGGGACTTATGTCAAAACTTTTGGTGGAGCGGCATGAAGAAAAATGTCACAATTTCCATAATTGTATAACGTGTCAATTGCTGAAGGCCAAACACCAAAGGCCTACAAGGCAACTCCATCCATTACCCATTCCCGAGTGGAAGTGGGAACATGTCACTATGGATTTCGTTTCGGGATTTCATTTAGCATTGGGAAGTACAAAGATGATGTTTTATGCGATGTGGTTCCAATGCAAGCTGGCCACATGTTGTTCAGCCAACAATGGCAGCTCCATAGGCAAGTCAAGCACAATTGCGTTTCTAATAAGTACTCTTTTAAGATGAATGAGACAACCGTTCCTTTTGTTCCATTGCCACCAAAGCAAGCTTATGAAGATCAAATGAAGTTACAAAAGGAGAGTGATCAAAGAAGAGAGAGTGAGCAAAAACAAGAGAAGATTGGTGAAGGAGTGAAAAAGAAAAACAGTAGTAAGGCTAATGAGGAAAAGAAAGAGGGTGAGAGAAAAATAAAAAAGAGTGATGAAAAGAGAGAGGCTAAGGTAAAAAAGAGAAAAGGAAATTTTAGTAGTTTCCTTTTTGCATAAGTTTCCATATTATTATTTTATTATTAATTTCCTTATTGTATTAGAAATATTCTAGGAGTTATTATTTTCCTTTTCTAAATAGGAATTAGTTTCCTTTTTGAATTAGGTTTCTACGGCGTGTTTACTCATATTTGAAGGAGTCACATTATTGTTTTATTATCAATAAATTATTTTTAATCAAATTGAGTGCTTTACACCTTTAGTTCTTGCTAGAACGTGTTGAATTGTTTGAATTAATCATTCCAGCTATTCTTCACTTATCAATCAATTCTCCACCAATTGATTGTGGCATTATCGACTTATACCGAGGTTCACGCTTCTTTAAGTGTTGGGTTTAGGTTTTCGCCTTCCATTTTTTGATGAATTCCAAGGTTCTTGCTTTGTTTGTATTTCAAAGGGTTGAGGATCCATTAACTTGGCTAGGAAAGATGATAATTGTGAAGATCAACCGCTTACCATTGCGCCAAAAGCTATAGCTGTTAGCGAAGGCGCAACTTTATTTCCTTATATGTAAGGCCCATTAGAGCGCCATGGCATTCGATAACCTGCACAACGGATATACCCTCCAAATTCACCACGGAGAGGAGCGCAATTGTGGATTTACCTCCAACAATCTCCCCCGCACAATGGCGTGCCCCAGGTATCAAACCCGTGACCTCCTCTGATACCAATTGTTGGCCGGATAATGACCCTAGAGGGGGGTGAATAGGGTTTTAAAAACTTAATGTGGAATTTAAACGTTTTTAAAATATTTAAGCAAATCAACTTAGCTAAGCAACAATATCAAGGAAATAATAAATTTTAAGTAATCAATCCCAAGACAGGCAAATAGGCAATATCAAAATATAAGAAATAATATAGCAAAAAAAAGAGAGCTTGAGTTTAGAAAGATTAAACCAATTTGAAGCTCGAGACTCTTTGTCCTCAGGGTTCGGTTTCCTAAACCATACGTCCGCGCTCGGTTATTTCCCCGAGAATTTCTACTATTCAATCTTCTTCGGGTGAAGATCAAACCTCAATACAAATTTTGTTATGCACACAACACTCACAATGTAGTTATACTCACTACACTTTTCACAAGATATGCTCTCTTGCTCTACAAAGAGACAAACTCTCTTTTGAAATGAAAAATAAATTGTTTGTGATGATACACACCAATACAATAACTCTCAAGTGTATTTGAAGATTACAAATAAAGCTCACACTAGAGTTAGCAAGATTGATCAAAATATATAGCTCAAAAGATGAAAGATTGATCAAAATGTGTTCTTGAATCTTTATATATTTGAATATATGAATAATAGAGTATTAGAAAGATTCAAGGTATGTTAAAATATGTCTAAGACCTCATATATATAGGTTGCAAAACAATATGGCCGTTGGGGATGATTAAGAAAGGTTTTGGGTCAAAGGTATACATTTTCAAACTTTCCAACAGCTAGTTTTGACAAAAAAACATTCAAATTTGTTTTGATAATTTCTCCCAATTGGACCGTTGGATCATACTTAAAATTTTAATCAAATGTGCTACAAGATGTTGTCTAACTACTTTAAAAATTTTAAAATTATCGGAGTTCGGGAAGGCCTCCATCTTACCGTTAGATCAAAACTGTGTGAAAATTGAGCGAATTTTAAATGTAAAATAAAAACATTTTTGCAATTTAACAATTTAGTTCCAAATACAATTGTAATAATTTGTGAACCTCAAAGATATGTTTCTAAGATACCTATTTTTATTAGAAATTAAAATATGATCATTTAAAATTAATATGAATTTATTTTGAAACTCGGTCTTTGTAAAATGATGTTTTTCAAATAAATTCAATTTCAAGCTTATTTGAATCAATCTTTAAAATATGTATTAATACGTTTGAGCTATAAGGATTTGATCAATAATGTAACTTTACATAAATCTTAAGCACTCACTCAATTACTGAATTAATGAGTCTTCAAATGCTTTGATTTGTTTCTTCGAATTGATCTTCACTTGAAACTTTTTCCTTAAAGCTTTTCATATAGTCTTTTGATCATTTGTACTTCATGATTTTTATTGAGAGATTTGATCTTCCTTGTCTTGTCCAATGATCGAATAGTGAAAGATTGATCATTGTCATGTTTTTCTTGAATTTTTCAAGTAAATGAACTGTATACTTATATTAAGAAACATGTTAAATTACACATGATTGATTTATCGTTATTATCAAAATAAGATTAAGACCTTAGGTCAACAATCTCCCCCTTTTTGATGATGACAATAAGTTAATGTGTGTTTACAATAACAAGCATAAATAGCATATAAATGTAAATAAATAATATGCTCCCCCTCAATTTATGCAAAGATGACAATTAAAAAATATTGCAAATATTTGAGATAGTTTTAAAACCAAAACTAATATATATATATATATATATATTTTATAAATAAACCTTTCAAAAGTGTGAATGTAGATCTTACCATAACACCAACACCATACACACATTTTCTCCCCCTATGGCAACATCCAAAAGGGATCTAGGCCGTACGAGGCGCTGGATTTTAGATGCACGCGGGAGTGCTACATATTTTGACCTTTTGCTTTAAGAAGATAGCTTTCCGTCTTTGAGAATTTTTTTTTAATGACAGATATTATTCTGCGACTGCAAAATCATTGTTAGTTTACAATAACATGCGAAATGAAGACTTCTAATACTAATCCAAGTCAAACATAATTAATGAACTTTTTTTTAATCAAACTGGATGTCACAAGCTCTAGTCATACCAAGTTCACGACGGATAGTACAAAAACGATTGTCCGGGAGTGGTTTAGTGAAAATATCTGCAAATTGCGATTCAGTGCTAACGAATTCAATATCAACATCAAATTTTTGCACATGATCACGAATAAAATGATGTCTTATCTCAATGTGCTTAGTATGTGAATGTTGTATGGGGTTCTTGGTTAAGCTAATAGCACTTGTGTTATCACATTTAATAGGAATGTGGCTAATGTGACGCCCCGAATCCCGTTCTGAGATTTTCACCTCAGAGACCCGATTAATCACGGATGCCGTGCGCAACGGCGGATTTATAATATAAAAATCACGACTTTTGAAAAACTTTTCTTAAATAAAATGTCCAGTTTTACAAATGCTCGGTATGTGGAGTTTATTTAAATAAAAGTTTTTCAAAAGTCGTGATTTTTATATAATAAACTCGCCGTCGCGCACGGCATCCGTGATTAACCGGGTCCCGGAGGTGAAAATCTCAGAACGGGATTCGGGGCGTCACAAGTTGGTATCAGAGGCTACTAGACTCATAGACCACGCGCCAAGCCCCAATGCTTGACCTGCAAAACTGTTTGGAAAACGAGGTGAGCCAAATCCGGGCTCAGTGGGAAATATATAGGTTTTATATAGAAAATAATTGTTTTATATCAATGCAGTAGTTTGAAAACCATGCAGTGCAATGCAACTCACACACCCGTGCGTGCAAATCCCACTAAGAATCCTATCCTAGTAACCAGGAAGCTGATTCTTCGATCAACCTATTCCATCCCTAGACTTCCCTTGGAATACCCTAAGCCAATTCTCACATTACTAGGGAATCGAGGATATAAACCTACTTGAATTTGCTCTCAAGTGTAACTCAAGGCTATACTATGCTATTCGGTACCTATACTGTAAGTCGTGACAATTGGCTAAGTATCTATTGTTTTCTCTTTTAGTTATAGTACGTTATAGATTCCATACTTGGCCACCTACAAGGCTTTATCCCTATTTTGTCCTCACAACCAAACCACGTACTCACACTTGTATATTATGTTTCTATGGTCATTAGCTATTAATACTTTCCACTTTATGTGTTAGTACATTATGAGTGGCCAATGCTTCCCGGTGTATATTATGTTCATTTACGATAGTGTCTGTATCACTGTTCTTACTAAAAGTACACTCGTCTGAGGCAATATATAATCAACCATGCCATACAAGATATGATACAATACAATAATAATGATAATATAAACAATTCACATCCACAACACATTGATCCGTATCGTATCTCCTGTATAATGCCTCGGTTTCACCCCGCGGTCTGACCAGGCCCAGAACAGAGAATCCAGCGAGTCCCGAAGGATCCAAAGTTCTTGTCCATGTCTCCTCTAGGTGGGGTGGCGGCTCAGGGATTTGGTTCTCCAAGTAGGTCATTTGGAGATAACCCACGCGACGGTCACTTTCCCGGGGAACAACACTCCGAATAGTTAACGAGGTGAACGCCCATACATGTTTTCACGACACCCTAGAGAAACTACACCAGGCGATACCCTAGTAGAGTGATGACCATTAATAGCACAACTACCTCCCAGGGACTCACCATTTGGGTAAGTAGTGGCACACGGGACCTGCTCCGCTAGCCGGGGAAACACTATAGCCCAAAACACATAGTCCTGTGGGAAGGCAAGATACACAGAGTGGGCTCTCCTTTGTGGGCAACACAACCACCGGCGGAGTCACCGACTTCATTTTCCCATGCACGGTTTAGGGCCTTTTCACCCATGGGCGGCAACAGGCGGCCCTCCTTCGAGTCACGAGGAGCTACCCGGTGCTCGGTAAATCATCATATCCAGCCCATATGTGTGATCACAGCAACAAGCATCATATTTATTTACTTCCCACAATGAATATCATCATCATCATCAATCATACATCACACATATGGCTCATCATCATACATATAATCATACAATCGCCCACTATCCATTTATCACCACAAACATCACCGTTAATCATTTCTACAAGCGTATCTTCGTCACTCATATACTCCATATGTTTATCGTCACGAGATTATTCTCATTATAAGGCCAGTTAGTTCATTATCATTGTCATATATCTCATTATGTTTTTTATGATGATACTTACATCATCCTATCAAGCCATGTATTGGATATTACGATTCTCGCTCATCCGGCATACTAAAACAACTCGCCTAGATGTTCATATTCATGACCATGGGAAATCCATACCCTGATAACTATGTTTTATGTGTTCTTAAAGAGTATCAGGATTAAACTCTCGTTACTAGTGCCTAGCACGCCCTACGCAAGCCACTAGACTCGTACGTTAAGGCTTATCGCTCCACCGTAGTGGGTTCTCACCACACATACCATAAATAATACCCTCCGATCGTATCTACTGGTATAGATGTGTATCTCTATCATTAATAACCCACAATCATCCATCTATAAGCACAAGACCTAAAAACCACAATTTATAAGTCTTACGGATAGCTATGGAGTAGGTTTCACATGAATCTCTAGGTACGCATGGTAAATCGTGGAACTAGATGATCAATCACGCTGTAGGAGTGATAATCTATCAATATCTATCACTAATCTAAGAATTATCTAGCCTAAACCCCAAGAGATGTGGACAACACATGATTTTGCTCAAAATTCCCAAGTTGAGTGCAAGACTCTAATTCATCAATCAAACATTAAAAAAAAAGTTTTAGTACTAGTGTCCCCACCTTAGACAAGCCGAATCCGCAAGTTCATGAAGCGTAAAAGTCGTATCGCCCAAGCCCTAGCTCAAACGCAAGCTCCAACGGAAGAAGAAAGCGGGAATGATGATGAATAGTGAAAGAGAAAGCGATTCGGGACAAAAATCTTGGATGAGGGATGAGAGATGTGTATGATATCTTCTCTCTCTCTAGAGCTCTCTCCTCACTCCCTCTCAATGTTGGATGCTCGAAAATGGGGTTGTGGGGATGTTAAATGACTTAAAAACGGGTTAAAAACGCTCAAAACCGACTTACAGGTGAACCATGATCGATCATGGGTCCCCCATGATCTATCATGAACCCTTATGGAACTCTTCTAGAGGACCATGATCGACCATGGCCTTTCTATGATCGATCATGGAAGTCACTACAACAGCAAATAACTTTTGGAGCCCGAAACGAACCTCGAAACGGCTGAATCTCGACTCAGCCCAAACACGAAAGTTGTAGAGGGAAAAGAAATGAAGATGTGACAAAAAACGGAGAGTCATTTGGACATCGGATGAAGAAGTTATGGCCTTTCAAAGTTGGCCAGAAATTAACGAATCGCGAAAAGTCGAAATACGCGATTATCGCCTCGATTTCGATCCGAACCACTCGAATCACTAAACGAACACTCACATGAGTGGAAGGAGGCTAATATGACCAATAAAGAGTACTATAACATCATGAGGCTCTCCGAATGAGAAATTCACCACCCGAGGTGAATTAAGCGGACGAATGAAAGCAACTATGAGGAAACGAAAGAATGGGGTGTTACAGCTAAGACTAATTCCAAAGTCTTCTAGTTGTTGTTTAATATATAAAGTTTGTGCACAACAACTTATGGCCTCCACGAATTTGGCTTCGGCCGTTGAAAGGGCTACCGAATTTTGTTTCTTACTTGACCAAGATACTAGTGCGTGTCCTAGGAAATGACATGTACCACTAGTGCTTTTCCTATCGATTTTGCAACCCGCAAAATCTGCATCGAAATAACTTATTAGGTCAAATTTGTTTTCTCTTGGATACCACAAACCCAAAGAACTAGTGTCAGAAAGATAACGGAATATACGTTTTACAGCGTGTAAGTGGGATTCTTTTGGATTTGCTTGGAATCTTGCGCATAGACAAACACTAAACATGATGTCCAGCCTAGAAGCCGTCAAATAAAGTAAGCTACCGATCATACCTCGATATTTCTTGATGTTGACACTCTTACCACTTTCGTCTTTGTCAAGTTTCAACGTTGAACTCATAGGCGTACTCATTGATTTAGCGCCTTCCATGTCGAACTTTTTCAAGAGTTCCTTCACATATTTCTCTTGATTGACAAAGATCCCATATTTGCATTGTTTTACTTGCAATCCGAGAAAATAATTCATCTCTCCCATCATGCTAATTTCAAATTCCTTTGCATACAAGTAAAAAAAATTTTGCAAAGATTTTCGTTAGTAGAACCAAAAATAATATCATCAACATAAATTTGCACCAGTAGCATATCATTGGCATGATTCTTAATGAATAAAGTAGTGTCAACTTTGCCTCTAACAAATCCATTATTAAGCAAAAATGAACTTAATCTATCATACCATGCTCTAGGTGCTTGTTTCAAGCCATATAATGCTTTAGACAATTTAAATACGTAATCCGGATGCGTATAATTTTTAAATCCGGGAGGTTGTTTCACATAAACTTCCTCTTCAATAAATCCATTCAAGAAAGCACTTTTCACATTCATTTGATATAGTTTAAAATTTTTAAAGCAGGAGTAAGCAAGTAGCATGCGAATAGCTTCTAAACGTGCAACGGGTGCATATGTTTCTTCATAATCAATTCCCTCCTCTTGATTGTATCCTTGGGCAACGAGCCCAGCTTTATTTCTAACGATTACACCACGTTCATCTTTTTTATTCCGAAATACCCATTTAGTGCCTATAATAGTATGATCATTTGGTTTGGGGACAAGTGTCCACACTTTATTTCTCTCAAATTGATTGAGCCCTTCTTGCATAGCCATCATCCAAGATTCATCTTATTCAGCTTCATTTATGTTTTTAGGCTCATATTGAGAAACAAATGCCACATTATTACAAACATTTCTTAAGGATGATCTAGTCATGACCTTACTAAATGGCTCTCTAATAATTTGATCAATAGGGTGGTTGGACACAAATTTCCAACTCTTAGGTAAATTATTCGAGTTTTGCTCGGCCTTACTTTCTATCTCCTTAGAAGAAGTTTGAGCACTCGATGGTTCTTCCTTAGATGTATCATTAATTTGAATATCCGAAATTTTTTGGATAATTTCAACATCATCATCGGAATGCACTATGGGTGCAAACGGATTAGATTCATCAAAAACAACATGCATAGATTCTTGAACAACTAAACTTTTTTAATTATAAACACGATAAGCTTTACTATTAGTAGCATATCCAAGAAATATTTCTTCGTCGGGTTTAGCATCAAATTTTCCTAAACGATCACGATCATTTAAAATGAAACATTTACAACTAAAAACTTTAAAATATGCAATATTAGGTTTCTTGTCATTCCATAATTTGTAAGGTGTCTTATTTAACTTTTTACGAATAATAACACGATTAGTTACATAGCATGCGGTATTAACGGCTTCTGGCTAGAAATATTCCGGTAAAGAATGTTCATGTAACATGGTTCTAGACATCTCTTGAAGAGATCTATTTTTCCTTTCAACCACATCATTTTGTTGAGGAGTTCTAGATGCCGAAAAGTTATGATTAATACCATGCTCATCACAAAAATTCTCAATATCAATATTATCAAATTCTCTACCTCTATTACTTCTAACATGTATAATAGAAGGACCCTTTTTCATTTTGAACTTTTTTACAGAATTTAGCAAATACATGAGGTGTTTAACTTTTATGTGCAAGAAAGAATACCCAAGTAAATCTAGAAAAATCATCAACAATCACAAAGGCATACAATTTACCACCTAAACTAGCAACCGAATTAGGTCCAAATAAATCTAAATGTAACATATCAAGTGGTATAGTAGTAGTAATATCTTTCTTAGATTTAAAGGAAGAATTGTGTTGTTTACCAAGTTGACATGCATCACTGATTTTATGTTTAACAAATTTAGTTTTGGGCAATTTTTTAACTAATTCCTTTTTTGATAATTTATTAATTAAATCCATATTAGCATGACCTAATCTTCTATGCCATAACCAAGAAGCATCATTTAACACAGATAAACATTTAACATCTTGTTGAGACAAATCATCAAGTTCAAGAGTATATACGTTATTAGATCTATAAGCAACAAACAAGATATAATTATCTCTAATATTTTTAACAATGCAATATTCGGATTTAAAAATAATTTCATAACCTTTATCACACAATTGACTAATACTAAGCAAGTTATGTTTTAAACCGTCAATAAGTAGAACATTATCAATATAAGAAGATTTCTTACAAACTTTACCTATACCAATAATTTTACCTTTGGCGTTATCTCCAAATGTGATGTTGCTTCCTTGTTTAGGAGTGAGACTCAAGAAATTTCTCTTTTCTCCCGTCATGTGTTTCGAGCATCAACTATCCAATAACCATTTTATTTTGCTAGCTTTTGCTCTCATACAAATCTACACCAAAATCTTAAGCAACTTTTCTTTTGGTACCCAAAATAAGTTGGGTCCTTTGGGGTTAGCGTACATAGTGGTTCCTTTAGGAATCCAAGCAAGTTTGTTCTTAGTAAAATCTTTTTCTTTGTAATAACAAAAATGTGCATTATGAGTGTTTCTTCCACAAAATGAGCAAAGATTAGTGTGATTATGCGGTGTGTATGTTTTGAAGAAATTTTTGTAATCCTTTTGGTTATGGATTTGATTGTAACCCAAACCGGCTTTATTAAAGACACACCTTTGTACTCCCAATAGTTTATCCAAGTTATCTTTTCCATTTGTTAACTTGGATAGACTATTAGTTAAATCCTTTACTTTTTCTTTCAAACCCTCATTTTCTAGTGAAAGTAAGTTTGAAGTCTCATTTTCTTTTACCTTTTTCAAATAATTGATTTACTTTTTAAAATCAATGTTTTCCTTTTCTAAAGTTTCATATTTGGTAGAAGTAATGGAGTTTTCTTTCTTGAGACTTGCATATCTTTTTGAGAGAATTTCAAATTTAATATGTAATTCTTCAAACATGGTATATAGTTCATCATATTCATTATACACACTTTAATTATCATCAAAATTATCACTAAATGAGCTATAGTTAGAGTTTACCTCATCTTCATTTGCCATAAGACAAAGGTTAGCATTTTCTTCATGCTAGAATTGGCATCCGATTCTTCTTCTTTGGAATCGCTCCATGTTCCTTTTAGTGCATGCTTCACTTGCTTGAATACTTTATCTCGTTTATCCTTTTTCTCCTGCTTTTTAACTGGACAATTTGGCTTAATATGACCGGGTTCATGGCAATGATAGCACTTTTTGATCTCTTCATTTTCTCCTCTTTGTTGATTTGATCGATCGTTTTTTCTTCTAGAGGATAATGGATATTTGTTATCCTTTCCTTTAGAATTTTTCTTCTTAGCTAGAAATTTTATAAATTTTCTAGATAGAAGCGCCATGTCTTCGTCACCATCCATTAATACATCATTATCTTCATGTTAGATAGTTTTGAGAGCTAAAGTTTTCTTTGATTTTGTATCCGCTTCTTCTTCTCTTTGAAGTTCCTTCTTATGAGTTTTTAAAGATCCCAAAAGCTCATCCATGCTGAGTGTTTTGAGATTCTTTGCTTCTTGAATCGCCGTTACTTTCGGTCGCCACTTCTTTGGAAGAATCCTAAGAATTTTCTTATCTTATCTTCATTAGAATAAACCTTTCCAAGAAGATCCAAATCATTAGTAATAATAGAAAATCTACTATACATGGAAGCAAGAGATTCATTAGGCTCCATTTTAAATAATTCATAATCATGAACAAGCATGTTTATATTATCATCTTTAACTTGAGTAGTTCCTTCCTAGGTAACCTTAAGTTTATCCCAAATTTCTTTGGCCGTTTTACAACTAAAAATTTTGTTATATTCATCCATGCTTAATGCACAATTTAAAGCATTTAAGGCTCTAGCATTATATTGAATTTTCTTAATATCATTTTCATCATACTCGGACATTTTCTTAGGAACAAATTTTCCACTATCATCTCTTTTGGTAATTTCACAGGGTCCTTCAAGTATAACTCTCCATTGTTCAAAATCACTAGATTGTAAAAATATACTCATTATACTTTTCCAATAGCTATAATTTTTACCATCAAATAGGGGTGGTCTATAGGTGGAGAGACCTTCGAAAAAACCGGTTTCTTGATATATAGACATAATCGTAAAACTCTAAGATTGTTGGTCGGATAATGACCCTAGAGGGGTGAATAGGATTTTAAAAACTTAATGCGGAATTAAAACATTTTTAAAATATTTAAGCCAAGCAACTTAGCTAAGCAACAATATCAAGGAAATAATCAATTTCAAGTAATCAATCCCAAGACAGGCAAATAAGAAATATCAAAATATAAGCAATAATATAGCAATAAAAAAAGAGCTTGAGTTTAGAAAGATTAAACCAATTTGAAGCTCGAGACTTTTTGTCCTCACGGTTCGGTTTCCTAAACCATACGTTTGCGCTCGGTTAGTTTCTCGACAATTTCTACTATTCAATCTTTGGGTGAAGATTAAACCTCAATACAAAAGTTGTTATGCACACAACACTCACAATATAGTTATACTCACTACACTTTTCACAAGATATGCTCTCTTGCTCTATAAAGAGAATAACTTTCTTTTGAAATGAAGAATAAATTATTTGTGGTAATACACACCAATACAATAACTCTCAACTGTATTTGAAGATTACAAAAGAAGCTCACACTAGAGTTATCAAGCTTGATCAAAATATATAGCTCAAAAGATGAAAGATTGATCAAAATGTGTTCTTGAATCTTTGTATATTTGAATATATGAATAATAGAGTATTAGAATGATTCAAGGTATGTTAAAACATGTCTAAGACCTCATATATATGGTTGCAAAACCATATGGCTATTGGGGATGATTAAGAAAGGTTTTGGGTCAAAGGTATACATTTTCAAACTTTTCAACAGCTAGTTTTGACAAAAAAACATTCAAATTTGTTTTGATAATTTCTCCCAATTGGACCATTGGATCATGCTCAACTTTTAGTCAAAAGTGCTACAAGATGTTATCTAACTACTGTAAAAATTTCAAAATGATCGGAATCCGGGAAAGCCTCTATCTTACAGTTAGATCAAAACTGTGTGAAAATTAAGTGAATTTTAAATGTAAAATAAAAACATTTTTGCAATTTAAGAATTTAGTTCCAAATACAATTCTAATGATTTTTGAACCTAAAAGATATGTTTCTAAGATACCTATTTTTATTAGAACTTAAAATATGATCATTTAAAATTAATATGAATTTATTTTGAAACTCGGTCTTTGTAAAATGATGTTTTTCAAATAAATTCAATTTCTAGCTTATTTGAATCAATCTTTAAAATATGAATTAATACGTTTGAGCTATAAGGATTTGATCAATAATGTAACTTTACATAAATCTTAAGCACTCACTCAATTACTGAATTAACGAGTCTTCGAATGCTTTGATTTGTTTCTTCGAATTGATCTTCACTTGAAACTTTTGCCTTGAAGCTTTTCATATAGTCTTTTGATCCTTTGTGCTTTATGATTTGCATTAAGAGATTTGATCTTCCTTGTCTTGTCCAATGATCGAATAGTGAAAGATTGATCATTGTCATGTTTTTCTTGAATTTTTCAAGTAAATGAACTGTATACTTATATTAAGAAACATGTTAAATTACATATGATTGATTTATTATTATTATCAAAATAAGATTAAGACCTTAGGTCAACAATAATTGCTTTAGAAAACCCTAAAGAAAATTATGTGATCTCTAGTGAGAATGAGTTTGAAAAAGACTCAAGTGAACTGAGAAAGATTAAGGCAAAAAAGAGTGAATCGGAGGAAGTATTTTGAAATACTAATAATCTTAATCTCGTTTGGCCTATATCTGTTGTGTTTTATTTGCTGGGAATTGGAGATCAACACCAAGGAAAAGTTGACTTTGAACATGGAGAGCAAATTTTAGAGCAAGGTGTTGATGAACATGAATTGGAAAGTAGTTTCCTAAAGAAGCTTATGGGATTAAAAACTGAGCGTGGATTGTTTGAATGGGTAACTAACTCTTTGAATTTGAATAATGCTTTTGTGAGTTTAAAGAATCAAATTTTTGAGCCATTCTTGGGAAAAATTGTTTTGAAAGGCTTTGATCATTGGAATGTCACACTGTCACATAGCAATCGAAGTTTGCATTGTTACATATCAATTTGATCAATTGCTTATGATGAGTTTTGATGCGCTAAACACTAACCTCAAGAAGTGTACTCTTGGCACGAATGAGACTATGTTTCTTTGCTTTAATGAGAGTATTGTAGGTAAGCCGTATTTAGCGGGGGAGTTGAGTAGCATGGCAACCAAGGTGCTTGATGAGTTCGAAAGGAATTCGGAGATTAAATGCAGAGGAGAGCAAGGAATTTCCAAGGCAGTTGTGGAAGCGAAGAGAATCTTTGCAAAGGAAAGAGAAGAGATTCAAGCTAAAGAATTGGAGCTAAAAGTTGATGAAGTGGAGCATGTAGACTTCATTAGTGTGGACAAGTACGATTTTCATCCGAATTATCAATCGGGAAGTTTCTTCAATGAACTAAAGATGATCGAGTTGAAGCATGGCCTCAAGTTCGATGAATTTCGTTCTTCAAAGAAGGCCAATCAACAAATTGCTAAATGCAGATTGAATCAAACAATGCTTAGCCAAGAATCGAGGAGGAATCTTCTTGAAGAAGAGGGGTGTGATATGATCCAGCCGAGTTCCAGTTTCTATTCAACCATGGTGATTCATGGCATTCCATATGATGATCCACAGATGATGAATTACAAGAATAGAGCAAGGAAATTCAAAAGGAATTCCATAAAATTTCACATGCTTAATGCAAGAAGCTTAAACGATGATCATGCGTTCCATAGGGTTCCTAAAGATTGGACGTGGAATTTCAAGAGGTTAGAACGGCAAGGAGACCCATTGGAATAATTTAGAAGATATTAATTTAAGTTGTTTTTAAATTAATAGGGCTTCTTGAGTCTCATTATTCAATTAGGAACTAGAATTAGTAGTTTCCTTTTTGAATAAGTTTTCATATTATTATTTTATTATTAATTTCCTTATTGTATTAGGAATATTCTAGGAATTATTATTTTCTTTTCTAAATATGAATTATTTCCTTTTCGAATTAGGTTTCTAAGGCTTCGTTTACTCCTATTTAAAGGAGGCACATTACTGTTTTAAGAATCAAGAATTTATCATTAATCAAATTGAGTGTTGATGTGCCAAGAAATTGATACATTATAAGGCACTAATATACACTTTGAAGAGCATGTATTATTACATTTGTTGTGTTTTTGGAACTTTCCAGGTGTTTGGAATTAAATCGAGAAGATTTCAAATGAAAAAAAAATTGACCACGTGTAATACCTGTGTTCAAGAAATTTTTGGCATTAATACGTAAGGAATTTGAAAAAAAAAAACCCAATACAAAAGTTCTAGATCTTTGAGTTAGCTACGCGTGAGCGAAAACCTTGTGACAATCGGAGTTCGGAGTGTGATGTTATGGCCGAAATACAATATGTGCACTGAAAAATTAATTCCAGCAGGCCAATTAAAATAGCAAGCCCATCTTTACAATTAAAAGGTCCAAGCCTATTTAATTAATCCAGCCATACAGCAGCCCAATGTACATCCCAAGCTCAAAATTAAAGCCATTCAATTATAAAAGGGGGCAAGGGTTTCTCGACAAGATGAGTAGCCGCACTAAATTTTGTTATTTTTTTTCTTTGCACGCTTTTCGATAAAAAGACACAGCCGCAAGCTTCTTCTTTTTTTCTTTTTTTCTTCCTACACAGTTACCGAGAGCATTAGCCATACTTTATTTCTCTTTTTCATTCAATTAATTTGTCGAAAGGTTGGTTTTAAACTATTTTTTTCGTCGAGCATTTAAAAGAACTGGAGTCAATTGGAGCAGATTTATTTGGTGCAATTTAATTTTGGACTTCTTTTTAATATATCTGCGCGTTCAAGTAAGTATTTAATTTATTTATTTATGCATTACTTAATTATGTTTTGTGTTTTAATTGCGAGCATGCTAGGCTAGGATATTTTCTAGGGTTGAGGATGAGTATATTTGACTGATTTCTTTGCACGTATTCATGCCAATTGACTCTACCAATTTAATTCTTTAATGTTAAAAATAATTCTTCCTATTGAATACCTATTTTAATTGATAAAAAAATAAAATTGGATTCTCATTATTTTTTATGGGATTCACTTTATGATTCGTTAAGAGCGGATATAGGGTGTGTTTTGACGGATATAGTGGGTATTTTGATTTTATACATACGTTTGGCTGTGGAAGAATTAATAATTGGATTTTATAATTTAATTTGGCTTAATTTAATTTATTTTCCACATCTAATAGAATCGAGAGACCAAATTAGTGCGAGGCAATGAGTAGAGTTTGTTAGTATTTTATTAATTGATTATTTCATTAGTTTTTTTTTATTATTTTATTCGTATTTTTAGTTGATAAATCATCTCATTCAATTTTTAAGCTAGATTAGGAACTAATTAAAATTAGTGAGTGAAATACGTAGGTTCCATATGTTAAGTCCCTAGGGTTAGACCTTGCACTTGCCTAAGCTATACTAAGTACCGATTCGTGCACTTGCGAGTATATAAAACATTCAAAACAAGTTTTTGGCGCCGTTACCGGGGACTTGAAAATTCGTTTTTCCACCATCTCACTAATTTAGATTATTTCCTTCTACTAGTTCCTTTAAAAAAATTAAAAAACAAAAAAAAAACAAAACCTTAGGAGTAGAGTAGTGCATGAGCATTGTTTCGGAAGCGTTGTGTTAAGAGATTGAATAGGATAGAGTACTTAGAACTCAATCCTTTGTTTGAGGAAGGAACTATGGCTGATGAACAAGAAGAAGAGAACACTTTGAAGGAGCTTTTCTCTCCTATCACTAACAACCTACCGTCATGGATTGTTTTAAATGCCACTATCGTAACCCATTTTGAGCTTAAACCGCAAGTGATGCAACTTCTTCCTAATTTTCATGGAATTGATCAAGAAGATACTTACCTCCATATTAAGAATTTTCTAGAAATTTGTGCTACTTTCAAGTTTTCAAATTTTTCTGTTGAGTCAGTTCGCCTATGTTTATTTCCTTTCTCCCTAAAAGGGAAAGTAAAGGTGTGGCTCGATTCACTACCTTCAAGGTCCATTAATAGTTGGGAGACTTTAGTTTCCAAATATTTAACTAAATTTTTTCCCACGTCAAAGACAAATGAACTTTGAAGGCAAATATCTGATTTTTGTCAAAAGGATCATGAAAATTTTTACGAATCTTGGGAAATATTTAAGGACTACTTTTGAGATATCTCCACCATGGTTTTGAAAAATGGAGACTAGTTCAGTTCTTTTACAATGGGTTGGCTCAAACCAATCGAAATATGATTTAGTCGATGAAGAGTGGTGTTGACCTTAAAGTCAATTAATCTTATTTTGATAATTACAATAAGTTAACAAAGTGTTATTTAACTTGTGTGTTCAATTGATGATATCCAATTAACAAATATCTCTTCCGACAAAGTTTGACTTCGAATCGAAATCTTTAAATCTCATTCAAGCTCAACAATTGTTTTTACTCACGAGAAATGAACTCAAATTGATCTCCATGTGCTTTACAAATAATCAAAATCAAGAAAGGATCAAGATCATCAATTAAGTGAAGCAAAGCACAATGAAAATCAAGCATTTCGAAGACTCGAATTATTATCAAATTGAGTGAGTGCTTAGATTTCATGTAAAAGTTATCATTGATCAATTATACAGCTCTTGAAATGATTTAACCATGTTAAGACTAGTTTTCTCTTTGAAAAAGCTTTTTACCAAAAACTAGTCATTTTGAAAAATTCACTATAATTTCATATGAATGATTTTTGATACAAAAACTATATTAGAAGTCTTAGAAACCTATTTTGACATTCCTCAAGCATTAGAATCAATTTTGGAGTCAAAATACAAAAGTTGGAAAATTGCACAAAACTGCCCCACTCTAGAGCAATGTAGTCGACTACATCACTATTCCTGGAGTCGACTACTTCATGTAGTCGACTACATTATCACCAGGGGAGTCGACTCTCTGAGGAAAATATAGCCATTGGAGATTTCTTGCAAGACTAGTTTTGTGCATCAACCACCTTCAACCACCCCAAACGGCCATATTGTTTCCCAAACTATATATATGACTTTTAAAACACTTTTTGGGCAATCTTACTAGCTTTGAATATCATCTATTGCCAAAAATCATTTTTGAGAGTTTTTACTTGAAAAGTCTAAATCTTCACTTGATCAAATCTTCATCTCTTGAGCTATTATTCTTGATCAAACTTGATGACCTCTAGTGTGAGCTTAATTTGTATTCTTTATACACTTGAGTGTTATTGTACTTTGGTGTGTATCACTAAAAACTTTTTCTTCTAAATTTAAGAGAGGTTTATCTTTTAGAAAAGCAAGAAGGTGTTCTTGTGTTGAGTGTTGTGAGGTAGCAACATTTGTAAGAGTTTGAATGCTTGTAGAGGTTTGATCTTCACCCGGAAGAAGATCGGTTATAGTGGAAATTCTCAGGGTGCTAACCGAGCAAGGAAGTAGGGGCCAACAAGCCGAACCGTGTGAACAAAAAGTCTTCGACTTCGATCGGTTTAATCTTTCCATCTCTTGCTCTATTATATTGTGTTACTTATTCATTGTGATTGGAATATCTTTGTTTCTTGATTGCTTGATTGTTATAGACATTAAAATTTTTTAAATCTATTTTAAAAATTCGATTAAGTTTTAAAAACCCACCCTATTCACACCCCCTCTAGGGTATTTTTCGACCTACAAGTGGTACTTTCCTTAGTCTCACAGAAGATGAAGCTTATAATTTCCTTAAGAACCTTTCCGAGAGCTCTCAGTAATGGGATTTCTCTTCTCATAGAAATTCATTAGCTCAAGTTAAGAAGAAAGTCAAGAAAGAGGGCATGTAGGAGCTATCTGAAAGTGTAGAGACTAGAAGGCATTTAGATAGTCTCTCAAAGAAACTTGAAGCGTTAACTCTGCGGTTAGATAGCAATTCTGTCAATAAAATTCAAGCCGAAGGATGCTCTCTGTGTGCTAGCCCTATGCATGCCTCGCAAACTTGCCTCTCTATGGTAGGATTCTCTGAATTTATGCCACAACAAGTAAATGCGATGAATGAGTACAAGAAGCAATTCAATAGCCCATTCATAGAGACATACAATCCAGGTTGGAGAAATCACCCAAACTTTTCGTGGACACAAGCTCAACCTATACCCAATATGGGTTCCCCATTAGCTAGTGTTCCACGACAGCAACCACCTCTTGGTTTCCTTCCTCATATCAATTCTTATCCACCATTCCAACCTTCTCCATCACCCCATGTCACTCCACAACAATTTTCATCTTTGGAGGATACTCTCAAGCAATTCATCCAAGTGACCACCAAAAATAATCAGACTTCAAGCCAACTTTTGCAAGAAGTTAGGAATAACGACCTCTTAAACACTCAAGCCATCATTAGGTTAGATAATCAAATGGGTCAAATGGCGAGTCAATTGGGTAAGAGGGAAAAAGTTAAGTTTCTAAGTTAGCCAATTCCGAATCCTAAAGGTGTTTCCTGAAGTGGGACCACTCCTAACCCACCAAATGTACCAACACATGGGCAAGTTCAAGACATCACCACACTTAGGTCGGGAAAGGTAATTGACAATAAAGTGAGAATGCCAGATAGTAAAGAGGAAGAGAAAGAAGAAGAGCAAATTCCAGCTGAGGTTGAGTCTACACCTTAAGTTATGAATCAAGCTCCTCCTCCTAAGCAAGCGAGTGAAGATCTCTCAAGTAGGACCTTTGTTCCTAAAGCCCCATTTCTTCATATGCTAAAAGACAATAAGAATGGTATTCAATTTGAAAAAATCTTGGAGGTTTTAAGCAAGTTCAGATAAACATCCCACTACTTGATGCCATCAAGCAAGTACCTTATTATGCCAAGTTCCTTAAAGACTTGGTAACTCAAAAGAGGAGGACAAATGTTCCAAAAAAGACATTCTTAACTGAACAGGCAAGCTCCATTATTCAATGCAAGATCCCTGTCAAATATATGGACCCTGGTTGTCTAACAATTTCTTGCAAGATAGGAGATCATCATATTGAGCGAGCTTTGGTATATCTGGGGGATAGTGTTAATTTAATACCATATTTTGTTTATGTGTAGTTGTATTTAGGAGAGTTGAAGCCTACGCCAATGACAATCCAGCTTGCCGATCATTCAGTAAAAATTCCTAGGGGTGTCATTGAAGATGTTTCTGATTAAGGTAGACACTTTCTACTTTCCAGTGGAGTTTTTTGTCCTTGATACTGAACCTGTTCAGAATATAAGAGGCTAGATTTCTGTGATTTTAGGGCGACCATTCCTTGCTACATCCAACGCCCTAATCAATTACAGAAATAGAGTGATAAAAATTTCTTTTGGGAACCTCACTGCTGAGCTGAATGTTTTTTATATTAGGAAGACCTCAATAAACACATATGATGATGATTTTGGCCAAGTCAATTTGATTAATAGTTTAGTAGAGGAATTTTTCTTACAAACTTGTAAAGAGGACCCATTAAGAGGCTTTTTTGGCCCACTTCGGTTATGATTTCGATATAGACGAATCTATAGAACAAGTCCATGTGCTCTAAGATTCAGTTCCTGTAATGGGTACTCATTCTTTTCAACCAAAGCCAGAGCCTCTCAATCTCACATCAACTCCTCGACCTTTTTCCATTGAAGAACCACCAAAGTTGGACCTGAAACCTTTGCCTGATAATCTGAAGTACGCTTTTCTCGGTCCATGAGAAGAATCTTTTCCTATTATCATAGTTTATAATTGTGAGAATTCGGATCTCTGACCCGTCCTTTGCGGTTTCTTTGTCTTTGGCTAAAATGAAAATACTTGTTTTGTAGAGTCACTATTTTGTTTTACAAGAAAACAAACAAAAGATCGTGCGAAGGAAAATTTGAAAACGAATTATCTTTCATACGTTTGAAACCAGGGATTCATTTAAAAATTTACTTTGCTAGGGTTTGGGAACTATGTTACGAATTGGGAAGGTGTTAGGCACCCAATTCGCTCTTTCGATCTTTTAATGGATCATGTATTTAATTCCTATTTTAGATATCTTGCAAGTAGTTTGAATTGCATTTCAGAATAGTCCTTTCCGGATAAATTCAATTTGAAATTGTATTTTGAAATTAGACTCGAGCTTTGCGAGTGTCTACGTATTCATTCGTAGAATGAAATCAGAGTCTCGTAGTTTCGTTTGTTTGGAAACTATTTTTGTGTTTTCTTTTGTTTTGAAAACGTGTCAAAACGGATTTTAGATTTCTTATAAAACTTAAAAAGGACTCATTTTGAAAGTAGTGGACTTCATTGCAAGTTATCTAATTTTCTATATTAAAACTGGTATTTAAAATGCAGTATTAAAATTCAAAAAGGTTGTAGAAAGATGTACCTGATGCGCTTGAACAAGAAATGAAAACCTTGCCTTGATTTCCTTGCTTGCCTCCTTCTCTCTCTAGAACTTTCTCTCTCTAAAGCTTTCTTTCTCTAGACTTTCTCTCTCTAAAACCTTCTCTCACTAACTTTCTCTCTCTAAAACCTTCTCTCACTAACTTTCTCTCTCTAGAAATTCTCTCAAAGAAAAACCACTCTAATAATTTTGGCAGAACTTCACCTTACTAAAAACACTAGTGAGTGTTGATAATCCCAAATGAGAGCCCAAGGGTCCTATTTATAGCAAAATTTTTGCCAAAAACGCTCCAAAAGAGGCCAACCGTAGGGGGTAGCCACAAGGGGTGCGGCTGGAGCGTGCGGCTGGGGCGTGCGGCTGGGTGCCAACCGCACGACTGGCAGGTAGCCATACGGTTGGTACGTGCGGTTGGGGGCTGCGGCTGGCTCATAAAAAAGCACAGAAATAATTGGAAAAACTCGATTTTCCTAATGGGGGCAACCTGACCGGGCAGGTCGATCCCCGTCTTAGTAAGCGAAGAGGCAACAAAGGTTATATCAGACTCCCAACGGGTCTGAAACTGGAGTCTTTCCTATCATTCTTTTATATGCATGATGACTCAGGACTAAATGCAGTATATTCGTTTTATGAGAAAACCAGTATTCACACGAGAGTCGTGGATTGGGGTGTTCACAGACCCTCTCATCTCGAGGTTCTTGCCCGCAAGAATACTGGGATGATAAGAAGACAACGATTCACGACTCTCAGGTGAATCTCAATGCGCTGATACTTGAATTAGAATATTCCCTTTCTGGCACATGGATTTCGTCGCGTTACAGGTGATAAAATCCACGACCGCTCCTTTCCTTTCGGCCAGGCGACACGATACATTGACTTTTTCCTTTCTGCCTACCCTCAGTGGCACAGTACCCTTGGTGTACAGGACTTTCGGTCATCCGTGTAAGGAGTCTTGACATTTCGTTGAGTCCAAATGGTTTTTTGTGGAAAGTGTTTCAAAGGTTTCCCATTCCTAGGGAGAAGTAAAAGAATGATCTTTGTCTTATAGATATATCCCTTCGTGGGGATTGGTGCTTAAGGAGAATTTCCTATCTTTGAAAAAAGAGAAGATTCCCATCGTGGGGAATGCGTGGATAAAGTTATTCCCTTCGTGGGGAATGCGCGGTAATGGTTATTTCCCTTCGTGGGAAAAGGGGATCAGAGAAAATTCCCATCGTGGGGAATGCAAAGAATTCCTACCTTTGAGGAATTCGAAAAAATTCCCTTCGTGGGGAACATGTGGAGTCGTTATTTTCCTTCGTGGGAAAAGGGGATCGGAGAAAATTCCCATCATGGGGAATGCGAAGAATTCCTACCTTAAGGAATTCGGAAAAAATTCCCTTCGTGGGGAACACGTGGAGTCCTTATTTTCCTTCGTGGGGAAAGGGGTTTCGGAGAAATTCCCATCGTGGGGAATGCGAAGAATTCCTAACTCTGAGGAATTCGAAAAAATTCCCTTCGTGGGGAACACGTGGAGTAGTTATTTCCCTTCGTAGGGAAAGGGGTTTCGGAGAAATTCCCATCGTGGAGAATGCGAAGAATTCCTAACTCTGAGGAATTCAAAAAAATTCCATTCGTGGGGAACACATGGAGTCGTTATTTCCCTTCATGGGGAAAGGGGTTTCGGAGAAATTCCCATCGTGGGGAATGTGAAGAATTCCTAACTCTGAGGAATTCAGAAAATTAACTAGTACTACTGTATCGTTGCCATGGTTCCATTACTCAGACACTGCTTTGTTGATTTTTCAAAAATTGATTTGCTAGAGGGAAATTTTTGAAGAGCTTTTTTTCGTTTCCCTTTCTTCTCACTCTCAGTTTTGACCTTTGGCGTTATTGGGAATGAGAGTTTTTTGAATCAACTTTTCCTAGAAACTTTCGAACCACCGTGCATGGATTTTTGGGATTTGGCATCTTTCTACCCTCAGTTTTCCTCCCTTCGGTCGTGGGCATAGAATTTCGCTTGGAATTCTCAATAATCCTCAAGCTATCCTCTGATTTTTCCACAGGGAAGATGCTGGTCCTATATCGCTTTCTATTTTTTGATACCCTTATTGCTCCCTCTTTTGTTCATCCGGCCTTTTATTTTTGGACTTTTGGATTTTTCTTGCTTTTTTTGTTTTTTTTTCAAAACAGGAGCCTTACTCACCTAAGATGTAGCCCTCCGCCTTCTGGCATAGTTGTCACTCTTAGTGTGGTTCTCCCTATCGATTTTCTTCATTTTTCTCACTTTTTCCTCTCTTGGACCAACGGATTTTCCCCTTTTCTACTCTTTCAATTTTTTCTGGTACCCGATTCCTCTTTTACACCTTCCCTGTTTATCAATCAGATTTGAGCCTTTCGGAAAATAGATCCATCCTTTTGAATTTCGGTTCCTCCACAGACTTTAGAGTGTCAAACGTTTGGGTTTTGATCAGCCATCTCGTGCGTGTGTGTGAGTCTTGATCCTTCTTTGCTTCTAGAGAAGTTGATTCATGGTCTGTCATTTCCTCTCCTTTTTTTTGGTCAAATCTAGTCAAAAATTAGGGGTAGCCGCAGGGTATGACCCCCCAACAGTACGGCTGGAAGCCAACCGCACTGTTGGGGGCTAGCCGTACGGTTGGCTAGCCTACGGCTGGCTCCTGTTTCCTATAAATATGAGCCTATTTTGTTCATTGCGATCTTCTCTCTAGTTTCCTTGCGATCTGAGCTCTCTGCTATCATTTCTCTAACTTCGCCTTCGCGATCTTCTAGCAAGTGCTTCTTTAAGAGTGTGAGTGAAAACTTTTGTGCAACTACTGTTCTTTATATTCGTGTTTATGATGGATGTGGGGCCCGATACCGGAGTATGGATCGAGGAGGCGCCGGAGCTACTCTCGGGGGACAAGCTGTGGCTGGACAATATGAGTCTGGGATGCTGATCTGGCGCCTGATCATGTGCGCCTAGGCATCACAACTAGGCTAGGGGCGGACGGCTCAAGGGGCTGGGGGCTGGCTGATGTACAGCGGGCGACGTGCTGCTGATCTGCTGATCTCGTTGGGAGAGGGGCGAGAGTGGTTGCTGATGGAGCCCGCGGCACACAAGATCCGTCGCCGGACTCGGGTATGCTCTGATTTTTACCCTTTACACTAAGTGATATTTTTGAAAAAAATGCAAATGGCATGATATGCATGAAATGTGATAAATTTAATAATTACTAGCCATAATAAACATACTTAACGTAGCTTATTTTTTCAAAATATTTATTACCCAGTATTAATTTAAAGAGCGAGTCCTAAAATTTATTACAACATATGATATGACAGAGGATTGGTCGTTGCCGTGGTATTACACGTGCTGCTCCCGAGCTCTGAGACCAGTTACCCCCATTGGTGAGGGCTTACTTGAGCGCGACCCCATTCGGATGATTTATCGAGGTGCTGCCAGGCGGGGAGTTCTAGTGATCGGTGAGTCTGCCGACGGTGTTGGGGGAGAGATGGTGGGACATGACGCACACCTTCCACTAGGGTTGGGGAGAGATGACGTTGACCCCAGAGGACGTCTTCGTGCTGACGGGGCTGCCATTTGGAGGAGAGGCTTTGGCACCCAACCCATTGGTGCGGGTCACGCTGGATGGGATGGGAGCGGCGTTGGGGTGGAGGCCGAGTCAGATAATGGTGGACGGGATACCCACATGGCGATGGTACAGCACATCGAGGCGGAGAGCGCGAGGTTTGGGGATGGACTGATGACGCGGCAGGAGGTGCGGCAGCTGTCTCAGTGTTTTCTACTGCTAGTGTTGCACGATTTCTTCTACGCACGGGGCGGTGACAACTTGCGGTTGTGGTAGTTGCCGTACCTGCAATTCTTCGACCAGCTGTACACATTCACATGGGGAGGATATGTGCTAGCAGTGCTGTACGAGTCGATGGACTTGGTGTGCCGTCATATGGAGCTCAACCATGGTGGGCTGGTCACGCTTTGGGAGGTAATTAATTAAATTAAATCCTCAGTTTGTTTTTATGGATAAAAGAAATATGTGATTATTTAATAAAAATGTGATTATTGTGACAGATGTGGTTTATCGCGCATACCCATCAGGGTATTGGTCAGATCAATTTGCACCCGACATTCGCAGACGAGTTCCCGCTCTTCAGATGATATTATAGTGGGAACATAGTTAGGGTGTACCGATATCTGACCCCGGACGTTAGTGCAGGTGACGTCTCTGGTCTATAGCTAGATCAGGTATGCATTTTGTGTTAAATATTAAATAAGTGTTGGAGAAAAAGAAAGTTATTTACGGCATATATTCGATATGGCAGGTTTAGTGGAGCCCGTGGCCTGTATATGTGACACAGCACTGGGGGTAGGCTGATGCGCCAATGGCTGCGCGTTCGAGATGGCTGTTTGCGCATGAGTACGGCGTGGCGTTTTACTTGGGTGAGCGGGTGGTGAGGCAGCATACTCCTGGGTTAGGTTTTAGGGTTCCGGCGTGGCCTCTAGTGGCGATGAGGCGGCCGGGAACATTGTCTGCAGATGAGAGGGCGTTGTTTCTGGCGGGCATCCCGATTGATGGTTTGCTGATGGAGGGTGAGTACGGGACGTTTGCTCATTGCTATCTGATGAGAGAGATGAGGGGGTGAGTGGACGAGTGATCTACGCGAGGCATGCTGCCATCGGGGGAGACCCGGTGTACATCCGGGGGCAGGTGTACATTGCACAGCAGGTTCCACATCAGCCCGTCCCTGTGCCTGCGCCGAACCGGAGGGCGAAGGGGATTGTGAATTCGGACGATGAGGATCCGCATGGTGAGAGAGATATGGGCTCACAGCAGGTGGAGGAGGAGGATGATGATGAGGGGTCCGAGGAGATGCCTTTGGGGGGAGGAAACGGTGGGGCATCACCTGTTGGGCCAGGTGGGGGAGTAGGGGAGGAGTCGACTGTTGCGGTTTCGCCCGGGCGAGGTAGGGCAACGCGGGGAGGGAGGAGCCCAGTTGGGGGACGGAGTCCGGCATCGAGGCCGCTTGTCGTGCCGGTTGCATCGGGGAGGACACCCTAGTTGTCATCGGAGGAGATTCGGCAGATGCTAGAGTTGGCGCAGACACCGAAGGGACATGGGTTGGTGTCAGGATCGTCACCCATGTTTGGGCCCAGAGACATGGATTGGGTCCCTTATGTGTCGTTCTCGCCGTTGTTACACACACCTGTTGGGTCACCAAGGGCCGGGTCAGTGTGACTGAGGCCTTATTCTCTGTCTACCCTATCATCAGGCGTTGTCCGTGGGATTGTTTTCCAAGAGCTAGGAGAGAGGGAAGCTCAATTGGGAGCGGAGGGGGGCATTGGTCAGACTCTAGTGGATGAAGGTGGTGACAAAGGAAAGGGTAAAGCGGTGGCGCCAGAGACGGAGGAGACCGATGGAGATACCCCTCCGTCGGGTGGAGTTGGTGGAGCTAAGGCGGGGCCGTCATAGGCTGGTGGGGCGTCGACATCCTACACGATCCCGGAGTACCCGCTGGATATTCCTTACCAGGATTTCAGCTGGCCCAAGCAATACCTGATCCCTGACGTGCCCGTGGACGATGAGCAGATGGGGGCTCTGGCGCATGTATCGGATGAGGAGGTATGGTTATTTATAAAAAGCTTGGTACATTTGCGATTATGAATGTTAACTGATAATTTGGTTTTTGACAGATGGGCTTATTCTGGCTTCGCGAGGTGGCCGAGTTGCTGAGGAGCTACTTCAACGCGTATGGATTGCTGACGTTCGCGGCCCCCTTCCCGACAGAGTACATGGGGAGATATAGCAGACGCTTGGCGGGCGATACGACGGCTACCTACCATCCATCTCGTTCGCGATCTCGATCGGCGGCGCCTTCTTAGTCCGTTCAGCAGTCGGGACGCACTTCTAGGCTTGCACCTCTTCCTCAGGGTCAAGTTCATACAGCTTCGGAGAGTCCAGTGGAGGGCGTTGGTGAGACGGAGGCAAAGCGCCCGCGGATGATGGATCCTCCCCCCTTCCCCGCAGCGATAGAGATGGCAGTTTTAGATTTTTATGGTTCGAGCGATGGTTTTTAGGTTTCTTTTTAGAAAAACATTTTAATTTAAGCAGTTAATTTAGATGTATTTCGGTTTTTGAGAAAAAACTTATTAATTAGTGGTTAATTTAAATGTATTTATTTTTTATGAACAAGTTGGTTTATGAATAAAATATTTATGTTTTTGATGAAACATGTTTGTGCATGATGTGATGTGAATGTTATAAAATTACTGTGAATGTGGTTAAAAAGTGGTTATGTATATGTTGGCAAAATTATTACTCATTTGATCAAAAAAATAATTAGCGGCACGCGTTAACAAATTTATGAAAGAATGTGATTAAGTATAATGTTGTTGACATATTATTGCGAATTGAAACGGTTATGTACATATGTTGGCAAGTAATTATTAAATCTATATGCATGCAATGATGGACCGTTCTTCTTGAATAAAGTCTGGCAATATTCCCATTATGATGTATTGTGAAGAAATTTTGGAAAAACCGAAAATTTTGACTAAGGGGAGGAGCCAACCGCACGCCCTACCCGCAAGGGGTAGCGGTATGGTGGCGAGCCAACTGTGCGGTTGGCCTGTGCATTTTTGCTATATATAGAGCGCGAATTTGTCCTTTTTTCTTCACTGAGGTCACTATTCATTCCATCTTTCTAGCCTAAAACACTTTTTCTTTCTCTATCATCATGTCTACTTTTCGCACCAGTGCTGCTTTCTCTCTTCTATCTGATTTTGTGTCCTTAGCCGAGGCTGATTGTGGCCTCAACTAGGGTGACCTGAGCCATCTTCATTGTTGGTGTTCTCACGAGATCAACTAGTCTTTCTTCCTTGGTCTTACTGAGTTTTGGGATCCCGAGGACCACTATTTTCGCATCGGGTTAGATGAGTTATACCCGACGATTAAAGAGTTCACACTACAGATGCGCCAGGATGTTTCATGGCCGCTGGTGTCCTTGCGAGATGCTAAGAGCCTTCGAGTCATGCTGGCCGAGCTACTGGGTTTGAGGGAGAGCGAGTGCCGGCCTATGATAGTGGACGGACAGCTCCATCTACGTCACTTAGCAGATTTTTTCATTCATCACGGTGACGATCCAGCTTACTACTCAGGTCGGACTTCTGCTTGTATGATTTTTGCAATTTCTCAGATGCTCTTGGTTACCGGTGATGCTATTCTAGTAGACCCCCTGATTATTCAGGTCCTGGCTGAGGCCAGACGTGGTCACTTAGTGACCCCCATTTTGTTGGCGGAGACACTAAATGGCTTAGATGCCTTGGTTCAGTCTCGGGTTGACCACTTTCGAAGTAGCCCATATCTACTATATATATAGGTTATCGAGAGATTTCGGTATTTGGAGACTCGACTTCCCAGGGATTCTCGGGATTTCTTCCTGCGCCTTGATAATGCCTTGACTCACCATCTGTCATTGTATGATTAGGCTGTCCGTTTTTCCGAGTCCTCTTATTCGATTCGTTGGGAGATTCCATGGTGGCGCATGAGGATTATGACTACCAGCATGGGTGGGCAAAACTACCTTCGATTTTGAGGTTTGAGAGAGACATCATTCTACATTCCTGGGCTGTTGACGAGACAGTTTGGCATTCCTCTGAGTATACCCCTTCCATTGAGAGATTTCTCTTCAGTGGCTCTTCCCATTACCCCGAGATTGGAGACTACGCTGCGAGGTTTATGGTCCACCGACTATACTCGGTGATTTCATGCAGGCGAGGTTGGTATTACCCAGGCGACTCGGTATGATGTTGTGTTGCATATCTGGCGTCGGGTTCACCAGACCATTGAGCATGAGCCTATGATGATGAGATGGTTTCGGTTCGCGGACTCACGAGTGACAGATGAGACGGTTCTTGCTTCATATCTTGCCATGGAGCGAGAGAGGATCTTGTATTCTGCGACTAAGTGATGGGTTGAGGGCTGATAGTGAGTTTTGATGGGTGGCTTCTTTTTGAAAGCCTTTTTAGGTTTAGGTAGTAGACATGTAGGTGAGATGAGGCAGGTAAATGATGTAGGCATGGATGTAAGCATGTAGGTTGTTTATTGGTATGAAAAACTTTGATCATATATGGAAAATCTCTTTATGTCCCCTTTTTGCCTTAAAACGAATGAATATTATTATAAGTAATAGAACGGGCCTGAATGTCCTATTCAGGTTGCCTATGTTTCCCCAAATAGTACATTAGAGATCCTTTTACTTTTGCCTTTGCTCATGGGGCTCAGGTCTCCGTAGTTCATGCATACAACTCTACTGATAATATTTCTTCAATCGATCGAGGTTGACTGGTGAGTTTAACTCTTGTCCATCAATGTCGGTAAGGAGAATGGCACCCCCGGATAGTATTTTAGTAACAATGTAAGGGCCTGTCCATTTTGGCAAGAATTTTCCTCGTGGGTCTCGAGCCGGTTCACGAATTTCTTTGAGTACTAAGTCTCCAATTATGATGTTTCTAGCTCGAATTTTCTTATTAAAGGCTTTTGCAACACGCTTTTGGTACCCTTGATGTTGATATGAAGCTCTTAATCGGTTTTCATCAATCATTGCCAATTCCTCATATCGGACCTTTATCCACTCACTTTCAGTGACTTGATTTTCTAAGACAACCCGTAAAAAGGGTATTTCCATTTCCACTGGTAAAACCGCTTCCATTTCGTATGTGAGGGAGAAAGGTGTTGACCCTGTAGAAACTTTCTCAATAGTTCGAAACCCCCAGAGTGCATATGGGAGCTTTTCGGGCCAATCTCTGCCGGATTTTACCATCTTACTAATGATGTTCTTTAAATTCTTGTTAGCAGCCTCAACGGCCCAATTAGTTTCTAGGCGGTATATGGAGGATTTGTGGCGTTTGATTCCATATTCCTCCATGATCTCGTTAGCTTCACTCTCAAAATGCGTCCCATTATCGGATATTATCTCATGTGGTACCCCGTATCGACATATGATGTTGTGTTGGATGAATTGAGCTACCTTCTTGGCATTTAAATCTTTGTAAGACTCGGCTTCAACCCATTTGGTGAGAATTTAGTTATTAACTGGAACGATTAATGGATATACGCAGCTATGGAAATTTTAGGTGCATAATACTAGTTTTGAGTACCATATCTCAAATTTCCATATATTATAAATAGTGTGTTACAATATCCATTGATAAAACACTCGTGTGCTGTGAGATATCGTTTGAGACTGTTGGAACCGGAAAGCACTGGTATATAAATGCTTGATTTTATGTTGGCACAGACCCATGGTTAAGATGGGGTGCAGGAAATCTGGTTACCAGTGCACAGGCCCACGGAAAGGTGGGGTGCGTATGTGAGTCGTATTCCGTCTAGTACCGGTATTAGGTCGAGGAGGAGGAGGAGGAGGTGGATGGATGTATGTTGTGTATTGCGTGCGAGATGCATCGATCATAATTGGATTAATTAATGCTAAGTTAATGTTTTTTCCTATAAATTTGGTAAAAATGGGAGACAAAATTAATTGACGGAAATTTGGAAATTTTTGTTATAGATTATTATTATCATTATCATATATAAGGAGTACGTCTATGCATTGCATAATTCCCTTTTCCCCATAGTTCCCACTGGGCCAGTTTTGGCTCATTCCATCATGTATGTTCCAGGTACACCTCGTGGTACGGGTAAAGGCTGTGAGACAGGTTCGAGTACTTCTTAGAGTCTCCTCTGATGCCCTTATGGGCTTAGTTATTGTATTTTCATGTATGGAAGTTGTGTATCTTGTTAAATATAGTGATTTTGAAACAATTTATGATAACTCTGGGTTATAATATCATTTGGAATTTGGATTGTATTGGTATTGTACTTGGATTATATTTTGAATTCCAGTTATCATTGGTAATGTTAAGTTTCTTGTTAAACAGGTTGGATTTTGTTGTAGTTACGAATACTTCATGCCGAATTTTCGCTAGAAATTTCTTTTCATATGAGTTATATTCTTGTAATTATGCTGTTAATTTAATATAGCACCCGTTAACACCTGCTTAATTAGGCGGGTTGTTACATCACCTGCCTGTTGAGTTAGAGCATAGAGCTTTTTGGGCTGTTAGACAGCTTAATTTTAATGTTGACCAGCAGGAACTCATAGAAAGCTTCAAATTGCTGAGCTGGAAGAGAAAAGGAATGATGCTTATGATTGTGCAAAGTCGTATAAAGAAAGGATGAAAAGGGTGCATGATCAGAAGATTCTTAGGAAATCGTTTCACCCTAGCCAGAAAGTCCTTCTTTATAATTCTCGTCTACATCTGTTCCCAGGTAAGTTGAAATCCAAATGGTTCAGCTCGTTCATAGTCCAGCAGGTTTATCCTCATGGAGCCATTGAGATTCAGAGTCCTAAAGATGGTAGTGTGTTTAAAGTGAATGGCCATCGTTTAAAACCATTTTTGGAGTTGAAAAACCCAAAAGTTGAAGTTATGCTTCTGGAGGATCCCATCTACCGGGATTGATTTTTTTTGAGGCGATGATTATTGTATAATATTATATATTTGGATTTTCTATTTTTCTTTTCTTTGTTCTCTCTCTAACAAAGTGTAGGTTTATCTTTATCATTGAGCTTCATCGTCTTTAGGTGACATCATTCCCTTTCTTATTTACTTATCTTTATACATTGAGGACAATGTAAGATTCAAGTTGGGGGTGGGATTTAATTGTCTTATCATTTCACGCACTTCACATGTTGCACTTTGTTAGAAATTGAACAAACTTAAAAAAAAGATCGAGAGAAAAATGCAATGGTTCTTGGACTAACATCAAGTTTCCCTTTGTCTAGCCTGTGTGATAACGATGATGCATTTGTCTTAATACTTTACATGTGCATGTTTAGTTCTCCTACTATCATTATTAAAAGAAACACTACACCAAAAATCAACTTAAGAGACTGACTTTTTTCGCTCAGTCGCTTAAGTACTTCTTAAGCGACTAACATTATTGTCCGTCACTTAAGCATGCTTAAGCGACTACACTTAAGCGTTTAGAGTTAATTAGTCGCCTAGGAGGCTCTTAGGCGACTATACTTCATCGACAATCCTTTGTTAGTCGCCTAAGCAACTTTATGCGACTACACTTAAGAGACCAACCTATGTTCGTCACTTAAGAGATCTTAAGCGACTGCACTTAAGCGACTAGAGTTAATTAGTCGCCTAGGAGGCTCTTAAGCGACTATACTTCATCGACAATCCTTTGTTAGTCGCCTAAGAAACCTTATGCGACTACACTTAAGAGACTAACCTATATTCGTCACTTAAGAGATCTTAAGCGACTACACTTAAGCGACTAGAGTTAATTAGTCGCCTAGGATGGCTCTTAGGCGACTATACTTTAGCGACCATCCTTTGGTAGTCACCTAAGATTACTTAAGAGACTAAGTTTGCTCGTTATCAGTCGCTTAAGATATCACTTAAGCGACTGACAATGCATTCTCAGTCTCCTAAGTGTCTTTTCTTTTAGTTAAGTACAAAGCATTTTCTCAGAATGCATTTTGGTCGGAGGATAATCTATTTAGGCAATTTTGATGAGCAAATCACCATTTTCATCACCAAAGGCTTTGTACTTAGAGCAGAACTTGTAGTGGCTCACTGGTGTGTGATGGAGCACTGTGATGAAACAGACTTGTTCATTGAAGGTCACCGAGCTGAACTGCGAAGAAGAGCTCCATACGTGACTGATGAGGATGATGAACAATGTATTCAGAACTTTCATCCACATAATTTCTATCATTGGGTAGACAATCACCCTTAATTTACTTATATTTGCCACATGTGTATTACATTGCACTAATGTTCCATATTATTTTGTAGATGTCTTACCTGCAAAGTATTGGTGTTGAGCTAAAGTATGTAGAAGGCATGCCAGTGGTGTTGTTTAAGTGTAAATGGTACAACACTGACCCTGAAGATCCCAATAGCACAAAATTAGATCATGGTCTTTTTTCAGTGAACACTTCAACCAGTTGGTATGAAGATAGACCATTTATTCTTGCCAAGACGGCAATACAAGTGTTTTATGTAGATGATCCCTTGGCAGGTGCGGATTGGAAAGTCGTTAATGTGATGTCACACAGAGGTACATACAGTGATAGCACACTTGCAAGGGATGAAACCGCGACTCCACAGTTTGAAGTACAGGAACCCTATCAAGAGCATCACACGACTTACATTCCTATATCTGGTTTCACCATCGAACTTGGTGATCTACCACGAGTGGATATTCTTGATCATGATGATGACGACGACGATGATGAGGACAACGAAGAAGGGTTTAACAATGACGTCTTAAGCGATGATGAAGACGATAAAAAATGACAATGAGGATGGCGATGACGATGATGATGATTGACTTGTTCAAATTTGTAATTTCTTAGATCGATTTCATTATTGCTGTAACGAATAAATAAATCATATTTTTCAACCTTTTTTAGACCATTTTTTATTTTCTATTATTATTATCAAAGTTATTTTTGGACAGTAATAATTATCAAAGTTATTTTTGGGCTAAAAATAAAAAAGCCCTTATTTAAAACAAAAAATGAAAAAAAAAAATACAATTTCCACTTTATTATTATTATTATCAAAGTTATTTTTGGACGGTAATAATTATCAAAGTTATTTTTGGGCTAAAAATAAAAAAGCCCTTATTTAAAACAAAAAATGAAAAAAAAAATACAATTTCCACTTTATTATTATTATTATTATTATTATCAAAGTTATTTTTGGGCTAAAAAAAAACCCCTTATTTAAAACAAAAAATAAAAAAAAATAATAATATTTTTACTTAAGTGACTGATATTGAGAAATGTTAGTCGCTTAAATAATTCTTAAGCGACCGACTATATATACATCCGTCGCTCAAGGCAATATAATTTAGGCTCAAAATTTAGCGGCATTCTTTCCCTCTAAATCCCCCCAAAATTAGTGAACTCCCGCACTTAGGTTTTCCGAAACACGAAATTCCCTCATTTTTTTTCATTCGCTTCTTCCCGCTCTGTATCTTACCTCCCACAAACATTACTCGATCAGCTTCGTCCGCCATTACTTCCCCCCTCTCTCTCTCTCTCTCTCTCTCTCCAAACTTTCTCTGCAATTTCTAGCCTGGTTAACTCTCCCCTTCATCTTCTCTATATGATTAAAGCCCTAAACGGACAAATTTTCAGTCCGTAGCACACTATCAAGAGATATAACCCCTCACCGGATATGCACGCGAAAGGCAAAGGTAATTTTTGTTCTCTTTTAGTTCGCAACTGCTTTTGGATTGAAGAATTTATATTTATTGCGTAATTTGTACATCTGTGTCGAGGGTATTTTCTTTGTATCTCGTTTCTCTCGCACTCTTCTTTTGTTTTGATTTGAATCGGGTCTATTTGATGTGTTGATTTGAATCGGGTCTATTTGATGTGGACTCCAGGTTTAGAGAAAGACTGAACTAATAAGAATTAGAGTTTTGAAGTGAAGCATATATTCTTAGTCAGATAAAAAGGATTATATAGACAGGGTTTTGAGGTGAAGTATGTGTTCTTGGTCAAATAAAAAAGGATTAGATATGTAGACATATGTCAAGCAAGACTGAACGTATGAAATTAAAGTTTTGAAATTAAGTCTATATTCTTAGTCAAAAAAGGATTGAGTATATAGCCACATATGTCGCTTGCTCAGCTCTAATGGGTCATTCCTTTCTTTAACCGCCAAAGTGTACCGGGCTCATCGGTTTTAGAAGTAAGATAGCAGTAAGAGAACACCAGGCAAAGCAGGAGTGAATAAAAATTGATGCATAATAGAACTAAGAAACTGGACCCTTATGGTGTAGAATTTATCTGTATCAATATCAGTTGCCTTTGGATTGCATTAATAGAATGGCTTGGAGTTGAATTAATCTCATTGCTCTGAATTTGGACCCGATCCAGTTCGGCTTGTGCTAAATTTTTTATTTTTTTATACAAGCAATAATTAATTTGTGCGTTTTTGAATTTCTCTATATCAATATCAGTTGCCTTTGGATTGCATTAATAGAATGGCCTGGAGTTGAATTAATCTCATTGCTCTGAATTTGGACCTGATCCAGTTGGGCTTGCGCTAAATTTTTTATTTTTTTTATACAAGCAGTAATTAATTTTGGTAGTCCCGAGAACCCGACTCCACATGTGCTGTTACATTTACTCCAGTTTATTGTAACTTTCATTGTGATGTTATTTTATCGTCATTCAGCTTTATGGTATTGTTTAATTTGGGATACCTTTATGTTTTGAGCAGAGAACCTGGCAATGAAGATGTGGCAGTCAAAATATGTTTTGAGCAGAGAACCTGATCTTCAACTACCTTGATATGGACCAAGGATTAATATCAAGTATGGGCGTGACTATTACCTAAAGTTGTCCATACTTCCTCAAGTAGAAAATCAAGTATACCACTGTTTGTAATACAATGTAATATATGGTTGTAGATAACTATCAGAATTGATATTGTACATATAATGTAATTAAAAACACAAGAAGCAAAAATCCATAAAGATTAATGTATGTCATGAAGAGGGATATTACTGAACTTGAAAGTTACAATTGTTCTGTTGGGCTTGCGGATCTGCATTTGTACCTATATTGGCCCCAACTTAACCAACTACGGGCTTCAGGTGTGGGGTTTGTTCTTAAAAGGCCTCAGTACAATTTAACGGATCCATCCCTCTTATTAACCCAATCTTGAACCTCTACACTTCTAATATGGAACTATTGTACTTGTGCCAACTATTCACAACATGTTCAAAATGAACTAGTAGACAGTCAAAATTAAAATTTTTATTTCAAAATGCACATGCATATTCTTGTTTAGTAAATTCGTGTTTTTTACAGTTCATAATGATAAGATCTTTATCTTGGTGTGTATTTCTCTTTAATGGTGCTGTTCTTTTACAGTTTTGTAGCCAGCGTTTGCGCCTGTTTATTCTTTCACATTTTCATAGTGTATATTTTTTGCAGCTTGTTTCATTTGCAGACTTGGAAGAGTCTCCTCTATTTGTTCATCTGCATCCTTATGAAGGTCAGTTTTCCCTTGTGTATGACTAATATATAGAGTATTACTATTTTCCATGCTCAAATAGTTGTCGACTTTTGATCAAGTTGCCATGTGATTTTAGATTGACATTAGGCCCACTGGGTTGCATAAACTGTCGAATTGATAAGTTAGTTCACTCTAAATTGTTGAACTGTAGCTTTGTCAATCTCAACATGAATTTGTGTATCATATCTTAATATCACCATCACCGAAATACACCTTAGGTTGTAGATTGTGTCAGGAACCACAATGAATATAATTGAACAGACATGAATGGGATCAGGCAGAGAAAGACAAATTTAGGATTAACAACTATCATGCTTAATAGATTGTTTAGTATCACTTATTTCTATAAATTTTCATGTTAATCAAACTCTTTATATTTGGTCATTCTTGCAATCGAACAGTAGTTGTAAGATATACAATTGATGGATCAAACAAATTCTGCACGTTCCAATTCGCTAATTGAGGAATTAATTCAGTGATCTTTTTCATTGCAGACCTTCAAGAACAAGAAGTCAAGTATGTAGAGTCCACACTTTCTCCACCAGAAAAAGTCCAACAGGCCATGGATTGTGTACAATCTTTGGAAAAGATTCTAATCAATCCAAAACTTAGTTTCCGCCGCTGGACAATATTGGATTACTCAAGAGCCTATGCATCGCAAGAAATAACTCCTCGCATGGTATGTCATTTTGATATGATAACTCTATATGATAATGTTATTTCTGACAGTTATTATATAAATATCTAGTTGAGTTTTCATTCTACTTGTAGCTTTCATGTATAGTTGATTTGAGGAATCAAATCCAATGAATATGTTTAGTCAATCCATGCTTGTAACAGCTGCCTATGATACCTCTCTTATTTATTGATACAATATATTTGTAATGGGCTATTCTGACTTTGACCCTTGTTCTTAATGTGAAATGAAACTTACCCTTCTGTTCTCATAATCATTGGACATTGTCCTCCCCTGCATACGGTGGAATCTCAATGAGTTACGTAAAAATGGGGGCTAATGTCAAATTTTTTTATTGTAATCATTTGACTTAACTCCTATTATTTTGTAATTCTTTAAGACTCCCCCACATGTAGGAGGCAACGTCTAACTACTAAGTCCAATTTCACATATAAAAAGGGGGGCAAAGTAAAAAAAGCCCATTTGTAATTTCTGATTATGTGTTCTCATAGAGTTGTTTTTGGATTCTATAGGTTGCAGAACGACTTATAGCTGTTGTCCGTGGGTCTTCTTCTCCTGCATTGGAGATGTCCTTCTTTATTCATTATGATACTGAAGATATCTTAAGGCAAGCTACAGAGTCAACTCTTCGATATGAAAGAGGTACTACTTTCTACATTTTTCAAGGGGGTAAACTTAACTATAATGTGTATATTTATTTATTTTTGAAGAAGAATTAAGCTTTAGCATTTTTTTCTCAAAAGTCAAGGCGCATGGGGTGGGGGGTGGGAGTTGAAATTGCTCCCCTTTCTCTAACACTTTTTAGGACACTGAACCACTCATACCAATTATCACAACGACAATTCAACGTAGCAATTTATAAGTGTCAGATTAACAAAGCTTAAGCTAACATAACCCAACACAAACGAGCTGCGACAGGTGCATTATGGAGAAGCCAAGTTTAAACTGGAATACTTGAACCCAGAGAGTAAAATGCTACACAGGCCAACTCAAAAGACAATAACTTAATGACCCAAATGATTAATACAAGTTGTTCACGATAGAAAATTTGAATAGAGCATACTATCAGAAGATCTTAAGAGTTATACTTGTCCCAAAATAAGAGTTATGTTTTCCAGGGGTCCCAGATTAAGATTTAAATCTTCTTTTTTGGACTATCAACGGACCAAATCTCATGATAGCAAGTGTTATTCTTGATCGTTGATTGTGTTTAAATTAATGATTTCTTGAAAAGTTTGGAAGTCATGCGTGACTCTTAATCTGGGATCGAGGGAGTAAGACATTTATTTCCATTTAGGTATCGCTTTGCCACTTTTTGTGTGCTTTTAACTAAACTAGATTTTCATGCACATGCGATGTGTATAATATTCGGATACAAGTACTTTTAAAAATAAAAATAAAAAATTGAATAGTTAGTGGAGTGGTCGAGAGTCATATTGTCCGTTCGAATCATGTTGCTTACACTAATAAAAAAAATCCCTGTGAAATAATTTCCTGCAAGAGCAAAACTGGGAAATCAAAACTTAACACGGCTTCAATAACCACCGAAATGGTTCCTGGCTTTATATAACAGTATAACAGTAGATGATTACTCTAGTTCATCATGAAGTATATTTGTTCATATTCATTATATGTAATTTTTCAGGAGAGCCAATATCAATTCTTGATGGAGTCCCAGTTGCTATCAAAGATGAAATAGATTGTTTGCCTTATCCAACTACAGGTGAAGTTAGTTTCCACTAACAGTTTTTCCTTAATCCAACCAAGTTTCATTTTCTTCACTGGAAGCTACTGTCAATTTTTACCTTACTATAACAATGGTTAATATATATAGGAGGTACAAAATGGTTGCACAGAGTAAGACCTTGTACAGATGATGCTTCTTGTGTTAAGCGCCTAAGATTATGTGGTGCTGTACTTGTCGGTAAAACAAACATGCATGAGCTCGGGGCTGGAACTAGTGCGATAAATCCCCATTATGGGTAAGAACATCTTAACAAAAAGGTCTATACTGAGTCCAATTTGAACATTTGTGTTTTTACATATCCATTTTTGTTGCAGAGCAAGATAAATCTATCATTATTGACATGGTTTTTCTTCTTCGCCATAGTATTCCTTGGTTGTAGGAGGATAAAAATAGTGAAACTATTCATCCGTTCAAGAAATTGGGCTAGGAGGCTTCTTTTAGAAAATGTTTTGGGGACAAGGAGACACTACTTTTTGCCGTAATTTCGGTTGTTGCTTTGGATTCATTAGTTGTTAATGCTCTCTACATATTTCTTAGCCACTTCGGTACTCTACTTGTATATTTGAAAATAATTAATTATTTATTTTGTGTTGATTAATTTAGCATTTTATAATAAAATTGAAAGTTATTCTTAGATACACGTTTCATGATGCGATTGCTGGGGCATTTGTTTTTTTTGGAAGTCAAGAATGACTGCTAGCATACACCATGGCGAAAAGCCTAGATAACCAGACAGGGAACAAGGAGTTCCAGTTCTTGGAATCTGATATAAAAGGAAGCATAATGGGCCACAGAGGGAGCCAAATGATTACAACTACGAGGCACAAAGATATAACATTAGCCCGAGAAGCCGAGCAATCAATGTCCTGCTGAATAAGCCCCAATTGTGATTGATATATAACAGCCGAATTTAACATCTCTACACCCCACGCACATAGCTATTGCTGGGGCTTTTTTAACAATTGGTTTTTTTTTTCTCCTTATTTGGATGGAATAATTAAGCTCAGGTGTCACCATGTGTCCTTCATTGATGATGTAAAAGTTGACTCTACATTTCTGCTTTCGTAGGGTCCCTCGAAATCCATATGATACCAGGAAAATCAGTGGACGTTCTTCTAGTGGATCTGCTGCTGTGGTTTCTTCAGGATTGTGCCCTGTTGCCCTTGGTGTTGATGGAGGAGGTAAAGTGACTAATTTTTATTTTTCCAGCAACCAATTATCAGTCTGTTGAGACTATAAACCCCAAATCGGGAAATTCGGGCTTCTTCTTCTAAGAAATTTGTACTTTTGTGACTTTTGTTATTAGATTTGTATTTTTGTGAACAAGTTTTTGATGTTGTAAATGAATCACATTTAATGTTTGTATGTTGTTCGTGAATTATACACTTAGATTTGTGAATTGTCTTTCTATGTGAATACATGTTGAAATCGTATTGGTTTGAATTGCAAGTTTCGTTGTGAATTGTTTTGAATATCAAGTTTGGCTGTGAATTGTTTTGAATATCAAGTTTGGCTGTGAATTGTTTTGAATTGCAAGTTTAACTGTGAATTGCAGGTGTGAATTGATTTGAATTGTAGGTTTGGCAAACCTACAGGCTATTAGAATTGCACATTTTGGTGAAATGCTGTTTCTTCACTTAAGCGACTGACATAGTCATTGTCAGTGGCTTAAGTGGCCAGTTTAAGTGACTGGCAAAGCTTTGCCAATCTCTTAAGTGACCAAGCTTAGGAGACTGAAAAGGCCTTGTCAGTTGCTTAAGTGACCAAGCTTAAGAGACTGACAAAGCATTGTTAGTCGCTTAAGCTGGACTAACTTTAGAGACTGACAAGCCATTATCAGTCGCTCAAACTGGACTAGCTTAAGCGACTAAGCTATTTACTATAAGTCGCCTAAGCTTTAAGCGACGGAGTTTGAGTCCGTGGCTTAAGAGTTTCTTAAGCGACGGACCTATATTTATCAGTCGCTTAAGAGCTACAGCCACTCGGCTAATGAGACTATACTTAAGCGACTGACAGTTAGTCGCTTAAGACTTAAGAGACAGATAAGAGGTCTTAAGCGACTGTGAGAGTCAGTCTCTTAAGATGATTTCTGGCCTAGTGAAATTTCATGATTTTCAATCATCATTATATTTGAGCACATGTGACAACTTATGCATAACTAGATGGAAGAGTGAGCATAACTGAAGATTCTTAAAGAACGTAAATGTGGAGACTAAGTAACCCGTGAGTATTTGAGCCAATCTCCTATTTGAGGGTTTTTACATCAACTCTTAATTTTTGAAAAGTGTATCTCGTTGAATAGTCTCATTATTCTTTGCTTTGATTGAACACTAGAAAGGTACGTCCATGAAATGCAATTTTATTTTAAGGATTCTTGATATTACTTGAACAGAAGAACTATAAACCTTAGGAAGTGACTTAGGTCGTCTTTGGCAACCTCGATATTGTGACGCCCCGAAATCCCTTTTAGAGGTTTGTACCTCCGGGACCCGGTTAGCCACGGAGTCGTACGCGACGACGGGTGATCAGGTGTCAAACTTAAAATTTTATATCACAAACAGGCTCAAGTAATAAAATCATATTAAAAGAAATTCTGGCATGTGGAGTTTGTATTATTAATAAAACCATTTCCTGTCAAATAGCTTACATTTAACTTAAAATAATATCTCCACATCTGTAACTTGTTAAATAAAAGGCACAGTACATTACAAAGTGATCCCTTTAATAGGGTTCCAATCATATACAAATACTTTACATATATGGCTTAAGAGTTTAAAATGATACAATATGAATACTTAAACAAAGAAGACATAAGTCGTTTCCCACGACTTTGGTAATCCAATCTTCAGAGCTATTTAGACTCGATGGCGCACCATTCCCCGGGTAATACCTGCAAAACCTAATTTGGAAAATGGGAGTGAGCCAAACGGGCTCAGTGGGAACTATAAGGGTTGTATAAGAAAATAAGTTGGAAATCATGCATGCCATGCCATGTATTATAATGAAAATAGTTTATGTGCTGCTTCTCAGTAATAAGTCACATTTCTCTTTGTATATACAAATATAAATACATATACACATGTGAAGCAGCTAATGCAGGGAAACCTTTCGTGAAATGTATATATAATGCCCCCAACCCAAAGTAAAAGAAAAGCAATGTACGTATACATATACATCATCGTACTACATAAGCCACAACACCGCGACTAGATCTATCACATCAATCACATATATCAACTCACGTCTAGGATTTTCATATATCTACTGTACAGAGATAGCCGGCACTCGGTTTCTTCTGCCCAAGGCAGGGACCACCTACCAGGTCCACCTAGACGCTACCTCACGCAGCCACACAGGCATACGCTACCTCACGCCGCCATTAAGGCGCACGCTACAATAATACTCACGTAGCCACCAAGGCTATACGCTACCGGTAATCACCATCTATCTAGTACGAACGGTGTGGCCATCCGATATAAAATCTCAATAATCATCTCATCGAATCAATGAAATCATAAGAATATAGAGTCCAACATATATAGGTATGAATATACATGCTTTCCATATGTATTCGTAAAACTTGTATATATGTATATATCCATAGTGTAAAACCTGTAGTGGTATTGTTGAGATTTAACAAGATCCGCCAAGTCCGTCAGTTAAGGAAGGAAACCATAAAAATCCTCAGTTTGGGAGTTCTCATATGTTCTCATCAATTGGCCCCAAGCCAAGTCTAATATACTCAAACAATGTATATAAGTTCCCAAATAGCCTCCCATTATGATTTAAAGACCTCATTTATTCAAAACATATTTGTATTTTTGACCAGCATACTTACGGACTGGCTAGGTAAGTAGAAAATCTCATAAACATGGTTTTATAACTTAAACATAACAACAATACCACTAATATATGTAACTTTGTCCGAAATATGCTTTTAGAACCATGTATCGCATTATATATATGCGTAGTAGTGTATACTGTACACTATCGTATCCGTACATAAGGGTTTTGTGCCAATCTTACCAAAAACAGTATAGAAATTGGGGCTTTTTGTATAAAATAGCTACTGATGTCATACATGATTCAAATCCATCAAAATTATCCAAAGAAATTAACCCAAGCCCCATGCATATGCAACTTTGAGTAGAAAACCTAGGTTTAGTTTGATTTGGTGTAAATATGTTGTAATCACTTGAAAAGAAGTTTAAATACTATTATTCCCACCTTAGGAGGGTCAATCCCTCGAAGTATTGCGGAAGAATCGAGCCGAAGAGGTGCTATCGCAGAAACCCCCAAATCTCTCCGCAAAACCCTAGAAATGATAAACCAATGGAGGAAGAGGATGAAGATGATGATGGAGGTGATGATGATGTTGATGATTTGGTGGGGGATAATAAGCATAGAGTATACTCACAATATCCCCAAGAATAGCCCCTTAATCTCTCTCTAAGAGCTCTCCAATGGTGGGGTGAAATGAGGATGAAAGGAGAAGAAGAAATATATAAAAAAACTGTCCAGCGCGATGGAGTCGACTCCTTACTGTTCATGGAGTCGACTCCCTAGGCCTGGAGGTGCCCCTTTCAGCTTTTGGTCAAAAGCTCGACTTCGCATGCACTTTTGGGCCTCAAGGAGTTGGAATTGGCTCTCGGCCAAAACATGAAAGTTGTAGAGGGCATTGAAATGAAGACGTGGCCGAAAACGGGGACTCATTTGGAGTTCGGATGAGGAAGTTATGGTCTTCCAAAGTTGGGCAAAAATCATCAATCGCGTAGGATCGAAACTTGTGATTTTCGACCCGATTTTCGTCCGAGCCACCCGAAACAACTTATGGTCATTATAACACACTTAAATATATTAATATGACTTGTTGGGAGTTTTCAAACCATACCAACCTTTACAGAACCCAATTTGGCTACCCGGAGCCAAATTCAGCCTTATACGCGATATGGGCGGCGATTTGCAAGCGATAAGGAAACCGGGTGTTACAGATATAGCCTAATCCTACCTTTACATATATACTGCTAGTCACCCCTTTTGAGCCTTATATGTAGCCTTTGTTTGGTAAACCAATATCCTTACCTTTCTCCAATTAGGAGTGTAAACCATATTTATAGCCTACCCTTTTTATCTAAGAATGTCTTGAGATATTATTTCTATATATGGGCAATAGTGAAAGGGAACTGCTAATGACACACATCATATGACTTTCTAACACTTCCTTTACAAAAAAATGTTAATTACTCTATTAACACGCACCACTTTTTTATTTTTAATCAATGATTGAAACATTAAACTCAAATTAATAATAATAATTAATAACTCTAAAGTATTTAAACTCAAATTAATTATTAAACCCATTAATTAAATACTTTCTTCTTCTTTTTCACCGCCGCCGCTACCGCCACCACCACCACCACCATCCAAATCATTATCCCTCTCCAAAAGAAGTACGATACTTAAATTTTTGTTACTTCTTTACGTTTCATTTCATTCATAAATCATTGATACAAACAAACACAGAAAAAAATCAAAAAAATAAAATAGAGCACGAAGAATGTTTATTCGATTCCTAGGAACCGAATGTTGTTCATCATACTCGGCCAAAAGGAATAGAGTATAACACAGGTCATTCGGTCCTAAGAAACCGAGTTAAGCTTTGGGTCATTATTTTAATTTTACTCGGTTCCTTAGGATCGAGTGACGTGTGCTTTACTCGGTTCTTTGGGCCGAGTATGATGAACACAACTCGATTCCTAGGAACCGAGTAAACCTTCATCCATGGTAGAACCTAGTAAACCTTCGTAGTTTATCTCTCTCTCTCTCTCTCTCTCTCACACACACACACACACTGAGGAGAATGGGTGACACCATGCCACAAGTAAATGTAAACGTAACATCTAGTAGTAGCATTGCATCAAACTAAACTGTGAATGATTGGTTCATTCATGAAAAAAATAAGTTAGAAGAAGAACATTAAAGATGAATTTGTGAGGTGGGTGGAGTGATTTGATTTATTTCTTTGAATTGTAGAGAGAGGTAGAGGGGAGTGCTTTTAGATTATTCCTAATTAAGCTTAAAATTAGATGGAGTGGTAGGAGTGTTAGGAAGAAAGAATGTGTACTTATGGAGTGTTAGAGAGTTAAATGGCGTGTGTCAATAGTAGCCCCCTAGTGAAAAGTGATCTGAAAAAAATGATTGAAAAAAATGGAAAAAAATGAAAAAAAAATGTGATAAAATATCCTCTAAGTATCAAAATGACAAAAAAATGAAAAAAAGAAAAAAAAGGAGATGTGAAAAGGAAAAGATTGAAAAACAACAAGCAAACGAAAAGCTCAAATGAAGTCAAATTTAGCCCAGAGTGTTAATTTTATATCTCAGTGTATTTCTTAAATCTTTGAATCCCATATTTACCCCTTCATTTGATTAGCCATCACCCTAAGCCTTACGTTACAACCCGAAAAAGTCCTAATGATCCTTTAGAATATGGTTTTAAGGTGAAAGTGGTGGAGGGGATCCATCTATGCATTTCGATTTTCTAGTGGGAGATATCCCTTCATGACTCTTATTATTTCATTTATAGCGTTTTTCATTTATTCATGTGCGAGGCATTTGAATTTGAATAAATTTACTCTTTATAGCCCGCATGTAATGAGAACAATTACACTATATTCTTGAGTGTTTCACTTGTGGAATGTATGCCATGTGAGGAGTTGAGTCAAAGCATAGTTTGGATGGGAACCTTGAGGTTAATAAAAGAATTTATTTTAAGATTTTTGCTTTGCTCGAGGACTAACAAAGTATAAGTTAGGGGGAATTTGATGTGCCAAGAAATTGATACATTGTAAGGCACTAATATACAATTTGAAGAGCATGTATTATTACATTTGTTGTGTTTTTGGAGCTTTTCAGGTGTTTGGAATTAAATCGAGAAGATTTCGAATGAAAAAAAATTGACCACGCGCAAGGATTGTGTTCAAGAAATTTCCATCATTAATCCGTATTGAATTTGAAGAAAAGCCCAGATAAAAGTTCTAGATCTTTGAGTTAGCTACGCGTGGGAGAAAACTTTACATCAATCGGAGTTCAGAGCGTGAAGTTATGGCCGAAATACAATCAGTGTGCTGAAAAATTAATTCCAGCTGGCCAATTAAAATAGCAAGCCCATCTTTACAATTAAAAGGTCCAACCCATTTAATTAATCCAGCCATGAAACAGCCTAATGTATAGCCTAAGCCCATAATTGAAGCCATTCAATTATAAAAGGGGGCAAGGGTTTGTCGACAAGATGAGCAGCCGCACTCAATTTTGTTCTTTTTTTTTCTTTGCACGGTTTTCGATAAAAAGACACAGCCGCAATTTTTTTTTTCTTCATTTCTTCCTGCATAGTTACCGAGAGCATTAGCCATACTTTATTTTCTTTTTCATTCACTAAATTTGTCAAGAGGTTGGTTTTAAACTATTTTTTTGGTCAAGCATTTAAAAGAACTGAAGTTTATTGGAGCAAATTTATTTGGTGCAATTTAATTTTGGACTTCTTTTTAATATATATGCGCGTTCAAGAAAGTATTTAATTTATTTATTTATGTATTATTTAACTATGTTTTGTGTTTTAATTGCGAGCATGCTACGCTAGGCTATTTTCTAGGGTTGCGGATGAGTATATTTGATTGATTCCTTTGCACGTATTCATGCCAGTTGACTCTACCAAATTAATGCTTTAATGTTAAAAATAATTCTTCCAATTGAATGCCTATTTTAATTGAGAAAAAAATAAAATTAGATTCTCATTATTTTTTGTTGGATTCACTTTATAATTTGTTGAGAGCGGATATAGGGTGTGTTTTGACGGATATAGTGGGTGTTTTGATTTTATACATACGTTTAGCTGTGGAAGAATTAATAGTTGGATTTTATAATTTAATTGGGCTTAATTGAATTTATTTTTCGCATCTAATAGAGTCAAGAGACCCAATTAGTGCGAGACAATGAGTAGAGTTTGCTGGGCATAAATACTGGAAACATGATATCAAATATATGACTCCGCCACCCTAGTATTTTATTAATTGATTATTTCATTACTATTTTTTATTATTTTATTCGTATTTTTAGTTGATAAATCATGTCATTCAATTTTTAAGCTATATTAGGAACTAATTAGAATTAGTGAGTGAAATACGTACGTTCCATCTGTCAAGTCCCTAGGGTTCGACTTTGTACTTGCCTAACCTATACTAAGTACCGATTTGTGCACTTGCGAGTATATAATACATTCACAACAAGTGTTTTACACCTTTAGTTCTTGCTAGAACTTGTTGAATTGTTTGAATTAATCATTCAAACTATTCTTGACTTATCAATCAATTTTCCATCAATTGATTGTGGTGTCTTCTACTTATACCGAGGTTCAATTTTTGTATTCAAGGGTTGGGTTTAGGTTTTTGCCTTCCATCTTTCGACGAATTCCAAGGTTCTAGTCTGTTTATAGACTGTGGGTCAAGGATCCATTAGCCTGGCTAGGAAAGATGATCCGGGATCACGTCAATTGATTGGAGCACGTTGTATTTTCTTAATATCGGTGTCCCTTTCTTAGACACCAGTTTCCAAACAGATACATGTTAGAAAAACAACAAATTTTATCACATTATAATGAGCCACCGTATCGTATATTTTGGTGATTTTTCGGATCATGTAGCAAACCAAACAACATAGCCTATTGCTTGTAATGACATACATAACATAGGCATGGTATGAATACAAATGTTGGATATGCGAAGTGGGGTCTATTGCATTCTTTATAACTAGCCATAATGTCCTATATTGATCTGCCAGATTATTCCTATCAAATTGAGGGCCAATCTAAGTCTTAGGACGACCAGCCAAAAATGTCGCCAATTCATCGTCTGGTAGTTGGGTGGGGCAATTCGTAAATATTGTCTGACAATGCTGGAATTCCAGTGACTCTATTCACTACCTAGACATTAAAAGGCACAATTCTCCCACATACATGGGCAACAAATGAGTATGGAGTGTTGGATACACGCACCAAACTTGCGACAAATTCACAACATAAAGTGCGATTGCATTAGTTACCTGTTTGTCACAAATATTGTACCCAACATACCGATAAAAACTGGTTGCTCAGTCATCATAGCCCGATTCTTGAAATCGTAGTTCCATCAATTATGCTCTTGGCGGCTTCGAAAATCGCAGTATCCACCACTCGCCCCTTAAAGAACCTCAGGCTTGTTGACCGGCTCAATAGAGGCCATTGATGTGGATTAAAGTGTTTTAGAAAGAATAAGTAAAGAGAAAATTTGAGATTGAGGGAGGTTAGGGCTCGAAATGGGTCTTGGAGATAGAAAGGGGCGATTTTGAGATAGGTTTGGGATTTGCGGAAGGAATCAGTGTGAGATGGAAGTGTATTTGGGATGGGAGGGTTTGATTTGATGATGGGGAAAATTTTTTGGGGGGGGGGAAGGAGAGAAATGGGGTTTTGAATTGGAGGAGAAAGAGAAAATGAGATGCAAAATGGGGTTTTAAAAACAGAGCAGCCATTTTAATTTCAACCATGATCGATCATGGGTTCCCTTGGAAACCAACTGCCTGCACCATGATCGATTATGGTTATAACCATGATCGATCATGAAACTCACTGCCTGAACTTTTCTTACCCATGATCGATCATGGGTTATACCATAACCGATCATGCCTTTTGCACAATCACTCTTACAACATTTTTTACTTATAATACCTTATTGCTCCCCTCAACTTGGTCCGTACATTCCCGATTACACCCGAACCTTCGATAAATATTCCTGAAACTCTAAAAACATTAACAAAAATATTATTTACAAAATCGACCCATGCTTTTTAGGCATAGATCGGGTCTTCGAAAGGGACGGACTCCTCTTGAGGTGGGAATTCTAAAAACGACTTAAGGCATTGTCCGTTCACTTTGAACACGAAGCCAACTTTAGGATCCTTAACATTCACGGCCCCAAAAGGGAATACATGTTTTGCAATGTATGGACTGGTCCAACGAGACTTTAATTTTCCCGGGAAAAAATGCAAACATGTGTCATATACTAGAACTTTGTGCCCGAGTTTGAATTATTTTCTGAGAATATATTTATTGTGAAAAATTTTAGCACGTTCTTCGCTTATCTTTGCGTTATCATACGCATCTCTTCACAATTCATTGATCTCATTGATTTGCAACTTACGGTCAAGCCTGACTTTTTCCGAATCAAAGTTAACCATCTTAGTTGCCCAGTATGATTTATGTTCTAATTCCATGAGTAAATGACATGGTTCTCTGTAGATCATCCTATAAGGAGACATATCTAGAGTTGTTTTGTACGCAATACAGTAAGCTTAAAGCGCATCGGTTAGTCATAAAGACCAATCCTTGCGGTTTGGATTTATCGTTTTTTATAAGATCTGTTTGATCTCCCTATTGGCTTACTTGGCTTAACCATTAGTTTACGGATGATAAGTGTGTGACACTTTATAGTTTACACCATACTTTTGCATCAAAGATTAGAAAGGTTTATTGCAAAAGTAAGTACCGCCATCGCTTATTATTGCATTAGGTGCACTGAAACATGCAAGGACGTGATCTTTAAAGAATTGAATCACAACTTTGTGATCAGTTTTCTTGCATGCTTAGGCTTCCACCCTTTTTGAAAAGTAATCTACGACAACTAAAATTGGAATTCGCTGCACGAAACATGGAGCAAACTTCGTCAAAGTCTTTCAAATGCAAATATAGGTTCTTTTACTCCATATCGTGAAAAGAAGGGATATGTTGAAGCATACCTAGTTTGAAAGAGAAAATTCCCGTTTAGCCTACGAGGTGCACGATGCATGAGGTGGAAGTCATACGAGGGGGTTGAAGATAATACCTCATTGTTCTAATTGGAGGAACATTGTTTGCGCCTTCCCCCCTCGTTATCACTAATGTGGTCTGACATTTCTAGTGTTCCGAGAGGGCTAATTCGAATATCCACAAATAATTCCCTTGCATAGGCTCGAAAAGAACTATTCGAATGGCTTCTCGAAAACTCTACAAAATAAAACAAAAATAAAATAGAAAAATAAATTAATTAAAAAGAGAGATACTTACAGAATGGTTTTATACAAAACTCACAATCTTCCTTTCGCTGTATCCCCAGCAACGGCGCCAAAAAATTGACGTTGATAAAATATCACGTTGTGATAGCCCAAGTGCAGGAACGTCAATTTGTAGTATAATCTCGAAAGTTCGAGTATCGATCTATAGGGATAGTTAAAAAGGAATGGAATGGATTACAGATTTTGTGGGTTTCTGGTTTTGTAAAAAAGTTGGTTATTGAATAACGTTATTGTAAACTTGTTGTGAAAAGTGTTAAGAAAGCACTAAGGTAAGTGGAAGCTGCTCACGATATAATTAATGGCATGTACAATCTCATATATTGATTTCAATACAATATTCTGGAGAATGGGGAATGTTGTCATATCTCTCAATAGTAAAGGGTGCGAAGTTAGGCAACTCAATCATGGTTTGAAGCTATATCAAGAGAGAATACAACAAAATTCCACCAAAGATGAAGTTATCATATCTATTTCTTAGCTACGGATGTGAAGCAAAGCAACTCATTCTCGATGAAGCTAATCCGAGGTAGAGATGATAAACTCGTTGTAAATAGGTTTTATACTAAGCATGTATGTAAAATCTCATGGTTTAAAAGAATGAAAATTAGATAGTGAATCATTACAATGAAATGAAACGAAGTTTGCTGATAAATTTATTAACTAGTCGATCATCGCTTAAGAAAGACAATAAGGAGTCTAAATATGACATAAAGTGTAGCACTCAAAATATCATTAAGAAAATCAAAGATTAGATTAACAAATTTATAATTCATCTATGGAGTTTTAAGAACTCTCCATAATCTCTACAAAGAGAAAGAAGGTCCATATGTAACACCCCGTTGCTCCATTTCTTGTTAAGAATTACTCCTTGTCGCTAACAAAGTAGGAAAAAAAAACTCGATAATGAAAATTTTGTAAATTTAGCGAACCGGAGTAGTTTTAACACTTCTTGTATCAGGAAATAATGTTATATGACTCCTTACTATGACCATAAAGTGGTTCAGGCAATCCTAGCAAAAATTAGACCTTAAATCATTAGTTTTTGATTTACGCGATTTTATAATTTTGGCCAACTTTGAGGAAGCGTAACATCTTCGTTCCTCACCTGATTGAGTTTCCATTCAAGTGGTGTCTAGATTTTTATGAAATATACAACTTTCATATTTGGGCCAATGGCAAATTAAGACTCCTACTAGGTCGAAATTGAGCGTAAAAATAGACCAATCGCTAACAGTTGTTCATTTTGTAACTTTGTATGTAGTGCTGACTTTGACGCATTACTACGGATAATCCGTCGAGAATTTGGGAAAGATTTCTCTTAAACACTCGTAGAGCTTTGAATGAGCTTTCCGTGGATATAAAGATCACCTCAATCCGAGTCCTGAGCAAAAAGTTATGGCCGTTCGAAATTCAGCCCTGCATGTTCCAAGATGCTAACCGTGAACAGTGAACAGTGCCCGTAAGTGAGAACGGGACTTTATATACACTGTCCGCTCCTTTTTCTCATTCACAGACAGGACCTCCGAGAGCTTGAGAGATAGTGATCTAAGAGATGATTTAGGGGGAGGCTTCATGAGTTATACAAACCAAAAATTCACACCCTATTTACACTTTAATCCATACCTACTATTCATCTCCACCTTCATCTATCACTCCTTTATTAATAGAGCTTGAAGCACAAGATTGTAGATTTTTGCGATTCAGCTTTGTTCGGCTAAATTGTTGCTTTTAATTCAAATATATCGACCGAATAAGGTGGGAATATACTACTTAAACCTCTTGTATTACTTATTAATTCTCCTATGATGATTTTGCTCAAAAGTGTATAAAACCTAACTTTCTCTTTTATACGTGAGTTTTGGGATTTTAAGTAAGGTGAATTTTATGATGAAATTAATGATTTCTATTGATTAAATTACACTCTAAAAAAACATGTGGAACAAAGATGACTATTGTTAAGCGGGTTTACAATGAAACCCACTCGAACCTATTTTATACTCATGCCGTGTGATGTTGAGAGTGTTAAACCATCAATAGGAGACTAAGTAGTAGATTTGTAAATTGAAATACAAGTTGAGTAACTAGCTATCTATTTCGAACTACCTATATAAGGCTTTCCCTTTTACGTGTTATTTAGTGGTGACCTATACATATATATGTATATATATATATAGGTATGTTTATATAAGAAAGATTACTAAATTAAGATCTTGATATGTCCCTTCACCATATGAGCCAATTGAGATACGTTTATGAGAACACGTATGCGCTAGACCATGGAAGGTCCCAGGTGGGTCTCATAGATGGGGCCAAAAGCTGGGACGATGTCTCCTGGGTGCAAGACCCGAAACCGTGCACGAGAACGATTGGGAGGCCCTGTTGCCGCGTGGGTGAAAAGCCACGAAATGCAGACCTGGTAGAACTCTTGGCTAGATGCGTGGAGCTTCAAAGGGATGACTCGAGCACGATGAGTAGGAGAATGCAGTACCAAATTGTTTTACGTAAATGAAAGGGTCTACTTTATGTGTTCGTTATTGTAAAATAAATAATGACTTCTTATATATATATTTATTTGATTCCCACTGGGTCCTTTGACTCATCCCATTATTTTTCCTACACAGGTACTTTAGCTGGGTTGTCGGGAAAAAGGAAATGAAAAAAAGCGTCTTCTTAGGTTGCCTCTGTACCTAGATGTTGTCAGGGGTTCTTCATGGAAGAAGAACTATAGTCCATCAAGTTTTGCTCTTGTAATATATACTTATACAATCCACGAATATTAGAATATGTTTGTTGTCTTTGTATTGTTAGCTTATCATGTTGGGACCTCGTTGGAGGCTGGTTGTTGTAATTTTTCTTGTTTCTTAAGGACTTGGTTGTATGCTATAACCATGCTTGGTGTGGCTTTTAATATTTAGATTTGAGTATTTTATTCTCGCATACATATCGAGGTTTTGGTTTTGTTTTATAAACAAACTCCTCATGCCGAAATTTTCTAAAAATGAGGTTTTACATGAAATTCTTTATTGTATCAGTTTTACGTTTTGCATTTCAAACCCGTCGTCGCACATGACACTGTGATTAACCGGGTTCTGAAGGATATTTCCTTTAAACGGGATTAGGTGTGTCACACCATAGATGGGAGAAAATACTACAAGCTTTCTAGAACCATACAAGTATGTTGGATTATCATTCGTTCACAAGAACTAAGCATAAAATGTATGTAAAGTCTAATCTTTAAATGAAAATACCTAGAAAGCTTGAAGAATGAAGGATTTGAAAAGGAAAATAATTCACAATTGTTTAACAAACTTTAAACATAGATTGAGAAATTAATCACCGAAAATCGTATCGCGATTTACTTCTGTAACCTTAGTAGAAAGCTATTCCATAATACTCAAAGCAAGAATCAGAGAAGAAGTGTTCATTTCTTTAGAATCAAAGTAAACTTACAAGAAGAAAGAAGAAATTACAAAGCTTTTAGCTCCCACTTCTCTCTAGAACTTGCATAAAACTTAGATATCTTAGCCTAGAAGCTAAGGAAAATAATATATACTAAGGAACAACAAAATATCTAACTAAATATTTAAAATAGCTTGAACCACTAAAATAGCTAATATTGGGTGTGAAATGGCCAAGTTTCCAGGGCCATAATCGATCATGGTTATGCCCATGATCAATCATGGAAGTGTACGTCCTAAGGAATTTTGTCCCATGATCGATCATGGAAGTGTACTGCCTGCAGTATTTGGTCCCATGATCGATCATGGTTCTAGGATTTCTTCACTCCGCAGTTTTGCAAGCCTCACTACTTCCTTTTGATCAATTCTTTGAGGGCCGATGATTTGCACACCTTCAATTACATAGAATACTACACAAAAACACCAACTTGGGCTACATTAGATACAAAACTCGATAAGGCACTAATCACGAGATAAGTGGATAATTAGGCAAAATTAGTACAACAAACGTGTCAAGCTGCTCTGGGAAAGAGCTTATGCATGACAATATTAATTGTTTATCACATATACTAACCATGGATCAATTTCAATATGAAATCAATGAATAAAGCAAAAAAAAGTATTGAAACAAGTTTGCTCGGTGCATTTTAAGCGGGTGTACGGTAACACTGTGAGAATCCGGACCTCCGACCCGTCCTTCTTGGTTTTTTTTGTTTTAAAGGAAAATGTGTTTTGTAGAGTCGCCAGTTTATTTTACGAGAAAATAAACAAAACATCGTACGAAGGATGATTCAAAAATGAATTATCTTTCATACGTTTGAAAGCAGAGATTGATTGGGTGCCTAACACCCAAATAATTTTGATAGAGTTTCTCCTTACTAAAAAACACTATTGAGTGTTGATGCATTCAAATGATACCCCAAGGGTCCTATTTATAGGGAAATTTCTGCCAAAAACGCTCCAAAAGAAGCCAGCAGCAGGGGGTAGCCTCAAGGGGGTGCGGTTGGGGCGTGCGGTCGGGGCGTGTGGTTGGTACGTGCAATTGGGGTGTGCGATTGGGTACCAACTGTACAGTTGGCAGGTAGCCGTACGGTTGGAGGGCTGCGGCTTGCTCACAGAATATGCACAAAAATGTATCAAAGGTTGTATCAGACTCTTATCGGATTCGAACTTGGAGTTTTTCCTAACAGTCTTTTATATGCATGATGACCCAGGACTAAAATGCAAGATACTCGTTTTGTATAAAAAACATATTCATGCGAGAGTCGTGGATTGGGGTGTTCACAGACCCTCTCGTCCCCGGATTCTTGCCCGCAAGAATTATAGGACGATAAGAAAACAATGATTCACGACTCTTGTGTGAATCTCAGTTCATCAAAATATACCCTTCTGGTACAAAAATTTCATCGTGTCTCTGGCGATGCAATTCACGACCGCCCCTTTCTTCTCGACTAGGTAGCACGATACATTGGTCTTTTCCTCTGTCTACCCTCAATAGCGCATTCCTACCCTCAGCGTACTGGATTTTTTATAATTCGTGCAGGGAGTTTTGACATTTTGTAAAATTCAGATGATTATTTGTGAAAATATTGCTTCAAAGAAGGTTTCCCATCTTCTGGGGAGAAGTGAAAAAGTGATTCTTGTCTTGTAATTCCTTTCGTGGGGACCTGTGCTAAAAGAAGGAATTTCCATCTTTGGAAAATGTAAAGAAGATTCCCATCATGGGGAATGCACGGTAAAGGTTATTTCCCTTCGTGGGGAAAGGGGATCGGAAAAAAATTTCCATTGTGGGGAATGCGAAGAATTCCTATCTCTGAGGAATTTGAAAAATTCTCTTCATGGGGAATACGTGGAGTCGTTATTTCCCTTCGTGAGGAAAGTGATTTCGGAAATATTCCCATCGTGGGGAATGCGAAGAATTCCTATCTTTGAGGAATTCGAAAAATTCCCTTCATAGGGAACACGTGGAGTCCTTATTTCTCATCGTGGGGAAAGTGATTTCGAAAAAATTCTTATCGTGGGGAATGCGAAGAATTCCTATCTCTGAGGAATTCAAAAAAAATCTTTGTGGGGAACATGTGGAAAGTGTTATTTCCCTTCGTGGGGAAAGGGGATTGGAGAAAATTCCCATCGTGGGGAATGCGAAGAATTCCTACCTCTAAGGAATTCGAGAAATTTCCTTTCGTGGGGAAAGTGATTTCAAAAAAATTCCCATCATGGGGAATGTGAAGAATTCCTATCTCTAAGGAATTCGAGAAATTCCCTGAGACTGTCTTGTTGTCTCAGTTTTTATTACTCAAACACTGCTTTGTTGAGTTTTTCAGAAAATTTATATGCTAGAGAGAATTGCTTGTAATTTGAAGAGCTCTTTTCTTTTCACCCTCGGTTTTGACCTTTGGTGTTACCGGTAATCAAACTTTTGAATCAACTTTTTCTTAGAACCTTTCGGACCGTTGTGCATGGGTTTTTTGGGATTTGGCATCTCTCTACCCTCAGTTTTCTTCTCTTTAGTCATGGGGATAGAATTTCGTTTTGAATTCTCAATTATCCTTGAGCTACCCTCTGATTTTTCACAGGGAAGATGCTGGTCCTGTATCATTTTCTATTTTTCGATACCCTTATTGCTCCCTTTTTTGATTATTCGGCCTTTTATTTTGGTGCTCAAATTTTTCTTGATTTTTTCTTTCTTTGCTTTTTCTAAAACAGGAACTTTACTCACCTAAGATGTAGCCCTCCGCCTTTTGCCAAAGCTGTCACTCTTAGTGTGGCTCTCCCTGTCGATTTTTCATTCATTCTGTTTTTTCACTCTTTTCTCACTTGCACCAACGTGATTTTTCCCTTTTCTACTCTTTCAATTTTTTCTTGTACCTAATTCCTCTTTTACATCTTCCCCATTTATTCATCAGATTCGAGCTTTTCTAAAAATAGATCAATCCTTTCGAATTTGGTTCCTCCACAGACTTTAAAGTGTCAGACTTTGGGATTTGATCAGCCATCTCGTGTGTGTGTGTGTGATTCTTGGTCCTTTGTATCAGGAGAAGTTGATTCATATGGTTTCTTTTTTTCTTTTTCTTTTTCTTTTTTTTATCAAATCTGGTCAAAATTGAAGGGGTAGCTGCAAGGTATAACCTCCCAGCCGTACGGTTAGCTAGCCTGCGGCTGGCGACAAAATCCTATTAATAGGGTACTGTTTGGATCATTTCTCTTCACTTCCACTTGCGATTTCTCTCTCTAGCATATAAATTTTTGACTTTCAAAAACATTTAATGAGTGTTCTCTAGGAGTGTGGTGATGGCATTGGCAAGACTTTTCTCGATTTTCGTGATCATGATGATGGGGGGTCCACCTGAGGGCAGAGAGGCGCCGGAGCATCTCTCGGGTGATGAGGTGGAGGCTATTACTACGATAGTGGATGGGTGTCTGATCTGTGCACCTCATCATGACGATTGGGACGATGTGGCATGGGAGGGGCCACTGAGGGCAGACGGGTCGTTACAGCGAACGATGTACCGTGATGTGCCGTTAAGCTCACCGGGAGAGGGACGGGAGTGGCTGCTGATGGAGCCCACGGCACATGAGATTCGTCGCCGGACTTGGGTATGCTTTGGTTCCCAATACTTTACTTATGTAAGTGATTTTTTAGCAAAAATGCAATGACATAATATGCATGAAATATGATAGATTTAATAATTACTCGCTACAGTAGATGTACTTAACATAGTGTATTTTTTTTAAATAAATATTACATGGTATTAGCTTAAAAATTATTAAAGCATGAACCATATAATTTATTTGAAATCTGCGATGGAACACAGGATTGGTCGTTGTTGTGGTATCACACGTGCGGCTCCCGAGCTTCGAGACCAGCTATCCCCATTGGTGAGGGCATATTTGAGTGCGACTCTTTTTGGGTGGTTTATAGAGGTGTTGCCAGGTGGAAAGTTCCAGTGTTCGGTGAGTTTGCCGACGGTTTTTGGAGAGAGATGGTGGGACACAACGCACACCTTCCATTGGAGTTAGGGAGAGATGACATTGACCCCGGAGGACGGGTTTGTGTTGACGGGGTTGCCGTTTGGGGGACAGGCTTTGGCACCCAACTCGCGGGTGCGGATCACTTTAGATGGGATGGGAGCGGCGTTAGGGTGGAGGCCTAGTCGGATAGTGGCGGATGGGATACCCCACAAGGCGATGGTTCATTATATTGAGGTTGAAAGCGAGAGGTTTAGGGATGGGCCGATGACATGCCAGGAGGTTAGGCAGATGTCTCGGTGTTTTCTATTATTGGTGCTGCACGACTTCTTCTATGCACACGGCGGAGACAACTTACGGCTATGGTGGTTGCCATATTTAAGGTTTTTTGACCAGCTGTACACATTTGCATGGCGAGGATACGTGCTGGCGGTGCTGTATGAGTCGATGGATTTGGTGTGTCGGCACATGGAGCTCAACCACCGCGGGCTTGTCACACTTTGGGAGGTAATTTAATTAAATTATATCCACACTTTTGTCTGTATGAATAAAAATATGTCGTGTTTTAATAAAAATGTGATGGTTTGCGACAGATGTGGTTTATAGCTCATACCCAGCAGGGTATAAGGCAGATTCAGTTGCACGCCACTCATGCTGATGAGTTCTCACTATTTCGGAGGTTCAATAGTGGGAACGTTATTGGGTTATACCGGTATTTGACACCGGATCTGAGCGCAGGTGACGTGTCCGGGCTCCAATTTGAGCAGGTAAGAGAATGCGTGATCAAATTAAATTAATTTAGTGACATTTGTAAAAACTTAACTTATTATATGTTTACAAAATAGGTACAGTGGAGCCCATGGCCCGCGTTCGTTGCCCGGCAGTGGGGGTATACGGATGCGTTGTCGGTGGCGCGTTCGAGGCAACTTTTTACGCATGAGTATGGAGTTGCATTCTACTTGCGGGAGCGGATGATCCGGCAGCATACCCCGGCATTGGGAGCGATGGTGCCGGCATGGCCTCTAGTTGCGATAAGGCGGACAGGGTTGTTGTCTATAGAGGAACGGGCGGCTTTTATAGCTGGAGTCCCATGCGAGGGTTTTTTGGTTGAGAGGGATTATGAGTTATTCACGCATCGGTACTTGATGAGGGAGATGAAGGGGGTGCGCAGACGAGTGTTTTATGCTTGGTATGCGGTGATTGGAGGAGATCCGTTGTTCATCCGTGGGCAGCTATACATATCTCAGCGGGTGCCGCATCAGCCTGTGCTGGCTCTTAACAGGCGGGCGAAGGGCATTGCGAATTCAGATGACGAGGATCCGAATGGAGAGAGAGAGGTAGAGCTGCAACCAGTAAAGGGGAAGGATAAGGAGGCATCGGAGGAGGTGCCATTGGGGAATGGGAATGGTGGGGTCGCGCCTGCTGTGAACACCCCAATCCGCGACTCTCGCGTGAACCTTACAAGCATTCTGCATCAAGTCTTGAGTCGTCATGCATACAAGAGACTGTTAGGAAAAACCCTGATTTTCGAGCGCGTTAGGAATTAATCGCAACCTTGTCGCCACTTCGCTTACTAGAAAAATTGAGTTTTCTGGTAGCCAGCCGCACGCCCCCAACCGCACGGTTAGCTCCTAGCCGCAGCCCCCAACCGCACGGTTGGCTCCCAACCGCACGGTTGGTACCTTCCCTAGCCGCACGGTTGGCTCCCCAACCGTACGGTTGGCACCTAGCCGCACGCCCCAGCCGCACGCCCTGCGGCTACCCTTTGCGGTTGGCCTCTTTTGGAGCGTTTTTGGCGAGATTTTTGCTATAAATAGGACCCTTGGGCTCTCATTTGGAGACATCAACACTCAATAGTGTTTTTAGTAAGTAGGAACTCTGTCAAAAATTATTAGAGAGTCATTTTAGATAAATTCTGAGAGAAAGTTTCCGAGAGAGAATTTCTGAGAGAGAGTTTTTAGAAAGAGAAAATCTTGAGAGAGAAAGTTCTAGAGAGAGAAGGAAGCAAGCAAGGCAACAAGGCAAGGCTCTCATTTTTTCGGCAAGCGCATCAGGTACGTCTATCTAAAACCTTTCTTAATTTCAATATCGCATTTAAGTATTCATTTTTAATACAGAAAGTTAGATAGCTTGCAAAGAAGTTCATTGCTTTCAAAATAAATCCTTTCTAAGTTTTACAAGAAATCTAAAATCCGTTTTGACACGTTTTCAAAACAAACAAAAATACAAAAACAGTTTCCAAAAGAATGGAACTACGAGACTCTGATTTCATTCTTCGAATAAATACGTAGGCGCTCGCAAAGCTCGAGTCTGATTTCAAAATATTGTTTTAAACTAAATTTATCCGGAAAGGACTATTCTGAAAACCATTCGAACTACTTGCAAGATATCTAAAATAGGAATTAGATGCATGATCCATTAAGAGACCGAAAGGGCGAATTGGGTGCCTAACACCTTCCCAATTCGTAACGTAGTTCCCGAACCCTAGCAAAGTCAATTTTCAAAATAAATCTCTGGTTTCAAACGTATGAAAGATAGTTCATTTTCGAATTATCCTTTGTACGATCTTTTGTTTGTTTCCTCGTAAAACAAACTGGCGACTTTACAAAACACGTTTTCAAATAAAACCGAGAACGAGGACTCTTTTCATTCTCTCGGGGTATGGGTCCGGATTCTCACAGTGGCGACTCTGCTGGGGAAGTCGAGAACTAAGCTCTATTATAATGGATCATGTATTTAATTACTATTCTTTATTAGATATAGGTCTTGCAAGCCTTAGTCCTAGGATAACATAGAAACGATTTAGGTGGATACCTTGATGCCTTTATTTGCTAATTATGTGAGGAAAATCTTTTTCATAATTAAAATGGTGTAAATTATCATAACAAACCATAAGGCATTGATCAATAATGAACCGCCAGATTGTTATTTCGCACACACCCACGTCTTATCATGCATTTTCGCGAGTGTGAATTTACCCTATTAACCTCGGGACCAGAGTCGTGACTAGGCCGTGGACTTGCGGGTCCACACTAGCCAAAAGCGCCTGGGACCACTCTCCTTGGCCAAGTACTTACCGAGGTATATCGAGTGACGAGAACACTCACGTACCCGGGATGTATATCAAAAGGTCCTTACACGTACCTGCGCTCTTGAGGTATATCGTAAGACCTGCCAAATAGGAGGGAGCCTTAAACCTTACCCTCTTCAGCCACGCTTGCATATAGGGGAGTCAACTTAGAACACAAAGATTTTCTGCATTGTTTTTATGACCGACAGTCGTGAGAATCTAGTGTGCGAAAGCCCTGATTCCATGAACAAAGCGACTCATGAGGAGAGATCTTCCCGTGTTTTCAAATGATTTTTCAGAAAGCTCTTTTTAAAATGATTTTCCAAAACTATAGACGGTCAGGGAACCCATGGAATTCCATTCCTACCCTACCGCTATATGGGGCTCTCAAGTTGTCGCCGTTGGTCTGCTTTTGATCTCACCTAAAGAAAAACTTTTTGTGTGTTTAGCGTCGTCTCGATCGATGTATTTCTGGGAATCTGGCAAGTATTAAAAGTTCATATTTTCTTTTGTTTCCGGGAAATATTCTATACACATCGGGATTTGTCCTTTTCTCCTTCCGAAGACTTATATTCGATCTGGCTTCCATTTGGGCCGGAAGAGATAGCACTGGTAGATTGGTTCGACCGGATACACCAGCTGATATGGAACAACAACCACCACAAACTTCGAATAGGGTCACTGGAAACTCTTTCACTGCAGTGGATCTGCCACCGGGTCCTTCCTACCAAAATCAAGGAGTGTCTCAGCAGAATATTAATCGGGGAATGCCGCCAGGGCATACTTCTGTGGATCCAACAAACACTATATTAGGGTCAGACACTGTAACCATACCAACCCCGGAAGAGATGTACCGAATTCTTGGGTACATTAGCAAGAGCCTAGCATTGCTAGTAGATGATCAACGAACCACCAAGGCTCGGCTGGAGGAGATAGACAAAGGTCGACGGGTTATGAATGAGCCAATAAAAGAGGCTCCACTTGTACCACCCGCGCCACTATCTGTTCACTCCGATATTCCAACTCCTATTGAACCACATACTCCACATAGGCGACCTGATCTAATTGAGAATTGGCTACACCAAGAAGTTCCACCTGAAGCATCCCAACATGCTCAACAATGGCAACCACCACATCATCCTTATCATGATCCATACTACGACCCTATTCCGCATCCGGTGAGTATGCAGGGTGATGCCATTCTTCCACAAGAGGTGATTTCGGAAAGGAATAAGGCTTTAGATGAGCTTAAGGAACAATTAAAAGCCTTAACCCAGAAGGTAGCCGAGGGATCAAACGACCTGACACAGCTCCAGAGCTATAATCTATACCCAGAAGCCCATTATCCTGTTGGGTTTAAGATGCCTGCAATAGAGAAATTCAAAGGAACAACGCCACCAGAGTTGCACTTAAAATCCTATGTACGGGCGATGAAGATCTACGATATAGGTGAGGCTGAGTTAGCTAACTCTTTTCATTTAACTCTAGCCGGTCCAGCCCAAAGTTGGTTCCTGGGATTAGAGAAACATCGGGTGCAGTCATGGACCAGTATTGTGAACGAGTTCATTGCCCAATACAAGACGAACGAGGAATTAAAGATCACTCGCAAACATCTTAAAATGGCAAAACAAAAGGATGATGAAAATTTGAGTGAATTTGTCACAAGGTGGAGGGCACTCGCTGCACAAATGGTGGAACGGATGGATGAAGAGGAGCAATTGGGAATGATCGTCAAGAATCTGAAAGTAGAAATTCGAAATAAGATGGGTCACCAATTCTTTGGCCGTTTCAAAGCCTTGTTGCATGTGGGAAATGAGATAGAAGAAGAATTGGCTAAACAAGCTGAAGTAAAAAGTTCAAGTGCACAGTACAAGAAATCTTCAACCCCGGCTGCGAACCAGATTTCGACATACAACCCTTTTGTTCAGAGCAATATTGACTATTCTGCCAATCCTTTCACCAGAGTCACCAATATTTATCCTTCGGGATACCAGGATTACAGCAATAATAGGGGGGTTAACCGAGTCAGACACATGAAAAGGAATTTCTCCCAACTGCCAGGTCCATTAAGCAAAGTATACAAGGAATTGAAAGATGTAGGAATGATCTATCCGATGAACCCACGGCCGATACCCAATCCAGTTCCCACTAATTGGAACCTTAATGAAACATGCGAATACCATCAGAATATGGGACACACGACCGACAATTGTATAGCTCTTCGGCATGCTATTCAGGACCTTATCCAAGCAGGAAAGATAGCAGACCCGTCTCCTCAAAACCATCAGTAATTGAAGATTGGTAGCTAGAAATTGAAGATTTGTAACCAGTGATGGAAAATTGATTGAAGTTTTTTTCACTTGTCATTTGTGATCATGAACTACGAAGACCTGAGCCCCATATTGGATTATTTTTTGGAATGTTAGGACATTGGGGAACGTAGGAAACCTGAGAAGTGACATCAGGCCCGGTCTATTCTAATAAAACAATCTTTTTCACCTGGTAGAATGTTTCATTTAAAGGCACCAGTCAATTCAAGGAGTAATGAAGGATTGGTAAAGAAGAAATCATATGGTAAGGTGTGGAGAAAAGGACAAATCTTGATAAAGATCTCGAACAAATTTGTTTTAAGATTTCTCTCAATTGAAACAAAACAAAATATGAATTACCCTTTTTTAATTGCCAGATTTTCGGAAAGAACGATCTTTGCATTTGCATTTGCATGGGTCTGGGGGTAAATTGCGCATAAAGTATGTTATATAATAACCAACACTTTCATGAATAAAATGCACATTACAAAGCACTAACATTTTCATGAAATAATATATAAAAAATAAGTTTCAAAACGCCCGTACTACATAAATATAATGATTCCAAAGAACTTTATTCAAAGAAAAACCTGACACCTAAAGGGTACGGGGGTAGTATGAATTACTCTTGAGACAGAAGAACCCGATGAAGATACTTGAGCTACAAGGTTTCGAGTAAGATTGAGACTCCGAAGGAGATTGCAAAAGAGGGGGTGGATCACTTTAAATATGCATTGGAAAAGAAGGCTTTAAGTAAGATTAAAGCTCTGAGTGAAGTTACAACAGGGGATAAGGACCGCTCTAAGGTTTATGGGGGAAGATTCCAAGGCTGATACTTCGATGGATCAATATCCAAACTTCGAATACGACTGAAAAATGGGGTAAGGACAATTCTAAATATGGAGTGGAAGACCCAATGCAATGCGGATACTTTGATTGAATGGCATCTTCAAAGACTCATCTCACATTATTATCCAAAGGCGGACACTTTGATGAAATAGTATCTCTAGAAGGCTTGTCTTTCATCCTCATACGGACAGTTGGCACAGGCAACAACAACTGATCCATCCCAGACTAATGAAACCAAAGATGCATTGAATGAAGCTAGATCGCATGGAGAAGTTCGTGTTGAAGTGGAATGAAGACCGATCATGCAAAGATATCCTTGGTCATCATTATCTCTCATTAACCTTGCGAAGTGAATGAATCATAGTCATCAAGATGCGGAATAACCTAATAAAGCTAGAATGCGTCGCAGGAATGAAGCCTCTCATCGAAGAAAGAAGTACATTCCATAATGCAGTGGTAATTTGGAGAAAATCCAGCATCGGTTGAATTCTAAGATGGGGCGCATGTGTTATTTTCGTATGAAAATTTGGGGGTATTTTAAACTGGGGGTGAAATTAAAATCTAAAAACTTTACAAAAATATTTTCATCAAAATTGCGCAAAAGGCCACCAGACCCACCACATTGCATGCATATCTCATGTTTTCTAGCATAAACAACATATTCACATAATTTTCTCTAAACAAGAAATTTGAATTGAAACGTACCCGTACGAGTCGGCGAATCTTGTGTGCCAAAGGCTCCATTGTACACCACGAATGACCTTCCAATAAAGGCCAAATTGCTATTTGATGATACACCAATCTTTATCAGATCCGTTTAACCCCAGGGGGTCTCTCAAAATCCACACATACCCATTCGTCATCAAGAAAGGCGCATCATACAGAAACGGCCGTGGCTGATCATCACGAAATACATGACCAACAGTAAGTATGTGAACAAGAAAAAGATATGCTATGAAGAGAATGAAAAGTTTGCAAGTTTAAATGGAAAAAAGGTGTCATTTTTGTTGCCCAGCTCACTTTGTCGTTTGGGCACTTGTTGTATGACAAGTTCCTTGTCACACAACAAGTGAGGGGTAATCCCAAACAACAAAATCAACAAAGTTTTGACAAAAATTTTGCAAAATTGACTCTTTGGACGTTTAAAAGACTTTCTGGTTAGTTTTCTAAGATGAACAGACTGAGAATCATTAACACACGCACGACGAAGTCAGATACAAAGCCCAAAAGCTGAATTTTGAGATTCTATGGTGGAGCCGAGCTTTGAGGAATGATCAGTCCTGGACACAGTTCAAATCTGGCAAAAGAGGAAGGTGTAAAAGAGGAATCGGGTACAAGAAAAAATTGAAATAGTAGAAAAGGGAAAAATCCCGTTGGTCCAAGTGAGGAAAAAGTGAGAAAAACAGAAATGAAGGAAGAAAATCGACAGGGAGAGCCACACTAAGAGTGACAGCTGTGCCAAAAGGCGGAGGGCTACGTCTTAGGTGAGTAAGGCTCCTGTCTAAAAAAAAAAACAAAAAAAAAAAAAAGAAAAAGAAAAAGAAAGAGGAGATCCAAAAGCCAAAACAATGAGCCGGATATTCTCCCAAATGAGGGAGCAATAAGGGCATCAAAAAACAGAAAATGATGCGGACCAGCACCTTCCTCTAATAGGCCAGAGGGTAACTGGAGAAGGAACTGAGATTTTCAGAAGAGCTTTATCCCCATGTTCAAAAAAAAGTAAAGCCAGAGGGTAGAGTTGAAAACTGAGTCCACTACTACGCATGAAAGTCTGAGATTCAAAGAGAACCAACTCAATTTCTTGATGACAGAAGAAGAGTCAAACTGAGGGTAAGAACAGGTTTTGAAAAAGGCAACATTTGAACTTTCCATATTCTCTTTAGCATAACCTTCTTGCCACAAGATGAGCAGACATATATGATTAACGGCCAAGAGCAGAGACAACGCAAGGAAAAGCGTCGAAGGATAAGAGAAAATATGGACACATATCCTCAAGAATATGTCTCAGATTATGTGATGTGACATAAAGTTGATGGAGTAATATGATTTTGAAGAATACCCTATTGACAGAGTCAATCCTAGCCTTAGACTGTGACAGCAAGACGGTGCGACAGGTGCCGACCCCGCCGCTCTTGGCAGTCTTAACATCACCTCTTTTGGCTGTGTCAGCAAGTACGAAGTCTTATCATGAAGACCTCTCGCTCTTGGCAGTCACTTACATGTCATACCTTCTGAGGGTGGCCAGGAGCGCCATTTCTTGGAAACCGTCATAAGGGAATATCTCCCGACGTTCAGCCTTAGACTATGTCAGCAAGACGGTGCGACAGGTGCCGACCCCGCCGCTCTTGGCAGTCGCTAACATATCATACCTTTCATTCCCTTTTGAATGCGTTCCATGGGAATTTACAAGTCAGCCCAGATTGTGTCAGCAAGATGACGTCCTATCGCGAGGACCAATCACTCTTGGCAATCTTAACTCAACCCTTTCAGGTTGTGCCAGCAAGATGGTGCGAAAGGTGCAGACCCCCCACTCTTGGCAGTTGCTAAATATGACATTCCTTCTGAGGGTGGCTAGGAGTGCCATTTCTTAGAAAACTATCATAAAGGAATATCTCCTGATAGACAACCTCGGTTATGCCAGCAAGATGGTGCGAGAGGTGCCGACCCGACCACTCTTGGTAACCAATAACATCCTCCCCAAAAGTTAGGGAGTTTCATCACATTCTCCATGAGATCAGGGAGTTTTGCCACATGGTTATGACAACAAGATAGTGCGATAGGAGCAAACCCCGCTACTCTTGGTAACCACTTCTTCCCCAAAAGATTGGGAAGCTTTATCACGACAAAGTCAAGAAGGTGTCATTCTGAAAGAATCTAAACTCCAAGAACTTTTTCAAATACATTTGCAAAGAACGAGAAGTGTTCTTGAGAATAGCCCGGTCAGAGGGTGAATGGTAAGATTGGTGCATCCCACAAGCTGAGTACAAACATCGATGAGCCTGAAAAATCTGGAGAAGAATTGAGATGGATTCCCTGAGGGTAGACGAGAGAATATATTGATGTATCAGAGATAGCTTGGCCAAGAGGAAGGTCAACCGTGGATTACATTGCCCAAGGCACCACAAAATTCCCCCACCATGAGGGTACATTTCGATTCGCATATTTTCATGAATAAAATAACCGGTTGAGATTCACGCGAGAGTCGTGAATTGTTGTCTTCTTATTATCGTCCAAGACTTCTTGCAAGCAAGAATCCCGGGACGAGAGGGTCTGTGAACACCCCAATCCGCGACTCTAGCGTGAACCTAACAAGCATTCTGCATCAAGTCTTGAGTCGTCATGCATACAAGAGACTGTTAGGAAAAACCCTGATTTTCGAGCGCGTTAGGAATTAATCGCAACCTTGTCGCCACTTCGCTTACTAGAAAAATTGAGTTTTCTGGTAGCCAGCCGCACGCCCCCAACCGCACGGTTAGCTCCTAGCCGCAGCCCCCAACCGTACGGTTGGCTCCCAACCGCACGGTTGGCTCCCAACCGTACGGTTGGTACCTTCCCTAGCCGCACGGTTGGCTCCCCAACCGTACGGTTGGCACCTAGCCGCACGCCCCAGCCGCACGCCCTGCGGCTACCCTTTGCGGTTGGCCTCTTTTGGAGCGTTTTTGGCGAGATTTTTGCTATAAATAGGACCCTTGGGCTCTCATTTGGAGACATCAACACTCAATAGTGTTTTTAGTAAGTAGGAACTCTGTCAAAAATTATTAGAGAGTCATTTTAAATAAATTCTGAGAGAAAGTTTCCGAGAGAGAATTTCTGAGAGAGAGTTTTTAGAAAGAGAAAATCTTGAGAGAGAAAGTTCTAGAGAGAGAAGGAAGCAAGCAAGGCAACAAGGCAAGGCTCTCATTTTTTCGGCAAGCGCATCAGGTACGTCTATCTAAAACCTTTCTTAATTTCAATATCGCATTTAAGTATTCATTTTTAATACAGAAAGTTAGATAGCTTGCAAAGAAGTTCATTGCTTTCAAAATAAATCCTTTCTAAGTTTTACAAGAAATCTAAAATCCGTTTTGACACGTTTTCAAAACAAACAAAAATACAAAAACAGTTTCCAAAAGAATGGAACTACGAGACTCTGATTTCATTCTTCGAATAAATACGTAGGCGCTCGCAAAGCTCGAGTCTGATTTCAAAATATTGTTTTAAACTAAATTTATCTGGAAAGGACTATTCTGAAAACCATTCGAACTACTTGCAAGATATCTAAAATAGGAATTAGATGCATGATCCATTAAGAGACCGAAAGGGCGAATTGGGTGCCTAACACCTTCCCAATTCGTAACGTAGTTCCCGAACCCTAGCAAAGTCAATTTTCAAAATAAATCTCTGGTTTCAAACGTATGAAAGATAGTTCATTTTCGAATTATCCTTTGTACGATCTTTTGTTTGTTTCCTCGTAAAACAAACTGGCGACTCTACAAAACACGTTTTCAAATAAAACCGAGAACGAGGACTCTTTTCATTCTCTCGGGGTATGGGTCCGGATTCTCACACCTGCGGACCCTGAAATGGCTGAGGGAGGACCTGCGGCAACGGCTGTATCACCCGGTCGAAGGAGAGGGTTGAGAGGAGGTAGGAGTCCAAGCGAGGGGAGGAGTCTGATATCGAGGCCGCCCATTCCACCTCGGGGAGGACTCCTCAGATGTCTGCGAAGATGGTAGCACAGGTGGTGGAGCAGTTACGGACGCCGGAGGGACGGGGATCTTCAGGACCCGGATCCGTATCAGGTTCATCACCCATGTATGGGCTAGGGGACATGGATTGGGCTCAGCACGTTTCATTCTCTCCATTGATGCGTACTCCTGTTGGGTCTCCTGGTGCTGGATCTATTGGCTTGAGGCCCTACTCGTTATCTACTCCATCATCGGGTGCTGCTCGTGGTATTGTTTTTCGAGATGTGGGAGAGTTCGCGGCTCAATTGGGGGCAGACACTGGTATAGGTCGGGCTTTGGCAGGTGAGGGAGGTGACAAGGGAAAAGGGAAGGAGGTGGCTCCGGAGTCGGAGAGGATGGAGGAGGACAGCCCCCGGTGGGTGGAGAAGGTGGTGGAGTCGAGGCAAGTCTGTCACATGCCAATGGTGCGTTGACATCTTATGCAATCCTCGAGTACCCGCGAGACATTCCCTGCATGGACTTCAACCGGATGAAGCAGTACCGGATTCCTGACGTGCTGGTGGATGACAAGCAGATTGAGGCCTTGGCGCCTGTTTCAGACGAAGAGGTATGATTTTTAATAAATGTAAAAAGTATATTATATTTCATGGCGTTTATGAATAGTGATGTAATTCATGATTTGTAATTGGCAAATGGGTCTGTTCTGACTTCGAGAGGTGGCCAAGTTGGTGAGGAGCTACTTCAACGCCTACGGGTTGTTAACCTTCGCGGCTCCCTTCCCGACAGAGTACATGGGGAGGTACAGTAGGCGTCTGGTGGGTGACGTGACAGTGACCTACCATGCATCTCGCTTGCAGTCCTGATCGGCGGTGCCTTCTCAATCTGTTCAGCAGTCGGGTCGAACGTCTAGGCTTGCTCTTCCTCCTCAGGGTCGCGGTCGTACGGCTTCGGAGAGTCCAACGGAGGGCGTTGGTGAAACAGAGGCGAAGCGCCCGCATAAGATGGATCCTCCTCCTTCTCCTCAGCGTTGATGGTTTTTTATGATGGTTTTCTGATGGTTTTAGTTTCGGTATTAGGTTTTTGGATAAAAAACTTTAATTAGTTATTAATTTAGATGTATTTGTTTTTATGAACAATTTGGTTATTTTTAAATTAATGTGACTGGGTTTTTATTTATTTAATAAATGAAGTGCTTATTTTGAAAAAAAGTATGCTTGTGTGTGGTGTTATATGTTTAAAATATGAGAATGTGACAAATTTGTTGCAAATTTGATTATGAAAATGGTTAAGTACGTATATTGGCAAGTAATTATCAAACCTATTTGCGGCTGGCATGTACAGTGTGCTATAAATAATGCGCAAATTTGCCATTTTTCTCACTTCACATCTCATATATTCCACCTTTTTCCTTAAAAAAAGCTTCCCTTATCCTTCTTATCAACATGTCATCCATCCGTACCTGTTCTGCTTTTACTCTTTTGACCGATTATCTTGCTCTAGCTAAGGCCGACTGTGGTCTAACCTGGGGTGATCTTAGCCATTTGCAGCGTTGGTGTACTCATGAGATCAACTGGTCTTTTTTGCGAGGGATAGTGGATTTCTGGGATCCAAAGGATCATTGCTTCCTTATTGGTCTGGATGAGCTTTGTCCGACTATTGAGGAGTTCACCGTACTGATGCGGCAGGATGTAGCTTGGCCACTAGCTTCTCTGAGGGATAACAGGAGTCCCCGGGTTATGTTAGCAGAGTTTTTAGGATTGTGAGAGGGTGAGTGTAGATCTATGGTAGTAGAGGGACAGCTCCATTTAGCCCGGATAGTGGAGTTCTTCACACGATAGGGTGATGACCCAGTATTTTATTCAGGACGGACTGCGGTATGTCTTCTTTGTGCTTTTTCTCATATGCTGTTGGTTACGGGAGATGCTATTTTGGTTGATCCTCTGATCGTTCGAGTTGTATCGGAGGCTAGGCATCGACATTTGGTGACTCCGATTCTATTAGCAGAGACGCTAAATGGTTTGGATGCATTGGTACAGGGTCAGAGTGAGGTTTTTCGGGGTAGCCCGTTTCTGTTATACATGTGGTTAACGGAGAGGTTTTGATTTATGCAGCCGCGCTTGCCTTAGGACACACGAGATTTCTTTCTTCGGTATGATTATGCTAGGTCTTCTCGTCGGACATCTTTTGATTGGACCATTCAGTTTTCGGAGTTGGGTTATGTTATTCGGTGGGACGTTCCATGGTGGAGGTTGAGAACCATGATCACTTGTATGGGTGGGCAGAACTACCTTCGATTTCGTGGCTTGAGGTAGACAGCATTTTACATACCCGGACGGTTGACTAGGCAGTTCAATGTCCCTCTCCGGGCGGTTGACATCATTTTTTTGGGGGGGCTCAGGTCCTCGTAGTTCATGTGTACAACTTTACTGATAATATTTCTTTAATCGATCGAGGTTGACTGGCGAGTTTAATTCTTGGCCATCAATATCGGTAAGGAGAACAACACCCCCGGATAGTATCTTAGTGACAATGTAAGGGCCCGTCCATTTTGGCGAGAATTTTCCTCATGGGTCTCGAGCCGGTTCTCGGATTTCTTTAAGTACCAAATCTCCAACCATAATTAATGCCTCTAGCTCGAATTTTCTTATTAAAAGCTTTCGCGACATGCTTTTGGTATCCTTGATGTTGGTATGAAGCCTTTAACCGTTTTTCATCGATCATTGCCAATTCCTCGTATCGGGCCATTATCCAATCACTTTCAGTGACTTGATTTTCCAAGATAACCCGTAAATAGGGTATTTCCATTTCAACTGGTAGAAAAGCTTCCATTCCATATGTGAGGGAGAAAGGTGTCGATCCTGTAAAAACTCTTTCAGTGGTACGATACCCCCAGAGTGCGTATGGGAGTTTTTTAGGCCAATTTTTGCCGTTTTTCACCATTTTGCTAATGATGTTCTTTAAATTCTTGTTAGCAGCCTCAACAGCCCCATTAGTTTGCATACGGTACGGGGAGGATTTGTGGCGCTTGATTCTGTATTCCTCCATAAGCTCATTAGCTTTTCCTTCAAAATGTGTCCCATTATCGGATACGATTTCATGTGGTACCCCATATCGGCATATGATGTTGTGACGGGTGAACTAAGCTACATTCTTGGCATTTAAATCTTTGTAGGATTTGGCTTCAACCCATTTGGTGAAGTAATCGATAGCAACCAAGATGTATTCATGGCCATTGCTACCTTTTGGTGAGATCTTGCCAATTATGTCGATACCCCAGATAGAAAATGGCCAAGGAAATGTCATAGGATATAATTCTTTTGTTGGGAGCTTCTGTGCTTTGGCGTATATTTGGCATTGATGACAACCTTTGACATATTCAAAGCAATCTTTTTGCATTGTCAGCAATAATACCCTTGACAGACTGTCTTTCGTGCCAACGTATGACCGCTCATGTGTGGGTCGCATTCTCCACTATGGATTTGTTTTATCATCGCTCGAGACTTTTCCTCGTCGAGGCATTGAAGATGTATACCATCGTCATTTCGTCGATATAATTTTCCCGCACAAATGATGAATCGAGATGGGAGTCAGCGAAGTGCGACTCGGGTGGCTTTATCCGTATTTGGTGGGTATTCATTGTACTTAAGTAGTTGCTAGATATCATAATATCAAACACTTGGTTCATCCTTCTTTCCACTTTCAACATCTAGTGATAGGCAAAATACTATATTTGCCCGCTTCTGAATTTAGATCTGGATTTCTTCTTTCTCCCCTGGAATTTCAATCATCGAAGCTAGAGCAACCAATGCATCAGCGAAGTTGTTCTGCGTTCTTGGGATATAGAAGAATTCAATACAATCAAATTTCTCAAAAGTTTATTCGAGTTGGGCTAAAAATGGTATAAGCTTTTCTTCTTTGATCTTCCACTTTTTCAGAATCTGATGAATAATGAAGGCGGAGTCCCCAAATACTTGGATCTTGCGAACCCCTTTTTGTAGAGCGATTTCTAACCCGACGCTGCAAGCTTCATATTCCGCGATGTTGTTAGTACAAGGAAATTCCAAGCGAAAAGACATGGGGGCATGGGTCTGATCTAGAAAAATCAATAGGATCCCGATTCCACTTTAATTTCGATTGCAAGCACCATCAAAGTACATTTTCCATTCGTCATTTTCCGTAATCGCCATGATACCCTCATTAGGAAATTCAAATTCCTCTGGCTCGGTGTCGATGATAGGGTTTCCAGCTAAATGATCTGCTATGACTTGCCCTTTAACGGCTTTTTGGGTTATGTATGAGATATTGAACTCTGAGAGAAAAAATACCCATTTAACCATTCTATTAGTCAATACCGGCTTCTCAAACAAGTTCGTAAGGGATCCAAACGAGAGATTAAGATTACGAAAAACACCAACATGTAATGTCGTAACTTTTGGGTGGCCCAAACCAACGAAGCACATGATTTCTCTAAAGCCGTGTAATTTTGTTCTCCTGGAGAAAACTTTTTGCTTAGATATTATATTGCTTGCTCAGTTCTTGTTTTCAGCAAATGTTGAGCTAACTTTGCTCCTACTGACGAGTTGTTGATAGACAGGTATAATATCAACGGAATGCCCACTTGGGGAGGTGCTAGGACTGGCGGGCTAGACAAGTATTGTTTGATTTTATCAAATGCTTCTTGGCATTATTTGTTCCATTGCTTATCAGAGTTCTTTTGAAGCAGTTTAAAAATTGGCTCGCATGTTTGAGTCAGTTGAGAAATGAATCAGGTTACGAATTGCAATCTCCCGAGCAAACCCCGAATTTCCTTTTCAATTTTAGGAACTGGCATTTCTTGAATAGCTTGTATCTTTGCCGGGTCAGCTTCGATTCCTTTTTTATTGACTATATACCCCAGCATCTTGCCTTTAGTGACACCAAATTCACACTTTTGAGGATTCAAGCGCATTTGAAACCGTATCAGCCTCTCGAAAAAGGTACGAAGAGTTGGGACGTGGTTCTCACAATTTAAGGATTTGATGATCATGTCGTCAACGTACACTTCTAATTCGTTATGGATCATATCGTGGAACAAAGTAGTTGCTGCTCGTTGGTATGTAGCCCCGGCAGTTTTCAACCCAAACGGCATGACGGTGTAGCAGTAAGTTCCCCAGGGTGTGATGAAAGCTGTCTTTTCTTGATGATCAGGGTGCATTTTGATCTGATTATACCCGACAAATCCATCAATGAATGATTTTAAGGCATGATTTGCTGTGTTGTCGACAATGAGGTCGATATTTGGCAGTGGAAAATCATCTTTTGGACAGGCCGCGTTCAGATTGCGATAATCAACACAAACCCTCATTTTTTCGTTGGGTTTTGGTACAGGCACTATGTTGGCCAACCAAGTAGGGTATCCAACGACGCGTATGAACCCAACATATAATTGTTTCGTCACTTCTTCCTTCATTTTGAGGGACCACTTAGGTACTATTTTTCTTAATTTTTGCTTGACGGGTTTACATTCAGGTTTTGTGTCTACTTCATGCATCACAATATTGGTATCTAAATTGGGCATGTCAGCATATGACCAAGCAAAAACATTGACGAATTCTTTCAACAAAATTTCTAAATCCGTTTTTTCAACATTATTTAATTCAGCCCCAATCATCTGTTCCCAAATTTATTGTGATAGTGTCCCCTTCAATGGGTTGGATTCTTTGTTCGTCTCTCAAATTTTCATTCATAACTTCCACATTATAAGAATCAAAGTAAGGGGAATCATTGACAATTTTATTGATAGAAATATCATTTTATACAGATAACATACATTCTAACTCTTATACATCTCTATCAATATTCTTTTCTTTCTTCTTGTGCCTCTTCTTTTCTTCAATGGGGCGTATGAGGTGTACAGGGTCCTCGAGGTAATCTTCTTCAAGTGCTATTACCTCGAACATATTTCCCAGCATGTCTTCTTCTTCTAACGGCTAGACAGGCGGTTGGGTGATCTTCAGTTGAGATGAGAATGTGTGAGTAAAACCCTCACCTATATATAAATCTTCTTCGAAGAAGATTTCTAACCCCCCGGTTGCCTTTTTCCTTCTTTATTAACCCATGGTTCTTGAAATCCGCAATAAGGAAACTCTTCACCCTTTTTCACAAACCATCCATTTAATGATTTATCAGTGAATATGGTGCTCTTTATTTGGCTATCTTCTCCCATATATCCTAACCCAACAAGAGGACTCGGTTGTTGGTATGGCTCAATCATTTGTGCCATCCCGGCTTTATATTTTCCCAGACCAATTCCCGGTAAGAATTTCATCTTCCTCATCATTTGTACCACTCGTGTGTTTATTGTTGACATGTCATCGGGAGGTAGATATTTCACATTTTGAGTGGTGAGAGCTTGCACTTTTGGTTCATATGAAAATCCCCCAAGTTGAACGTCTTGGCTATCGATTCCCAGCACATGCGAGTCTTTGGGCACTATTGTTCTTTCGGGATCTCCCTTGATGATAATGACATCCCCGTTGAAAGGTATTTTTTATCTTTTGATGAAGGAAAGAAGGGAATGCGCCAACTCATGCAACCAAACCCGGCCCAAAAGCAAATTAAAACTCGATGGAATATCGATAACTTGAATCTCGGTCGTGAATGTAGCCGGTCCCATTTTCATATCTAGCATGACAGAACCCAATACTTCTCACTTTGTATTGTCATATGCTCAAACCATAACCGGTGATTTTTCTTCTAGTGTGGTCAAATCGATACCCAAACAGATTGCAGTCTTCAACGGGCATACATTGATCGTAGAGCCATTATCGACGAGAACATATGGTATAGACATTCCGCAGGCCACGACGGTGATATGTAAGGCTTCGTTATGATCCCGGCCAAGTGGTGATAGGTCTTCGTCGGAGAACCCGAGCAGCTGTGTTTGCACCCCCATTGAAGCTATCATTGCCATTAATTCATTCAGGGTAGCTTCAAAAGGAACCACTAATTCATCTAGCATTTTCATCAATGCCACACGGTGTGGTTTAGATATAACCAAGAGTCCCCATATTGAGATTTGGGCTTGTGTTTTCTTCAATTGTTCCACGGCACGCCCTTCTTCCGGATCTTTTGTCTGTTCTTTCGAAGGAGTGGTAACAGTAGGTTGCTTGGTACTTGGTGGTTGGAAGATTCTTCCAGAGCGAGTCAACTGTTGAACCCATGTCCCTACAGGATCAATTGTTTCTTCAGGTGGTTCAATAGAGGCTGTTTGCGCCTTCTTGTCAGCTTGAGAGACTTTGTTCCAGTCGAAGGCAATCATATTTATTTGTGATAGGTACTTGCTTTAATACACACCCTTCCTTATTGCTTTTCCACGGTTATACCCAAGGCCCTGTCGTCTCGGGTTGTCTTTGAATTGAGGAAAGTAAGCGATTCCTTGGTTTCGTTTTTCGAGTCCAAGTCCAGGTATAAATTGCATTCGTTCCATCCATCCCATGACTTTCAGATTAACCATTTCTTGTAACTGCAAGGTAGAAGTTTCATCAACGCATAACCCTAATAATGTTTCATCTTCGATTTCTTCGACAACTTTCTGGGGTTTTTCAGGATCATGTTCAACAACAACATATGAAGACTTTGTATAGCCAAATTTCCACACTTCAATGTTCCCCACATCCATGACAGGTTTAATCAAAGATACAGGATCTAGTAAGTCTGAATCTTCCTCTATGGCATTAATTCAATGATTGGGGAGAGCATTCCTTGTGACATTTGGTGCTGATGGATCAGGTATTCTTTTGCTATCAATTAGGTTTTGAATAACATGTCACAGGGCCATGCAACTGTCAGTAGTGTGTCTGAACCCTTGATGGTACTCACAACGTTCGCTCATATTCCAATGGGGTGGTATTTGTTGTGGTAATGGCCTTGGGTTCATGGGATATATTATCCCAGCTTCTTTTAAATGTTCGTATACCTTTCCCAAAGGTCCCGCCAATTGTGAAAATTATCTATCTCGCGATCGATTTTGGTTAAATGTTCTGGGATTGTTGTTATTGTTACGGTACCCTGGTGCAGAATAATTCCCAACATTCTTTGCAGAGCTTTGATCATAGGGATTTTTAGAATAACCCCTACCAAAAGACCCATAAGAGGTGACCTGATTGATGGCTGAAGTAGAAGTCTTCTTGTATTGTGATGCGAACTTCTTGGTTTCAGCTTGCTTTGCTAGTTCTTCCTCAATCTCATTGCCAACGTGAAGTAAAGCCTTGAATCTACCAAAGAATTGATGCCCCATTTGAGCTCGAATTTTCGGCTTCAAATTCTTAACAATCATTCCTAATTGTTTTTCCTCATCGAGACGTTCCACCATTTGTGCAGCTGATTCCCTCCATCTCGTAACGAACTCGCTAATGCTCTCGCCTTCCTTTTGCTTGGCCATTTCCAGGTGTTTTCTCGTAACCTTGAGCTCCTCTTTAGTCTTATACTGAGCCACAAATTCTTGAATGATAGCGGACCATGATCTGACACGGTGTTTCTCAAAATTCAAAAACCAACTTTGCGCTGGTCCCGCAAGAGTGAGATGAAAGGAATTGGCCAATTCAGCCTTGCCAATATCATAAATCCTCATTGATTTGACGTAAGATTTCAAATGAAGTTCCGGTGGCGTAGTTCCTGTGAATTTAGGGATGGAAGGCATTTTGAATCCTACCGGGTAACGAGCTTTAGGGTACAAGTTGTAGCTCTGCATTTGAGTTAAGTCATTTGAGCTCCTGGCCACCTTTTGAGTAAGTGCCCTTAACTGTTCCTTGAGTTCGGACAGATCTTTGTCTCCTCGATAGGTTTCCATCAGTGACGGGCCTTCCCTTTGATGCTCACTGGCCTTCTTACTGGTTTATAATACGGATCCCGATAAGGTTCATGGATTGGTTGCATTGGCGGAGGAGCTTGATCGATTAGATCTTGTTATAACCAATTGCTGACCGAATCATGCATAGCCTTTGGTTGGTTCAACTGTTCAAATGAAGGTCGTACTTACGTGTGGACTAAAAGTGGTGGTGGTGGTGGAATAACCGAGGCCTCTCTTGCCAGTTCTGTCACACGTCCCTTAGCCAACTCGTCCAGTTTGGCACGAGTATTTTCATTGTCCGTTAAGAGTAGAGCTATGCTTTGGTTCAGATTCATTAACATCCGATATAAATCTTCTGGGTTGGGTACCGGAACATTCCCTCTTGTGCTCGTGCCGGCTAAGTTTGGATCCGTACTCTAAGGCAGTGGCAGACCCCCCATAGTGTTATTATGTGGTATACCCGGGTTTTGGTAGAAAGGACCGAGCGGCGGATCCGATGCGTGGTTCAACTGATTGATCATTCCCCAATTAGGTGTATTCTGATCCATGGCGTCGAAAGAATCTGGTTTGACTAATCTTCCGATACTGTCTCTTCCAGCCTACGCTGAGGCCAGATTGAACGGATATTTGATGTGAGAAAAGGACAAATCCACGGCGTACATCCCTCGGAAAAAAGACAACAATATATCATTTAGGAATTGCCGGACTTTATTTAAGAATACATCGATCGAAAAGACGCTAAAATACACAAAACGTTTTTCAGGTGAGATCGAAAACAGACCAAACAATGACAACTTGAGAGCCCCGTACAGAGGTAGAGCAGGAATATGCATTCCTTGGGTTCCCATACCATCTGAATTTTGAAAATTATTTGGAAAAGATTTTTATGAAAATCGTTTGAAAGCATGGGAAGTTCTCTCCTCATGAGTTGCTTTATTCATGGAATCCGCGATAGGAAAATTACGAGGATTTTTAGTTCTCATGAATTTTTACGGAGGAGGTTGGACAGCCTCCGACTGTACCTGCCAAAACCATGACGGTGTGAATGACAGGGCCTTTGTTCATTAGGTTCTCACGATTGCTGGTCAATAAAACAATGCAAAAAAATTTTGTGTTCTAAGCTGACTCCCCTATATGCAAGCGTGGTTTAATGGGATAAGGTTTAAGGCTCCTTCCTATTTGCCAGGTCTTAGGATATACCTCAAGAGTGCATGTACGTGTAAGGACCTTTTGATATACATCCGAGGTACGTGAGTGTTCTCGTCACTCAATATACCTCAGTAAGTACTTGGCCAAGGAGAGTGGTCCTATGCTCTTTCAGCTAGTGCAGACCTGCAAGTCCACGGCCTAATTACGACTCTGGGTCTGAGGTTGATAGGGTAAAATTCACACTCGCGAAAATGCATGATAGTATGTGAGTGCGTGCGAAATAACAATATGGCGGTTCGTTATTGATGAATGCTTTATGGTTTGTTGTGATATTTTACACAATTTTAATTACGAAAAAAGATTTTCCTCACATAATTAGCAAATAAAGGTAATAGGGTATCCACCTAAATCGCATCTATGTTATCCTAAAACTAAGGCTTGCAATCCTATATTTAATAAATAATAGGAATTAAACATATGATCCATTATATTAGAGTTTAGTTCTCGAAGTCCCCAGCAAAGTCGCCACTATGAGAATCCGGACCTCCGACCCGTCCTTCTCGGTTTTTTTTGTTTTAAAGGAAAATGTGTTTTGTAAAGTCGCCAGTTTATTTTACGAGAAAACAAACAAAAGATCGTACGAAGGACAATTCAAAAATGAATTATCTTTCATACGTTTGAAACCAGAGATTGATTGAAAATTTGTTTTACTAAGGTTCGGTAACTACGTTACGAATTGGGAAGGTGTTAGGCACCCAATTCGCCCTTTCGGTCTCTTTAATGGATCATGTATTTAATTCCTATTATAGATATCTTGCAAGTAGTTTAAATCGTTTTCAAAATAATCATTTCTTTATAAATTTAGTTTTAAAGCAATATTTTGAAATCAGACTCGAGCTTTGCGAGCGCCTACGTATTCATTCGTAGAATGAAATCAGAGTCTCGTAGTTCTATTCTTTTGGAAACTATTTTTGTATTTTATTTTTGTTTTGAAAACGTGTTAAAAATGCATTTTAGATTTCTTATAAAACTTATGAAGGATTTATTTTGAAAGCAGTGAACTTCTTTGCAAGTTATCTAATTTTCTGTATTAAAACTAATATTTAAATGCAGTATTGAAATTCAGGAGAATTGTAGAGAAATGTACCTGATGCGCTTGAAGAAGAACGGAGATAGCTTGCTTGCTTCTTTCTCTCTCTAGAATTTCTCTTTCTAGAATTTCTCTCTCTAAAACTTTCTCTCTAAAAATTACTCTTTAATAATTTTGACAGAGTTTCTTCTTACTAAAAAACACTATTGAGTGTTGATGCCTTCAAATGATACCCCAAGGGTCCTATTTATAGGAAAATTTCTGCCAAAAACGCTCCAATAGAAGCCAGCCGCAAGGGGTGCGGATGGGGCGTGCAGCTGGTGCATGCGGTTGGGACGTGAGGTTGGCAGGCAGCCGTACGGTTGGAGGGCTGTGGCTGGCTCACAGAATATGCACAGAAATGTCTAACAAAACTCAATTTTAAACGGGGCGCTGCCCCGCACCCCGCGACCTGACCGGGCAAGTCAATCCTCATCCTAGTAAACGAAGAGGCAACAAAGGTTGTATCAGACTCTCATCGGATCCGAACTTGGAGTCTTTCCTAACAGTCTCCTATATGCATGATGACCCAGGACTAAAATGCAAGATACTCGTTTTGTATAAAAAACATATTCATGCGAGAGTCGTGGATTGGGGTGTTCACAGGTAACAAACTGGATGAAGGAGATTAGAGTATATGGATGAATATTTCAAATTATACCAGAAGTTGCAATTTATAATTGTCACATGTGACTAAGATATTTTTGTACAAGTTTAGGGACGGCAACAGGTCAGGCTAGGATGGGTTTGGCCAAACCCGAACCCGACCCGCCTAAGTATAAGCCCAGCATGAACTAAACCCGTCCCACATTGACACACCTGACCCTATTTAATTATAAAATATTTTAAGGGTACTAAAGGGAAAAAACATTTTCGGGTTAGGTGAAATGGGTTTATTTTGCGAAAACCTGAACCCATGGATGCAAGGTCGAAAGCCAAAGGTAATAAACGGCTAGCTATATAAGCTAAATAAATGGCTACAAAATTTAAATATGCAAAAGTTACATTTGGTTTCAACTCTATGTTTTTTTCTTTGTCCCGTGGCTGACGATAATTATCAGCATTGTTTAGGTTCATGTAATGGGACTGCATATATAATAATGAATGTAAATGGGCCGAGGTAATTACGTTTACTTAATTGTTGTGTTTTTTTTTTCTGTTATAGGGAGGCCTTGATTAAAAGATTTTCCTACAATAATATATGATGGTTGCTTATCATTTTTCTACAAATTTTTATTAATTAAATAGATAAAGTGATTTATGCTGAAAACCAATTTGATTGGAAACTTTTCTTAGACAAAGTATTAATTTTTCTAATAAAGCAGAAAAGGAGTTCTAAGATAGAGTAAAACCAAAGAGGTTACTGTATTTTTGGTTTTTTTTTTTTTTTGGAATTTAGAACAATTTCAAAGTTCTCTATCAGTGCCTAACTTACTCTAGCATATATATAATTTTTAATTATCCTTTGTTAGCATGTTGCTCAACCAAGTTATACATCCATGTATATAAAGGCTCATTCTTTTAAGGACCATCCTTCAGTTAACTGATTTAAGGGTTGTCGATTTTGAGGTGGTAAACAGATGATTTTTTTCATTAAAATTGGTGGAGATGATAAATTATAGATAATCTCCACCAAATTCATAAAAAAACTCAATGAGGAAGTGGGTTAATTGAAAATTTGATATAAGTACACATTTTTGGACGTTAAAATTTTAGATTTTTAATTAACCCATTTCCCGTTTGAATTTTTTGTTAAACTTTGGTAGAGATGATCTAGTTATTATAGAGATCATCCTCACCAAGTTTCATGAAAAAAATCATTTTTTTACTTCTCAAAATGGACAGTCCTTAAATTAATTAAGTTAAGGGTGGTCTTTAGGAGAATGGAGCTGCAAATATTTATATATATATATATATATTGTTTATTTTAGGAGTTTTGGGCATGTGCTATGAAACGTGAAGAGGCCGGAGCTAGTAACCCTTTAATGTAATTCTCCTAATTTGTAGTCATCTTTCCATCATTACATATTTACCATTACAACCATGACCCCAACGAGAAAAACCACAAAAGCAAAAAAACTAAAAGCCAAACAGTCCTTTGGTACATAAAAAATAGCCCCAAAAAAATTTAATTAATGCCTTTCCCTCATCTTAGTCTTACCTTTAATTCCTACAAGCCATTATTATCCTAACTGCGATTTAAATATGTGACAAAAACAACATATAATCAACTTCTAGATGTATCTTATATTAATTGCTTTCAAATTTTCATAGCAATTTCAACAATTTAAATTATCTATATAAAAACAACAATTCAAATTAATATAGGGAAAAAATAATTTAATTGCCACCAAAAGGTTTATTAAAATAAAATTATTTATTGAGAAATTGATTATAACAACACAAAGAAAACCTAACCAAAAGTGCATTCAAAATTAAACAATCTATAAAACTAGCACATAGTTAAGAGATAAGTTAGCTAGAGACAGCACATTGAGTGGTTTAATATATAACTAAACTATCAAAACCCTAACAAAACTTGGAATACCTGGAACTATTGTGCACTAGAAGGATAGGAGAACCCACAATAACCCAAATAGAGAGTGCTTCTTCCGATCTCTTCTTCGATTTCCTAAATAGAGAGTGTTGTGCCAGAAAAGAGAGAGGTCGAGAGATTCTTATGGTATGAAAAACCCTCATTAGACTTAGAGGAAAATCCATGATTTGTAATCTAGGGTTTCTAAAATTTTTGCAGGTTAAAACATTAATTGGAGTCAAATGAAGGATGGAACCAAAATAAAAATACTAATATCTCTTCGAGTTTTCCTTTTTATTATTTTACAATTTTAGTTAATAAGTTTCATATGTTATCCAACCATAATATTCTGTTAATAATTATTTCATTGTGTTACAAAATTAATATTGGGAATAAATTATCTTTTCTAACAGTAATGAAATATTCTTAACGCTATTTTTGTGTTCAGCCTTTCCAACACACAAGTTGTGTGATAAACGATAAATTTGTGGTGTTAGAAAAACCCCTTTTTGGTATAGTGAGGTCTTAATTATAAGTGTTATCCTATTAATTAAGGTAGGGGTGTTACATGAAGTGTTCAGCTCCTCGAATCAAGCTTTAGTCCAAGGGTCCTTCATTTTCGTCTTCATCTTTAACCTCTATTAGGGGTTGGGGAGTTCTAGGGTTTTCATACCCTTAAGGAAGAAGCATTGTCTAGCTACAATTTCGAGACTAAAGCTCCTTAGAGGTGAGAACCTAGTACTAAGACTTATTTTCCAACTTATTATTACTTGACTTCACTTATACAACACGCTTATACAAAAACCTAGGTTGTTTACGTGGGTTTTTGGGTATATGATGAGATTAGGCCTTGTTATTGAAATTGATGATTCTAATAGCCTAAATATTGTTTATATAAGATGATTCAACGAGAGATTCCGATAAACAACATGTCCTGCACAAAAACCCATTTGGACCATATTTTATAGATAATGAACCTTGTTATAAAACTTGTGATTTCTCTTGTATGTCCAAGTGGTGTGATTTTCTTTATGAGATAATTGTTAAACAATTTGTTTTGATTGTTGAGTTCATCTATACAACAATCTTTTGTTAGTTATGTTGTTAATGTTATATACAATTGTTGGGATTATGTGTACGCAATATAATTATTTCTAGAAAGGGAGCCGAATGATATTACTATTAGTGTTAGTCCATGTATGGTCCCAAGTATAGTCTCCTAGGGCGGGGCCGTAAGTTGTCATAGAGCACCTTTGGGTGAAAGACCTGAAACCGTGCACAGAAACAAACGAGAAGTCCTGCTGCGGCGTGGGTGAATGGCCGCGAAATGCAAACCTGGTGTACATTTGGATAGACGTGAGATTATGGCTCAATATTTACAAGGAGGAGCATATATCAATTGTACTATGATGTTTTGTTGGTGAGAGATATATATGAAAATACATTCATGTTACAATTAAATAAGGGGTGTTTCACTCCTTACACTAATACTTCTTTTCCCAACGGTTTTATACATTTGAATTGCCTTGCCACTTTTACAAAGGATTTCTTATTACTATTTTCACTTTAAATCTATTATATAGTTCCCACTGAGTCTCTTTGACTCATTCCTACTATTTTTCTATATAGGTACATCTGCGGGTTCTTCGAGAATAGGGAAGAGTAAGGATGCTACACCTTAGACTGCCTCTCTGCCTTAATAGTTGTGGGTACCTCACTCGAAATGATCATTACCCTTATTATTTTGTTAATCCAGAGTCGAGACATGTATTATATTCTCTGTAGCACTTATGTATGTATTATGGATATGGTAGACTTGTTTTACTACTTCCTCGGGACTAAATTTAGTTTGTAAGAAATGGATTTAGTGTTAATCCTAGCTTTTGATTAATTAGAGTTTTGAATCTTTATATTATTCTTAGAGATAATTACTTTGTCTACCCGCTGTCAGCGTATGGCACCCGTGATGAACCAAGTCCCGGAGGATGGGTCCTCTTAATGAGATTTGGGGAGTCACATTCATTACACAAGAAAATTAAAGTGCATAAATGGATTAAAAACATTATATTATTTTCAAATAAGCAGTTGATCTAATCACTGATATTGTGTTTTTGTCTCTTTCTTGGAATTACTTTCTTGGAATCAGATCCCAACAAATGATCCCTCAATTGTGAAATAATGTAGATATATTCTCTTGATTTACGTAATTTACTTTGTCTTTAAGTGAAAAATATCATCTAGAGAGTTCCGTTCAAGACCAAAAAAGAGGAAGAAGGATGAAGAAGTTAAATTATAGTTGAAGATCAGTTGAATTGATCAAGATAAGCTAAACTTACGTTATACTAACGTATGCATTTAGGGCCCGTTTGGTTGTCCTTCAAATTGCGAATTAGATAATTTATAATTAAGTAATTTACAAAATTTTCATTTATTAGTATTTGGTTGTGTAAATTGAACAATTGTAAATATGATAATTCAAGTTGATTCACAAAAACTCAAATTAAGTCATTTCTAGTAAAATTTGAAATTGCCTAATTCTAGAATTAGATAATTTATTCAAACTCTATTTTTCGAGAAAATTTAGTTTCTACCTGTGACGTTGATGCATCTAGACAAAATTTTAAATAACGTAAAACAATAGAGAACATGTTTTTATTCTAACAATCAGAATTCCTCGTTTAAGTTTTCCAAACATTACTTGAATTATAATTGAATTATTTATAAATGAGCAAATTCACAATTCTTCAATCGAGAAATTAGTTAATTCTAAAATTAGGTAATTTACGCAACCAAGCGGGCCCTTAATGAATGACGTGATTAATTTTTTTTAATAACCTGAATTCTAAATAAATTCAGGGACCGAGTGAAACTGGAAACAAATTACACTGTTTCTCCACTTGTAGACAAAAGCCAAACAAATTATAAACCGTAGGGTTTTATTAGTGAATTTTGTAACATCGGTAACCAAAGTGAAAATCAACCAAAATAGTAAGAGACAACAGTGTAATGACAAAAGTGAAAATCAAGTCTCTAGATCTAGAAGATCTTAAGCTATAAAGTGAGAAATTACTGACAATAAAAATAGATTGAAAATCCTAAAGTGTAATGACATATGTAAATTAGATATCAACCCATGTGATGTACGGGTATTGCTTGTTTTCAACTTACCAATGTTTCAGTGCAATCTGTCACATGTTAATTATTTCAGCTACATCAAAATTGCAGTACTATCATTAAAATTGAGCTCATTTCCTCTGATGGAGTAATGTAACACTGTGATGGTTTGATTGGGTAGGCTATCCTTGGCAGTTACAATATATTGTTTTTGGCGTAGAAGGAATGCTATAATTTTTCATCATGAGTATAGGAGTGGTGAGGTTGTAATTAGAGAGATTCAACAGTACATTATAGGTAGGACTTGGTATTGGAGAGTGAAGAGGAGTTTTGAAAATTGGCTGCTTTGTAAAGTTTTGGTTTGCGTGAGAGATTATTGTTGTAGTCCTGGGGTATGCCACTTGTTGTTTGTTCTTGGGTTGTTTGTGCAACAAAGTTTTTGAATTTTACCGACTATATATATATAACATCTACAAAATAAGATACAAAATCAGGTCTAGAAAAGAGTATAAAATAAGTAATATGAAATTACTTATATGTTTCGACTTGAACGCAAATTGTAGCCATGTATGAACCAATTCCAAGAATATAAAATAAAAGAATTTAATTAATTAGCAGAGGAAAATAGGTGGAATTGAACGCTTGTTTAATATATTGAACGTGTAAACGAGTATACACGTAGTTATTACAACTAAACAATGTTGATGGAATCAATATGTCTCATATGACTTCCTAATTAGTTGGCTTGCATTCTCCCACAGTCAATTATACGAAACCAAAGTTACAAAAAGTAAATAATTATAAATGGAGTCAGAAGAACACAATATGTATGTATATATATATAAATATTGTTGCACACTATAATTTATTTTGAACATGAGGATGCAAGGAACTTGTATACATACATTATTTAATAATGAGATAGCTAGATACTCCCATTAGTTCAAGGAACGTATCTAGCCTGCTGCACACACACGTACATATAAAATAGAACAACTTGCTTAGTGTTCTCACCATGCATTAAATTAAATAAATAATTTTACACACGATGTTATTCTTTCATTTTATAATTGATTTAGGATATGCAAAACATTAACAATTTTTTGTATCGTACGAAATTTGACGTGCCAGTACTACACCATCAGGCATGGGTGCTACATAGCATTTCAATCCTTGAGTGCTCAAAGGCGCAGTTCCCCGGAGCTAAAAATCAGATCGAGGATGGCGCCAGCGAATGCGCCAATGATAAAAGCTCCAGCAAAGCTGGCAAGAAGCCCTGCAGCCAGTGCATAATAGGTGGCACCCTCAATGGCATCAGCTATAGCAACTCTCACGACCGCATTAACAACATCTCCTAGCAGCCCACCGCTAATAGATGCTGCGGTCACCGCAGCATCACGAAATGCTGTTTCAGTTTTGTGTTCAGCTGTAAATATGTCCCACACCATTATCCCTGCAGCCAGAAGGAGAAATGCTGTGGCCCCAACTTCTTTTATACCCATCTTAAATATATTTCCTCGCCCCGAAGCCCTTACGATTTCATCATAAACCTGCCAAAAATATATATATATATTATATTAATAGCTTATATAAATAGAACATACGTATGAGCAGTGGCGAAATTTGATCAAAAATCGAAACACACTAAATCATATTTAAAGCCATAAAATTTGAACGCAAACATAATACTATTAATAATAAAAGTTCATACAACTTAAATAACAAATGCGAACAATTATGATAAATTACAATAACATTCTACAATTTTTCATATTTTTGAAGTATTGGTGAATGGTGGTGGTAAAAAAACGGTGTAGATAAAGAAAGGTTTTAAAGGTGAGTGAAGAAATGAAATTGGTGAAAGCACTGAAACAACAGCAGGCGGAGGCAGAAGAAGAAGAGAAATGAGTAGCAGCACTTTTTTAATTAATTAGGTTTAATATTTACAAACTATTCCTTAAGTTTTTGTATTTTACAATTAGGTCCCCTCAAGTTTTTTTTTTATGAACATAATTCCCTAAACTTTTTTACTTTTTTTTATGGCCCAAGCCAAGGAGGGGCAGCTGCCCCCTGCCCATACACAGCTTCGCCACTGCGTATGAGTGTATGACACGTGTATTTATATATGTTAATTAAAAACATGCCATTACTTAATTACCTCTATCTTTTGTGCCTCTTCCAAACTTTCAAAACTCCCTCTAAAACCAAGCTCTGATTTGTACCTGCAAACCAGCCATGTACGTATGTATATATTGATTATCGATGGATCGCTTTAGAAATATGTATATATATGTATTAATAAAATAAAATAAAAATTGCTAAATTGTTTTATTTTCATAAGAGGTGGCTATAATTTGTCCATTTTTTTTATTAGACGACTTATAAGTGTTGTGGTACGCCGATAATTTAAAGCTTAATTATAGTGACTTATATATCCCATTAAGTTTGAAAATAATTCTAGGTATATCAAAATTATAGTTGTTTCCATAATGATATCAAAATGCGATTTTCTTTCGATATTAATTAAAGATCTATTAATAAATGATAAGTAATATAAACAATACTGAAAATTTCAAAATTAGTAATATATTTAATTTCTTAGTTTCTATAATAGAATTAAATATTTAATTTTTATCACCATAATTCAATTTAACTTTAGCATATTTGTCCAATGGAGGAATATCAAATATGAAAAATTGTAAAATTATGATTATTTACTTTCTTAATTTCAAGAAAACTATGATTATTTAATAAAATTATTATTAAAATATTTATCATTAAATTAATAAATTAGTTATATCATATCTAAAAAAATTATTATTACTAAACAAACTTATAATTATCTAAATAGACTTAGATTAATTAGCACAATTAATTTATTATTATTATTCTTATAAGATTAACATGTTTGATCTATCTTGACCCAATTTGAATATATATTTCTTCTTCGATTATGTTTAATATATTATATCATTATAACGTGTTGATTTAGTTGGGGTGGGATAAATCGAGCCACGGGCAAATATAGGTTCTGCCACCAAAGCCTGGCACAAGTTTCGTTTGGTCTCAAGTTGCATAAATTTAACCTATTTGGATAGACCGAACCTAAATGTAATAATTTTTCATGAAATACCTTTAAAATGTCTTATAACTACAACAAGATTGGGTGGGGCGGGGTCTAGAAAGTCAAGTTCAGGATATATATATTGAAACAGAATGTGTTTAAGTGTATCAAAACAAAACCAGCACTGGTTGGGTCAAATTCTTTGTGATTGATTGTTTATATTAAATTTTGGTATAAATAACTAATGGTCTAATTGTGTGCCTAAGGAGTTGGTTTTGTGATGGGTTATTAGGTATGCATTTTATAACAAAAATCAGGCATGGGATGAAGTCAATAGTGCCGTAGAAATTTGCATATTTAGATGGACTTAAATTAATATTAACAACTGCACAATTTATATTTTATTTTAAAAAATTATTAGATTGACTTATTGGATTAATCAAACTGGCCCTTTTTAAAATGCAACAATTTTTCATAAAAAATACAACTATAATATCATAGAATTACAATGTGACGGGTGATAAACAATGGAGGGCCCGCAACTATTGAGTCCGATTCTTTCTAATTTGTGGCTCATGCAATTGAACTTCGTTGTATAGAACTCTTATGTACTAGAATGTCCCTAATAAGTTAGGTTTGGGATGAGTTTTTTTTTGTTTTTTATTTTTTAAATCGAGCCGAATATGAGTTCCACAATAAAGGCCCTATAAAAGTTCGATTAAGAGTCAGGTTTGCATATATTTGAACCAATTAATTGACTGCACTTAAAATGATACATTTTCTTTGAGTACCCCTTTAGCATCTTATAACTACAATACTGCGGTGTGGATCTAGGGTTGTGTATCGAATTTGGATTATGTATATTGAACCGGCACATGATCAATTTTTTTAAAACAAAACATGCACCGATTAGGATAGCTTTTTCCTAATTGGGTGCTTATATTGAATTTTATTATAGATATTCAACGGCCTAAGATATGTCTTTTATGAGTTGGGTTTTTTTCTATTATGTTATGAAAACCTAGTACAGGTTCAGGTCTTTAGTACTGTAGGCACGGGCATATCTAGTATATATATTCTTTAATAATTAATTTGTGTGTAACAGTGAGTATATATATATATATATATGAGAAGGGTTCAAGTTATACTGGTATAAAACAATTAGTTTTACACTTTTTCTATTCCGTATAATTTCTAAAATCCAAGGTACGTAGATCTCAAAGATGCGTGCAAAATATTAATTAAATTGCTCGGAGATTTAGATGCCCATCATTAGAATCATGTTATCTATTGAATTATGAATCTTACAAATATCGGATTAATTTGAAATTTTGCACACTAAATAAACACAATAAAAATAGTTTATCTAACGGAGTAAGTGATAAATTAAGAAATTATGAAAAAAGATGTCAAATTTCTTAATTTTACGCCAGTATTATTTGAATCATCTCCTTAGTATATGTATTATTTAATATATATATATATATATATAGATGGACAACTTGAACCGTTGTATATATATAAAATATACCTTTTGAGTAGTTGGTCAAATGTCAGTCGATTTGATTTGACCCATTTGGAAAAGGCGGCAGATACTGGATTTTTATAGTTTTTGAGGCACTTCATCATGACCTCCTCGAATTTGGCGGCCTTGGCAGCAAGCTTTTCAACGTCGGTGGCAATCTGAGAGTCCAGTTGGGCTAATTCAGCGGAAAGAGAATCGGTGTGATTTTTAAGTTTATTGAGAAAGGAGGCTCTGACGCTGTAGTTCTTCACGACTTGGAACGAGACGTTGACTCCGTGTTCCACATAGGAGAACATTTGGTGAGCAATTGGACCCTTACTCACATCCTCTACATACTTGTCGTACAACTCTTCAACATCCTTGAGGATATTGAGCACGGAATCGTATGTGGTCTTGCAGTCGTCCAGGTATTTATCGCGTTCGGTTGAAGAGCTGAATGGTTGGCTTTTTATTACCTCTGATTCTTTCCTGTAAATTATTTCCCCAAGATATCGGAGATCATCTCCCCTCAGCGCAACCAAACTGTCATAGCTCATTTTATTTTCTTCTCTTTTCTTAAATGAAGAGTATGTGGTAGTAGTTAAATGTCTCAAACCCTATTTATAACAATTAACAACCACCAGCGAGGACCTAAAGGAGGTCAAGAGGGAGGTGGGGTGGGTGTGGGGTGAGAGGGGAATATTTCGAGTTATTTGTTTTTTTATCTATATTTGAAATTTATTTATTTATATGTGTGATGTGCATCCTACTTTCATATATAATTTAAAGAGATTTATTTAAAATTAATGTCGGTTTGGTGGTTAAGGTGGACATCTTTGGAGCACGGATACTCCATTTTTTTAGGGGTACCTGTTTGAACACAGCTGGAACATGGATATGAATACGGGTCGAACACGGCTGGAACACGCCACGTGACATGTCCAATAAAAATAATATTAAAATTTTGTTTTTTTTTTCTGTTTTTCTTGCACTTATTTTTCTGTTTAATAAAAATAATGTTAAATCTCTGAACCAAGGGTATTCCATTTTTTTCCCGTTTTTCTTGCAATTATTTTTCTGTTTTTTTTTTCTTTTGTATTTGGATCTATGATTTATATTCTATATTTCTATTTAATGCAATCTTTTCACTTGTGGATATGACTTGTCTATTTTAAGTGTTGTTAAATTTTATTTATTCGTAATGTTCTTTGGATATGAGTTTACATAATGCATATTATTATATAAATATATTTATTTATTAAACGTATATATCCATCATCGTACCCGTGTCTAAGTTTTTTAAGATTTTTCGTACCGGTACCAAGTACGACACCCGTACCCGTGTCTGTGCTTCTTAGGTGGACATTAAATCTTTTATGAATCATGGTTCAAATATCGTAAGTAGGGAATTTTGTTTTCTAAGAATCCGTAATAAAAAAAACACTAACGAAAGTAAGATTACTAGTCTGATAATAGGATGGATTTGCTTTCTAAATAATCAAATATTAATGTTGAGATTTGAAATTGTTTAATTTTTTCAATTTTTTTTTTTGTAATTTAAAAAATAAAATAAAATTGGCACCCCTCATTTTAAATTGTGGCCTGCCTGTGAATGTAACTGAAGAGAAGATGGCGCGTGCAAGGGCGTGTGTTGTGTGCTCCAGATTTGCCAACTATCTTCATTTCTTGATTAAAAAGAAAAAGGAAAATGCCTCTCTAAAAGCCTATAAGTTTTATGGTAAAATTATAGAAGAATTATGGCTACATATTTAGTTAAAAATTTTGACCGGATAAGCTTTCAATTTTTATAATTATCAACTTTTATCCTATCTTTATATTATTAACATTTTAACCCTTAAAAATAGAAACTTCCCCTTCAAACAATATTTTTATGACTCAACTTTCACCATATTTTTATATTATTAACATTTTTAACCTCTAAATGATAGAAACATTCATTTCAAAAAAATATTTAAGGAACTAATTTTAATTATTTCATGTAGGCTCCATTTGATAATAACAAGAAAAATAAAAATACTTGATTTGTATGAGAAGTCAAAAAATAAGTTGAAGCACGTGATGAGATGTTCTCTCTCAGGAGCCTCTGATACCAACTTGTGACGCCCCGAATCCCATTCAGAGAGTTTCACCTCCAGGATCCGGTTAATCACGAAGCCGTACGCGACGACATGATTCAATTAAAACAATATCTAAAACATTTCTTGTGTAAAATTCCAATTTAGAAATTTTTTGGCATGTGGAGTCTATAAATTTAATAATTCCAAAAGCTATATATAACAATCTAAGTTGCAAAAGCCTTTGAAATAAACTCCACATTCATAAAGATTCATATCCAATCACTTAATTACAAGTGTTATACAATCCAATTTCCTCCAACGAGATCCCGAGCAATACTAGTAAGTTTTACAACATTTTCACAATACATGATATCTTAATTTAATTATACAAAGTATTCAAAAGATATGGGTGTCATAATCATTAAGTCGTCCTAAGAAAACTACATAGATAACTACTTGTAACCCCTCGAAACCCGTTCCGAGAATTTCACCTCCGGGGCCCGGTTAATCACGGTGCCATACGGTACGGCAGGATTAAATTTAAACAATTTAAATGATATCTAAAACATTTCTTGTGTAAAATTGTAGTTCAGAATTTTTTTGGCATGTGGAGTCTATAAATTTAATAATTCTAAAACCTGTATATAACAATGTAAGTTTCAAAAGCCTTTGAAACAAACTCCACATTCACACAGATTTATATCTAACCACTTAATTACAAATGCTATACAATCCAATTTTCTCCAACGTGGTCCCAAGCAATACTAGTAAGTTGTACAACATTTTCACAATACATGATATCTTAATTAATTATACAAAGTAGTCAAAAGATATGTGTTTCATAATCATTAAGCTGTCTTGATGAGACAACTACTGTGACGCTCCGAATCCCGTTATGAGGTTTGGACCTCTAGGACTTGATTAACCACGGTGCCGTGCGCGACGGCGGGTTGGAATGCATAACTTAGAACTAATATAACAGAAAATTACAAATAAGACCGCAATTTTCAAAAAAAATTGGCATGTGGAGTTTGTATTTTCAATAAACCAACACTTGTACAATAATATATGAATCTATCTAAAACTTTAACTCCACATTTGAAAAGTATAAATCAAACAAAAGTCAAACAATTCAATATACAACAATTCCTCCAACGAGGTCCCAATAATTTATAAAAGGCCTTAGACATCACTTATAAATAAAATTGAATACAACAGTGATACCAATTTTACAACTTATATTATATATAACTCATGAGATACAAGTCGTTTACGAACGACCACAAACTTATACGGTCATCAGAGGTTTTCTATTGCGTTCTCGTCCCACCCCAAGGGAGTACCTGCAAAACTGTTGAAAATGGGAGTGACCCAAACTCGGGCTCAGTGGGAACTATAAGGTTTTTGTATAAAAGTACATTTTAAAACCATGCATACGATGCATTAAAATGAAAATAGTTTTGTTATTATCATGCATGTATATACACACCATTTATATAACATATGATAGACATCAATGCAATAAAAACCGTTTTATATGATATGCGTGTCAAATGCTATCCCGGTCCCGATTATATAATAAACTAATATATATATATATATATATTGGCAAAATAAGTATAATTCGTGATAATAATAAAATACACCAAAAGACATCTTAGGTACTAATCTTTTAACCGTCAATCCCATCCCACATCGGACATCTAAGATTTACTCTACAGTGCACTGCGATTGTGATCTAAGCCCCCAAGGTTAAGGTTTGCAGCCCCCAAGGCTGGGTCCCCCCCCGTGGACTACCTAGATGGTGTAGGGTATGCAGCAATTCTGGGTCCCCCTACGAACCATAGAGTATGCCGCTCTGAAAGCGGGGTCTCTCGACACGGACCAGGGTATGTAGCCACCAAGGCTAACTCAACCCCATGGACCATTAGTACCTAATTAAATCCAAAATATTCATAAAATAATATACTCATTCATATCTAAATATAAGAATCTTGTCAAACATATACAAAGCATAAGAATATATATATATATGGATATCTCAAATCATATAGTCATATTAGCGCTATACTTCAGCCAACTCCACCAAGTCCGTCAAGTTTCCCATTTTGTAGCTCATTCATGAGTTTCATCAATTATTTTACCAAGTAGAGAATTTGTAACAAAACATATCATCGGCCCTAAGCCAAGTAAAATTCACAATCACTAGCTATTGGTTCCATTAAAGACATTCCATATGATTTCAATATATAACTTATTCAAAAACCCATTTAGAAGTTGGATCGATACAAATACGGACTAGTGGGTTTCATATAAACCTCGCATATGCTAATAGATGACTTAAACACAACAATAATATCACACACATAAGGTATATATAATAAAAACACACACCAAACCCATAATTATATATTCGTATATACATGTATCCCAACAATGTGTATGAAGGTTGTATATATATCATTTTAAGACATAATATAGCTCATCTTATGGATATCACCACATATCTAACACGTATCAAAGTTTTATTTTACCCAAATAGCTTATATGCATTTGCGTGCTAGCGACCAGTAATAAAGGTTTGTGATAAATCAACTAAATGTGAAATGTTCTTATGAAATGTAATCCAATTTATGTCGTATTTGCTTTGAATCACGTTCAAACCTATTCATATATTATAGGAGTGTTATAATACTAATTTTTGAGAAGTATAAATAACTTGGATTATTTTTGTCACGTACTAGCAATACTTGATTTTAAATTACGCTTTTTCGAAGCCAAAAGCTTCATCGTTGAATTCATATACTTGTTGTAGTAATATAATTGGATGGTATAAGAGTCTAGGAGCTAAATCTTAGAGAAACATCTTGTTTAAACATAGATTTTGATTACCCGATTGGACTAGTTTCGTATTTTCTAGTTACGGATACCCTTAACGCTTGTTGCTCATCGATTTAATTGCATTTAATATTTTGTTGTATTTAAGGAATGTTTATTTTTTCATGTTCCCTTAGTGCATTTAGAAAGCTTTTTTGGTAGATAACTTGTATTTGTAGATTCCCTTTACTTTTGCACCATAGGATTATATTTTTCATTAGTTTTAATTTAGTTTCAATTTTCTTTCTAATTCCCCAAATCTTTCATCTTTTCCTTTCTTTTCTCATCTTCCTCTTGAAAGAAACATTCCTAACTCAAAGAATTATCCTCTTCCCAGTGGATCGACCTCAGACTTACCAAGTGTTTATTACTTGACCAACCACCTGCACTTGGGTGTAATAACTCGCGTTGTTCTCGCCGACTTACTAAAGTGATAAGTCGCTATAAAAAGCGTCCTGATAGTTGAACTTGGTAAATCCTATGATGGAGTTAGACTCCGAGAAGCTAGGGATGGAGTCGCTACAACCTACGTACATCGAGGGTGCTGTCAAGGTGGTTGTCCAGGTTCCTCGAGTAAGGTGGACGATCTTGCAGACATTGTTAAGTAGTGATCTACATGGACAGTTGAAAGGTAGATTCAAGGTGGACTAATGTATAGGTCCAGGTGGACCGGTGTTAGCCCAACGTGAAGCTGTGATGAACTGGTTTGATCTAAGGTAGAGATTGTTGAGAATTTACATGAAAAAATTATAAAACTCAACATTGGTATATGAGTGGAGGAGAGTTTCCACATAGTAACATGGTCTTTTAAGATAAAACAACACACTTGTAGCCTAAAAGTGTTTAAGTTGTGGACAATATCATTACTATGTGCGCAGACTAGCGGACCTTATTGGTGCCCTAGGCCCAACCCATGTGCCGGAAGGCACAACAATGTATGGCGGGTGATATATGTAGTAAGTTCTCTCTCTCTCTTTAAATTGAAGAAATTTTCACTTCTCTATAAATAAAAGAATAAAAAATACTAATTTAAGTTTCTAATTCACATAACACATATATGCAAATAAATCGTAGATTTTTAAAACAAGATCTTGAGGGTGAACCAAAAGTATAAATATAAATATATATATATACACACACTATAGGGTGGGGCCCATCTATTGGCACTACAAACTATTCATTTTTTTTTTATTTCAATCACCCAATATTTTATTGTTTATACATTTTTATGATTTAAGAACATTTATCACTAATAATAGAAACTAGGTCGAAACACAATTTTTATCTCTTATATGTTTTAAAAATTGGAAAAAAACCATTTCCCATATATATATATATATATGCATGTCTGTGTATGTGGTTATGTTTCTTGATTAAAAAGGTAAGAGAAAATATGTGTTGCCAATTGCTTGTGCAACCAAACACAATGTTATTCTCTTATAAGAGAAGATATGATGTAAGTTGCATAGCAAGGTAAAATTATTTACGATGTTTGTTGTCTATACACGCAAAAGGACAAAAGCGGTATAAATAAAAGAATAAGATTAACTAAAGATATCATGATTTATACTCATACTAGGTTATACTCGTGCCATTCGGCACGGAAAAATAAATAAGGAATGCTAATAAGATAAAAAGGAATAACGTGTAATGAATCTAAATTGGCAAACTTACGTTTAATATATCTTTATGCTAGAAAAACTAAAAGTAGACCGGATTCGACAAAATAAGTTTTTAACAAATTAAACTAATGTTTAATATATGTGTTATGTGAAAATAATTCAATCACGTATGTTAGTATGATTTGAAAATAGTTTAAAATTTTGATTGATATAGTTTGGACACTCCTAAAAATGGCATACTGAGATGATCAATACTGTACGAACACATAAAGTACGTCCTTAAATGTTACTCAATAATTTTTTTATATTTTTTACATAATTCTATAGTCATGATGGATCTCGTTTAATTGATCTTGATTAATATATTTTAAATATTAAATTTTTTATTTTTTATTTTAAGTTATGACATTTTTAATGTAGAAAAATGATCGGTGTGTGAAAATTTGTTGTGTATATATTATTGTTATTAAATGTAACTCAATAATTTTTCTTATTTTTTTTACATAATTCTATAGTCATGATGTATTTTGTTTAATTAATCTTGATTAGTAGATTGAAATATTAAATTCATAATTAAGTAGTTATGATAGATCTTGTTTAATTGATCTTGATTAATAGATTTAAATACTAATTTTTTATTAAATTTCAAGATTAGTATATTTTAAATATTAAATATGAATATATTTTTTTATTTTAAGATGAATATTTTTTAATTGGTCTTGAATTGTATATTTATATATTAAATTCATATTAAATTTCTTGATTAGTAAATTTTAAATATTAAATTTTGATCTTTTTTATTTTAAGTTATGACATTTTTAATATATAAAAAAATTATTGGTGTGTGAGAGTTTACTTTGATTATATTGTTGGTATTAAATGTTACTCAATAATTTTTATTTTTTTACATAATTTTGTAATCATGATGGATCTTGTTTAATTGATCTTGATTACTAGATTTTAAATATTAAATTTTGAAATTTCTAATTTAAGTTATGGCATTTTTAATATAGAAAAAATTATTGTTGTGTGAGAATTTATTATGTGTCTATTATGTGTATAAACACATCTAATGGTGTAGAGTTAATGCACACCGTAACCTGTATATTTTTAACCATTGGATTCTTATACTTTTTGAGAATAAATTTGGTCAAACTTAATGTTGTATAATATAAATAATTTTTTTATATATATATATGAAATGGAGTGAGGTTAGGGGGAGGGGGATTAGAAAATATAATAGGCCGATGGTGGATTGGTTGGTGGGTAATGTAGTCAAGGTTTGTTTATGTTTTTTTCTTTTTCTATATTTTTTTAGTCTTCTTTTACCTTTTTCTATATTTTTTTTCTTGTCTTTTTTATTTATAATGAAAGACTTAGATTAACTAAATACATTATTGTTCTTACGTTTTTCCATTCTTAACTTTTCCCTTTACAAAACAGATAAGAAGTTTCTTTTTTGTCTTCTTTAACCACTTTCTAATTTATTTATTTTATCTTCTAAATGAAAGAATAAAATTAACTAATGCTATTATGATTCTTACCTTCTTCCTTATCTTTTTTCATTTTAAAAAAATATAAGATATGATGTAAGTCATAGAACAAGGTGCAATTATTTACAATGTCTGTTGTCCAAATACGCGAACCGATAAAAAAGGTATAAACAAAGGAATAACAATGACTAAAGGCATTTTGTGTGTGAGAATTTATTATGTGTATATATTATTGGTCTGAGTGTTTTAACTTTGATGTGAAATCTTGATGTGTGTATAAAACTCATCTAATGGTGTAGAGTTAATGCACACCGTAACATGTATATTTTTAACCATTGGATTCTTATAGTTTTTGAGAATAAATTTGGTCAAACTTGATGTTTTATAATATTAATAATTTGTTTGTATATATATATATATATGAAATGGAGTGAGGTTAGGGGGAGGGGGATTAGAAAATATAATAGGCCGATGGTGGATTGGTTGTTGGGTAATGTAGTCAATGTTTGTTTATGTTTTTTTCTTTTTCTATATTTTTTTTTAGTCTTCTTTTACCTTTTTCTATATTTTGTTTCTTGTCTTTTTTATTTATAATGAAAGACTTAGATTAACTAAATACATCATTGTTCTTACGTTTTTCCATTCTAAACTTTTCCCTTAATAAAACAGATAAGATGTTTCTTTTTTGTCTTCTTTAACCACTTTCTAATTTATTTATTTTATCTTCTAAATGGAAGAATAAAATTGAATAATGGTATTGTGATTCTTAGCTTCTTCCTTATCTTTTTCCATTTAAAAAAAATATAAGATATGATGTAAGTCATAGAACAAGGTGCAATTATTTACAATGTTTGTTGTCCAAATACGCAAACGGATAAAAGAGGTATAAACAAAGGAATAACATTGACTAAAGGCATTTTGTGTGTGAGAATTTATTATGTGTATATATTATTGGTCTGAGTGTTTTAACTTTGATGTGACATCTTGATGTGTGTATAAAACTCATCTAATGGTGTAGAGTTAATGCACACCGTAACATGTATATGTTTAACCATTGGATTCTTATACTTTTTGAGAATAAATTTGGTCAAACTTGATGTTTTATAATATTAATAATTTGTTTATATATATATATATGAAATGTAGTGAGGTGAGGGGGAGGGGGACTAGAAAAGATAATAGGCCGATGGTGGATTGGTTGTTGGGTAATGTAGTCAAGGTTTGTGTTTTTTTCTTTTTCTATAATTTTTTTAGTCTTCTTTTACCTTTTTTTTATATTTTGTTTCTTGTGTTTTTTATTTATAATGAAAGACTTAGATTAACTAAATACATCATTGTTCTTACGTTTTTCCATTCTAAACTTTTCCCTTAATAAAACAGATAAGATGTTTCTTTTTTGTCTTCTTTAACCACTTTCTAATTTATTTATTTTATCTTCTAAATGGAAGAATAAAATTGAATAATGGTATTGTGATTCTTACCTTCTTCCTTATCTTTTTCCATTTAAAAAAAAATATAAGATATGATGTAAGTCATAGAACAAGGTGCAATTATTTACAATGTTTGTTGTCCAAATACGCAAACGGATAAAAGAGGTATAAACAAAGGAATAACATTGACTAAAGGCATTTTGTGTGTGAGAATTTATTATGTGTTTATATTATTGGTTTGAGTGTTTTAACTTTGATGTGTGTATAAAACTCATCTAATGGGGTAGAGTTAATGCACACCGTAACATGTATATTTTTAACCATTAGATTCTTATACTTTTTGAGAATAAATTTGGTCAAACTTGATGTTTTACAATATTAATAATTTGTTTATATATATATATATGAAATGGAGTGAGGTTAGGGGGAGGGGGACTAGAAAATATAATAGGCCGATGGTGGATTGGTTGTTGGGTAATGTAGTCAAGGTTTGTGTTTTTTTTCTTTTTCTATAATTTTTTTAGTCTTCTTTTACCATTTTCTATATTTTGTTTCTTGTGTTTTTTATTTATAATGAAAGACTTAGATTAACTAAATACATCATTGTTCTTACGTTTTTCCATTCTAAACTTTTCCCTTAATAAAACAGATAAGATGTTTCTTTTTTGTCTTATTTAACCACTTTCTAATTTATTTATTTTATCTTCTAAATGGAAGAATAAAATTGAATAATGGTATTGTGATTCTTACCTTCTTCCTTATCTTTTTCCATTTAAAAAAATATATAAGATATGATGTAAGTCATAAAACAAGGTGCAATTATTTACAATGTTTGTTGTCCAAATACGCAAACGGATAAAAGAGGTATAAACAAAGGAATAACATTGACTAAAGGCATTTTGTGTGTGAGAATTTATTATGTGTATATATTATTGGTTTGAGTGTTTTAACTTTGATGTGACATCTTGATGTGTGTATAAAACTCATCTAATGGGGTAGAGTTAATGCACACCGTAACATGTATATTTTTAACCATTAGATTTTTATACTTTTTGAGAATAAATTTGATCAAACTCGATGTTTTATAATATTAATAATTTGTTTACATATATATATATATGAAATGGAGTGAGGTTAGGGGGAGGGGGACTAGAAAATATAATAGGCCGATGGTGGATTGGTTGTTGAGTAATGTAGTCAAGGTTTGTTTATGTTTTTCTCTTTTTCTATATTTTTTTAAGTCTTCTTTTACCTTTTTCTATTTTTTTTTCTTGTCTTTTTTATTTATAATGAAAGACTTAGATTAACTAAATACATCATCGTTCTTACGTTTTTCCATTCTAAACTTTTCCTTTTATAAAACAGATAAAATAAATTATTTTTTTGTCTTCTTTAACGACTTTCTAAATTAATTTTTTATTTTCTTAATGAAAGAATAAAATTAATTAATGGCATAGGACACGGTGCAATTATTTCCAATGTTTGTTGTACAAACAGGTAAACATATAAAAGTGGAATAAACAAAAGAATAATATTGACTAAAGGCATTTTTTTCTTTACTTTTAAATAAAATTTTATGGCAGCAGCTATTTACACACCAACAATTATTTAGTTTTACTCCATATTTCATTCGCTCGATGATAAGTGAATAAGTGTATGTTACTCGCTCAATAATAAACGAATAAGTGCATCTTATTCACTCAATGACAAGCGAGTAAGGCATTGAAGTTTTTACTCGCTTATCATCAAGCGAGTAAGATGCACTTACTCGCTTGTCATCGAGCGATGAACATGTACTTATTCACTTGGTATCGGGCAAATAAAAAGTAGAGTGTTACCAAATATTTTTTTAATGTGTAAATAACGGCCGCCTATTTTATAACCTTCTAGAAAGCGACCCATAAAAATTTTGTCTTCTTGTTCATAGATTTTTTTACTAGATTTGGATATACTAGAGTTCCTTAAACATCAACATTTTTTTTTCACTTTATCCCATGATTTATAGATGTTAATAATAAATCCCCCCCCCCCCCCCCCCCCCAATCAAACTATTAGAAATTAGGTAGAAGGTCTTGTTATACATTGATTTTTACCAAAAATTCAATGAATAATATTTTTTTGAATGATGGGCTTATTTGTAATTGGTAATTAGTGTAAGAGGCCTATTTTGTTTTATATTTTAAATGAAGCTATTACCCCATCTTTATGAAATTAGCACAAAAATATGGACTGCAAAGTTTATATTGCAGTAAAATATGGACTGCAATATGAATTTTGCACTAGAAATATGGACTGCAAAGTTCACATTGCAGTAAAATATGGACTGCAATATGAACTCTGCACCAAAAATATGAACTGCAAAGTTCATATTGCAGTAAAATATGGACTGCAAAGTTCATATTGCAGTGAAAGATAGACTGCAAAGTTCATATTGCAGTCCATATTTTAATGCATATTGGTATTTTTTTAGTTTATTTTAAGGATTGAGATGTCATTTTACAGTGAAAAAAAAAGACCCATGTCATATTATCAATAAAAAAAAATAGGCCCTTTATTTACAAAAAATTTATTCCTTGACTTTAGTGTGAAAATCTTTCTCTAATAAGACCTTTTTTTTAATTGCCCCATCAAACTATTAGCCATGATAACTTTTTTCCCAAAATAACATAATTGCCCCGTGTATAAAGTTTACAAAAGAAAAAAAAACTACAATATAAATTCATATAAAAAGAAAAACATTAGACAAAGAGAAAGAAAAAGATAGAAATTAAAATAATATAAACCCATGCCACCTCCAGCTCAAAGTTAACATATTCATTGTCTCAAACTAAAAAATGTTAATTAAAGTGGGTTTATACGTTTAAGGTGTATATTTATCAAATGTGGCAATTGGGCTTAAGGGCTTGCTCTAATAACAACATAAATACAAAGGCCCATTATAAATTACCATTGTAAATTAAGGACATCACAAGAAAAAGACACTAATGCCCCTTCCTTATTTAAGTAATAACGCACTAACCCTAAAATATAACTTCCTATCTCCGTCTCAAATCAAAAAAATTCAAAGTCCACAATGGTCGATCATCAGAGCCGAAAAATGGTGCAAGAAATCATTCCGATAATCAATTCTGATAATCAATTCCGATTCATTGTCCAGGTATTGATTTAAAAAAACTATATTTTTCGATCATGATTTAGCACATTGGTTTAATCTCCAACATTAATATATTTGTTCGGCCGTGAAACTTACATATATATTGCTTCCATTTATCATATTTCTTCATCTGAATCAATTAAAACATTGATACGAGCTCCTAATTTGTTTTAGCACCATCAGATACTTGTTATTGTCATCTCTATTGACAAATAAAGATTATTTCTGACCGACATGTTGGCTTGAAAAATGGTATTCCTAAGGTATTTAATGATTCATTCCATGCTTATTGCCTTTTCCACTTGAAAAAGAACTTCATATCAACACTTTTAAAAAACTTTAGGAAAAAGAAATTAGCAGTACAATTGTTCTCTAGTTGTGCAAATGCTCGTACGGTTGATAAGTATATAGAGCATTATCGAGACCTCGGCATCCTTGTGGGTGAAACAATGAATAAATTCTTAGAAAGTGCACCCATTGAACGTTGGGTAAATGCATTCTTCTCGGAGAGAAAGTACGGTATTATGACTTCAAATATTGCTAAAAGCTATAACTCTTGGATTATAAATGAACGTAATCTGCCAATTACAATAATGCTAGACCAAATTCGGGCGAAGGTAATGAAACAAATGTCAGATAGGTGAGAGGCGTCGAGAAGTTGAAAAAATGAATTGTCCGTCTGTTGAAAACAAGCTGAAAGGGAGTGCTAAATGCATTCAGCACCCTCTTAATTGTTCTCAAGTGTGATGACAGGGAGTGCTAAATGCATTTAGCAGCTATTAGTTTGTTGTCAATTATGCTCACAGATGTTACTAAATGTCATGTCTGATGACAGGTGGTGCTAAACTGGTTTAGCATCAATTTTCCAGCACTAGTTTGGTGCTAAAAGTGTTTTAGCACCAATAGAAAAAAAAAACAATCAAATTCAAACATAATCTTAAACCTAAACACAATTCCAAGGTTTAACATCGTACAGATTTAGACAATTCACATACAAATATTAGTTTTAAAATTACATTATTAATTTTGAAAGCAAAACAAAATTCCATAGAGCAATACATGGTTTTCAAAAATGGATTCCTAATATAGGTTTTCTTGTTAACATTAATGCATACGTATAAACTAGTAGTAATTCCAAACTCTCTCAAATAAGTTGTTTAATTTATAATATATAATAATAATTTAAATATTAATAAATAAAACAGTTTCATGAATTATACAGGAAAAATCGGAATGGAATTATTTTGAAAATATGGATAAGAAATTTGGAAATTCAAATATAGTTTCGATTTTTGTTCCATGTTTTTTCGGAGTATTCGAAAATATCACATGTTGTTCAACTTGAAAAAAAATTAGATCAAATTTTAAAAATTACGGAAATTCGAAATTTTTAAACACGTCTATTAACACAATAACCAACTTTCTCTTATAACTCTCGTTGCACTACTAATCAACTCCTCCTCAATGCCCAACCACTCTCCGCTTCCGTGTATGGTCTCTTGGTTTGTTGAAACGTGGCTTGTCGAGTCTTGAGTTGTGCTCAACTTTTGTTATGATAGTTTATTATATTTACTTTTTGTTGTGATGATCGTAGAATTATTAATCGTATTAAAAAAGTTGAACCCCCCTTTTATTGTAGTGGTCGTAGAATCATCACTTAAAAATGAAAGATTTGAAAATGCTAATCGAAAATGAAGTTTTTAGAAACTTTTTCCCAAGAAGCCGTACAGTACACAGACGTAATCACATAAATTTCAATGAAGTTATATATGGATAATAATAAAAAATATATTAATAACAATAAATTTCTCATTATCTCTAAAATGCTAATCGGACATAATTTAAAACAATAAAATCGAATCAATTCCATTTTTATATCAACATATATAATTTAAAAAAAAAATTACAATCTCTTTACAAAATGAAAATACACATCAAATATCCCCTCTCTATAAAAATTAATAACCTAAACCATCCGACCTGTTAATCCAATCTAGCATCGCTCTCCACTCATATATGCACAACAAAAATAAGAATAGGGGGCGGTACAAAACACACAGGAATGAAAGTATCTCAATAGAATTAATATTTTATAGAATGCAAACTATTCTGAACCTCAACCAATTCAACAAATTCAAACAAATTAAACCAGTTCCCCGTCCTCATACACCGGTCCTTCTTGGTAGCACGTTAAAAAACTATGTGCCTCACCCACATCACCACATTGAAACTTCTCTCTAAAACTTACACGATTGACTTATTAGGCATTTTGGCTAGTAAACTTAACCATTTATCAATCAGTTTAACATCAATTTAGCCATCACAAATAATCAATACCAATATATATCAGAAGTCAAACAATTGTAACAATATCAAAAGGAGTAAAACGAATAAGATAACAAAAAATTATTCTAAAAATTTAAATGCATGTTAGGCGTAACCCCACACCTTAAAAATAGACCCAATAAATAGCACCATAATTTTTCTCAAAGCACTCCTCCCATAATTTCCTCTCGACTGTGTATATACTCTCTTCTCTATTTCTCATATTTAGCCTCATTGCCTTTACTCACAAAACAAAATATGGCTTAGTAATTTGTAGTATGTGGGATCCATTTCATCATTGAAATTGTCGCCATAATTAATGGCAGGGAAATTTCTAATTTTACTAAATTTTAAGTGAATAACACTTCAACAAATGATCTTATGATCATTGGAATCCTCCTTGTTTTTGTAATAAGGGTGTAAAAAAAATTGTAAAATGAATTTCTCTCTTACTGAAAAAAAAAAAAAGAAAAGAAAATTTCTGAAAACACAGCCCGAAAATAAAAATAAAATTAAATACTCTCGCATTTTGCACAGACCATACATAGAATTTGAGAGAGATGGTAGGAAACCGCGCATGTAAGTCACCGCGCGTGTAAGTCAAATCGAATATATTTTTTGTGTTCAACTTTTGCTACAAATAGAGGACACTTCCTCCATCTTCTTTTATCTCAAGCCAAACACAAAGAAAACCAAAGGAAGGATTCTAACTGCAAGATAACAGTGAGTATAGTTTAACGGTTTGCTTCCTTTTTTTTTTTTTTAATTTAATTACTTTGTAGAAGAGTGAGTTTAAATTAATATTTTGCTCTTTCTAAGCACATATAAACATAGCTGGTTTTTAAGAGAAAAAAAAAAAGCAAATCTTTACTTCCAACGGATTGGTTTTCTTAAAACCTTGGCCTCAAGAGTTTGTCAATATTTTGTTGCCTGCTTTTGATGGTACTGGAATATTTTCTTATAACCTTCCATGTTACTACAAAATGGAGGCTTAATCTCCTCCTCCCCCCAGGAACGGTGATGAGATAGCCAACTATCATGTTGGATCACTACCATTCTTGTCACTGCCTGATTTCAAGAACTGGGGTCAAAATCAAGTTGGTTTCATAGTTATCATCTTGAATTTGAGGGGGGATGCTAGCATATATAAATATCTTAAATTAGATGTATAATTGATACAATAAAATCTCAATTTTTCCTAAATCCACCCTTCCTATATTTCGTATTTCTGGAATTCTGCATTCTTTATTTTATCATTCTCCTAACCTTATATAAAGGATTCTTTATTGTCTTGTTTATTCGTCAAGATGTATATACAAATTCTCTCCTTCTGCAATACGTATATGGTGATTAATATATTGTGGTGATAGATGTCGGCTGCAGTGTTCGGCACCCCAATTGATATCGAAACTTTGAAGGGAATGCCCCAATATAGGAACATGACAATCCGACTTTCAGACATGGCAAAAGTGGCTCGTGATCTAATGACTGCTGAGGGGAAGGATATTAATTGTCGGCAGTATGTGGATACTCTTAGCAGCTCATATGGCTCTGGAGTCAAAACTCTGTGCACGATTTACAATGCAACTGGTGACGATTTAACATTCGTTTTGTCTCATGATTGGCATGGACATGTTGGCGATACACCATACCCAATGGTAATTAAAAATGGACAATGGGGTGGATTTCTGCATGTTCACCCGTCTGGTTCGCCAATTGGATCAGCCGCCGCAGTTGTGTACCATGGCTTCAACACCAATGGAACCCCCATGGATTGGTTGTTGTCTTGGTCCGTTCCCTGGACCATGTTTGGGTCAAACACTGTAAGTTATTGCGATGTTCTTGCTTTTCTTTTCCTTTTTTCATGTCTAGTAAAAACAAGAATGTGTAGAATATAAATATTATAAAACACCATGTTTGTTAATACTAATTTTTTTCAAAAGTATCTTGATCTCCATTGCATTGATAAAAAATAAAATTTACATATATGCATATACGCAGGTGCGGACCGAGATACGCGAGGATGGACACTACAAAGTTGACTATTGGGGCCTTCTTTTTAAGAAACTGGAGGATTCTTCAAAGACTTCGAGGGATACTAATAATGGATGCACATCAAGCATGAGTATCGGGTCCGGCGAAGCCCCAGCATGTACAGCAACAATGAGCCTAATCGATCCTAATCCCCCATATTTGCCAAAACCAAGCCACTAGAAATTTTCTTAAGTATGTTGCAATAAATAATGGCCGGCTTTGATCTTATATATATCTTCCGTTTAGGTTTGATATTTAATGGTTAAATAAGGTAAGGCTACGTGCTGCCAAAACTACCATCGGTCTGCATGCAAGTACCATGGTGTACGTAGTAATATTTGTTTTCTTTCAATCTAAATTATGCAATAATAATAATAATAATAATAATATTAATAATAATAATAATAATAATAATAATAATAATTGTTGTTGTGGTGGTGGTGGTTTATTTAATATTTCGGATTTTTTTGTACTCGTGTGTGTTGAATTTATCTATGTACGTTTTTCAATATACAAGTGTTGCAATAATATAGAGTTAATTATTTATGATTTACCTCCTTATGGTCTGACCGCTTTTATGTTCATGAAGTTCATTTTGTTTTATGTCAGTTCTTAAAGTTTGTTCATGTTTTTACGTTAGTTCAAAACCCAACATGCAATTAAGTTTTTTGATAGAAAATGCCACCTACCACTTCAATCTTGAAGCTACGTTAGCTAAATGTCATTTTCATATAAAGAAATAAACTGGCATGTTGAATTTTGAACTAAAGTGAAAATGAGAAATAACTATATGGATGAGCTTGGCGCAAAATGAACTTAATGCATGAAAGTGAACAAACTGTCAAACTTCATCAGGATAAAATATAAATAACTCAATAATATCATAATATATCTAAAATGACCCGGTCTTTCTATAAAAATTTTGGTCAATATGTTGCAGCCGGCAAAAACTCATTTAATTAAAACTCACTTGCAAAAATTTGAGTGAATTGGTTGATGGTTCCAATTTAATAAGTCTTCGTCACGTACCCTACTTAATAAATAAGAGTGAGATCAGTGGAGTCAACATATTGTTGCTCTTATCTAATGTTATACACTTACGCTCCGTTTGATTGCAGAGATGGAAAAGGAAAATAAATTTAGTTAGTTTGTGTGAAAAGATAGAAAATAAGATGGGAGATATTGCTCATTTATGAGTAGATATCCTCCATACTTCTATATGTTTTGTGGAAAATTTTTACTCACCACCAAGTAAAGAAAATTTCTTCATAGAAAAACTTAAAAATCAAAAGGATATCACCTCCACCACTCAACTTATTTTCCATTTTTTCACCAAAACTAACTTAATTTATTTTCTTTTTCCACTTTTCAATCAAACGGAGCCTTATATGTTTGAAAGAATGAACATTCTTCTACGGGATATCGGAGCAGTGTCAGATCGAGACTCATGGGACATGGACACACCGTGTCGAAGGATACCACACTTGCGAGAAGCGTCGCACATAACTTTTCAATAGGACATGTACGTAACATCCCATTGTTGGTTAACTTGTTAATCTCACTTATTGGTCTAATTTGTCATTGTTGTGAGAAATTTTAAATATTTGCAAGCGCACGAATTAGTTAAAAATGTAATATATAAGGGAGGTCGATCCCACAAGAAGTCAAATAATATGTTTTATAACTATCTTGTTATACACTTATATGTTTGAATAAATTCCTAATTTAGTTAGAAAAATTTATGGTAATCAAATAAATGAAGTAAAGTAAAGTAAATAAAGTAGCGCAAGTAAACTAAAGTAATGAAATTAAATTAGATAGTAGTAAGCAGGATAACAAAATTAATGAATTAATTGAACTAAAGTTTTGGAGTCATATATTTAATATCATCTTCCTTATTATTCAAGGGCATAAACTCTGCTCTTGGCTTGCACTAATTTGATTTCTCAACTCTATTAGATGAAAAAAATAAATACAATAAAGTCCAATTAATTAATAAAATTCAATTATAATTCTTGCGCGGCCAAACTTATGTATAAAATCAAAACACTTACTATATCCGTCAAAATACACCCTATATCCGCTCTTAGCAAATCATAAGGTGAATCTAACAAAAAATAATGAGAATCCAACTTTATTTTTTAACAATTAAAATAGGCATCAAATAGGAAGAATTGTATTTAATATTAAAACACTAAATTTGTAGAGTTAATTTGTATGAATATGTGCAATGAAATTAATTAAATATACTCATCCTAACCCTATTACAAATTTACGCTAGCATGAAATAAATTATATAAACAAAAAATAATAAAATTAAAGAAAAATTACTTGGCATTAAATTAAATAATTAATTTTTCAAATAATCTTCAGAGAAATAAAAAAAAGTAAAGAAAATATTCAGATTTATATGTATTTTTATTAAAAAAAGGGGGCTAATCATTTATTTTTAGAATAATTAAAGGATTTGGACGAAAAAATATGTACATAGTAGTGCAGATTATTCAAAATAAGTCATTCTATCTAAATTGGTACGAGTTGTGATTTTGCTTACAAAAGTTCCTAGGTTCTAACACTTGACATTAATTTAAAAATAAAACTTAGCCTTCAATCTTTTAATTTCCAATCAATATAAAAGCAAAAGAATAAAATAAAAATAAAGAAAGAAAGAAAAAGAAAAGAAGAATGCACCGCACTGTGCACACCTAGAGCACTTAATTGTAGCCAGCTCTTCTCTTTATATAATTGTGTCCTATGCTTTAGAGTTCTTTTAATGGGCTTTAATTGATTAAATGGGCTTTGGGGATTAATTTAGTTGCCGGATAGCTTCGGCTTTGCTGGGACTTTTGATGCTGACTTTGGCCCAGTATATGACTTGATGCTAGTAGGTTTGGTCTCTCTTATTTGAGTGTATTTTGTCGAATTTTTGTCATTTTAATTGCTGTATTTTGCGTTATAATTTCAGATATTGAGAAGGCTGAATTTAGAAAAAAGTTGAACTGTAAAGTTGCAGTTCTCAAAATTTTCTTCAAATTAGACTCAAGAATAACATGATTTGGAATTCCGTGTAAAAAGCTATGCATATAGAATTATTGATCAATTTTAGGTGTCTTCACAATTTTTAATTTCTCTACTTTTCTCAATCCTCTTGAATTCTTTTCTAACACTTAAGAAGCCAAAAAAATACATAAATTAGTAATAATATATGCTCTTTAAATTATAAATTAGTATGATAAATTATACCAATTTCTTGGTATATATCAAATACCCCCGACTTACACTTTGCTAGTCCTCGAGCACAGCTAAAAATCTCAAAATATTTTCTTTTTCTTAAATTCAAAGTTTCTAACAAAATTTGAATGTAGTCGTTCTTTTTAAAATTTAATTTCCCTTTTTCACCAAAGCAAATAACACAACAAACATACCCAAACACCCACATGGTAGAACAATGTGGCCATATGCAACATCAAAGTTCTCAAATTAATAAGATTAATAAAGTATTTCATTCTCATCAATTCTCATTGTGCGTGTGTGAATTGACAACAACATAACATCATTGATATCAAATAAAGCAAATTTTTTAATGCCATCCAAACTATGCTTTAACTCAATTCCACAAATAGCATGCACTCAACAAATAAAATACTCGAGAGTAGGGTGTACATAACTTCATTGTTATTTTGATAATAACAATAAATCAATCATGTGAAATTTAACATGTTTCTTGATATAAGTGTTTAGTTCAATTACTTCGAAAATCAAGAAAAACATGATTGTACAAGGGAAGCATGACAATGATCATTGAATCAATATCCGATCAAGTAAACAAAGCATTGGACAAGACAAAGAAGATCAATCCCATCATATGCTAGCAATGCATCTCATAAAGCACAAAGGATTATATGTAAAGCTTCAAGGCAAGAATTACAAGTGAAGATCAATTTGAAGAAACAAATCGAAACATCCAAAGGCTCGACTATTCGATAATTGAGTAAGTGCTTAGGATTGATGTAAAGTTTCTTAATTGATTATCAATATAGCTCAAACATGAATATGCATCATTATTTGATCAAAAAAAGTTTGAATCAAAATCATTTAAAATACATCATTCTTACAAAACCGTTTTTTAAAATAAATTCGTATTTAATTCATTTGAGCATATCTTGAGCTCTCATAAAAATAAGTGTATTAAATACTTGGTTTAACATCTCCAAAGCATCAAAATTGATTTTGGAGCTAAAATAAAAAAGTCAAAAAATTGGGATATTTGGCCTTATGGCCTGATAGACAACAGGGTCCATCAGTCGATTGATGGCCCAAAATATAGCCGTTGGAAATCTTACTTTTTTCCATTTTTTTTTGCCAAACTTCTATCAAACCTCTAAAATTACTATATCACTTTTGAGACTATATATACACCATATAAGACACATTTTGACTTACTTGAATCATTCTTATACTTTATTCTTCATCTATTTCAAACATTCTAAGATTCAAGAAATAGTTTTGATCAATCATTCATATTTGAGCTATATATTGTGATCAAACAAGATAACTTTAGTGTGAGCTTAAATTGTATCTATTACACACTTAAGAGAGTTATTGTTTATTGGTGTGAATCACCAAACAATTAGTATTCATTTGTGAGAGGTAAATCTCATAGGATAACAAGAAGGTTAATTCTTGTTTAGTGATTGTGAGAGGTAAGTCTCATAAGTTAGCAACAGAGTATCCTACAAAATTATTGTGGTAAAGCAATACTTGTAGAGTGTGTGAAAGTATACACTTGTACAGGTTTGTTTTTCACCCTAAAGAAAAACGGTTTTAGTGAAAATTCTCGGGGAACTATCCGAGCTTGGATGTATGGTCTAACAAACTGAACCGTGTGGACAAAACGTCTTTGTTTTCAATTGGTTTAATCTTTCTAACTCATGCTATTTATTTTATTGCTATATCATTGTTTGTGATTGAGATTGCTTGGTTGAATTGTTATTTCCTTGATACACTTGCTTAGTTAAATTTTTTTACTTTAACATTTTTAGAAAACTTTCAAATTCCACATTAAGTTCTATAAACCCTATTCACCCCCCTCTAGGGTTGATTTTCGACTAACAATTGGTATTAAATAGTGTACCCTTGTTTTGATTTCACAATCTTAGAGTCATCGATGATGTTTTATTATCAAGGAACCGGCCTTTCCGAAGGTGTTTCTATTTATAGTCCGCCATTATTTGATGGCAAAAATTACGGTCATTAGAAAAATCATATGTGCACATTTTTACAAGCTAACGATTTTGAACAATGGAGAGTTACACTTGTTGAATCCTATGAGATTACCAAAACCAACGAGAGGGGAAATGTTATTCTCAAATTGATATCTGAATATAACAAGAATGACATTAAGAAAATCCAATTCAATGCTAAATCCTTGAACTCATTACATTATGCATTGACTTGGATAAATATAACAAAATATATAGTTGCAAAACTGCAAAAGAGATTTGGGACAAGCTTGAGGTTTCCTATGAAGGAACCTCTTAAGTCAAGGAGGATAATATCAATATACTTGTCCATGATTATGAATTGTTTAAGATGGAGCCTAATGAATCACTTGCTTCCATGTATAATAGATTTTCTATTCTCACTAATGCTTTGAACCTTCTTGGCAAGGTTTATTCTAATGAAGAGAAGATTATAAAAGTGCTTAGAATTCTTCACAAGAAGTGGGGGCCTAAAGTAACGGCTATACAAGAAGCTGATAATCTCAAGACCTTGAGCATGAACGAGTTATTAGGTTCTCTTAAAACCCATGAAATGGAATTGACAAGAAAAGAAGGAGAAGAGAGATCAAGTCCAATGACAATATTTGCCTTAAAGCCAAATAAAGAAAATGATGGAAAAGGCTCAACAAAAGGTGATGGAGCATGGCACTTCTCTCTAGGAAATTTGAGAAATTCCTAGCAAATAAGAAGTACTCTCAAGGGAAAAGCAACCACAATCCCTCATCCTCAAAGAACTTCCTTGATAGATCAACTCATCTAAAAGTTGATAATTAGAAAAAGTGCTTTCATTGTCATAAACCGAAACACTACAAATCAAATTGTCCAGTTAGAAAAGATGAGAAAAGAGAGAAGAAAGAAAAGTTATACAAATGATTAAAAGATGCTCTCAAATGGCATTCAAGCGAATCGAAAGAAGACGAATCCGATATCGAGTCAAGTGATGAAGAAACGGCCGACCTTTGCTTTATAACAAAGGATGGAAGGGCATAGCATACAAGTCATTGCCTCATCGATGAAGCTCATACGGAGGTTACCATTTTCTCTCCATGGCCTTAATCCCTTTTTGATGTTGCCATAGGGGGAGAAAATGTGTGTTGGTGGTGATCAATGTTGGTAAGACTTTAAATGTTTTATTTCTTCAACATTAATACTTGTTTTCTTTTAAAAAGAAAAAACATATTTGAGATCAAAAATGATTTATTGGTCTTAAAACTATCTCAAACATTTGCATTGCTTTTAATAGTTATCTATTTTATTTATGTATATATTGAGGGGGAGCATACTCTATTTACATCCATATGTTATTTATGCTCATTATTGAAAACACACATTTATTTATTGGCATCATCAAAAAGGGGGAGATTGTTGACATAAAAGTCTTAATCTTATTTTGATAATAATAATAAATCAATCATGTGAAATTTAACATGTTTCTTCATATAAGTGTTTAGTTCACTTACTAGGAAAATCAAGAAAAACATGATTATACAAAAGGAAGCATGACAAGGATCATTGAATCAATATCCAATCAAGTCAACAAAGCATTGAACAAGACAAACAAGATTAATCCCATCATGTGCTAGCAATGCATCTCATGAAGCACAACGGATCAAAGGATCATATGTAAAGCTTCAAGGCAAGAATTGCAAGTGAAGATCAATTTGAAGCAACAAATCGAAGCATTCAAAGACTCGACTATTCGATAATTGAGTGAGTGCTTAGGATTGATGTAAAGTTTCTTAATTGATTATCAATATAGTTCAAACATGAACATGCATCATTCTTTGATCAAAACAAGTTTGAATAAAAATCATTTAAAAAACACCATTCTTACTGTAGACACCCCGATCCGTGACCCCCGCAAGAACCCTAATAACCTTCTAGAACTGCTGTTTTTGAGTCCGGAACTCACCCGTACACCCGGGACTGCCCCGGGAGGGTTTGTTGGCCAAACAAACATGTTTTGAAGTGAATTGTCGCACGACATTCAAGCATGTCGCGCGACAATCCCCCTTCCCAGGGACATGTCGCGCGACAATCCCCCTTCCCAGGGACATGTCGCGCGACATATGCCCCACCACATCATCATTAAAGTAAATGTCGCGCGACAGTCAAGATTGTCGCGCGACATATGCCCAAATGTCGCGCGACATATGCCCCACCATTTCATCATTAAAGTAAATGTCGCGCGACATATGCCCCACCACATCATCATTAAAGTAAATGTCGCGCGACAGTCAAGATTGTCGCGCGACATTCAAGTCTGTCGCGCGACAAACCACTTTATGGGGAACATGTCGCGCGACATACACCACAAATGTCGCGCGACATATACCTTTTCGCCACTATAAATAGGCCAACACCTCCCAAGGTTTAAAGGGACCAATAACAAAGCAAAAAACAACAATTTTAGAGCAGGATTGCGGGTTTATGATCTGATTTTCTGATCTTTCGCCAAGTATTTTCTATTATCGTCTTATTTCTGAAGAATTATCGAATCTATTCTCGACACTCGACGTGTCCGGTCTCGGGAATCGAATTCTCGGAAATATCTGAAGAAGGAGAAGATTATTATCGCCGGAGATCTCTCTGCCGTATTACATTCTCTTTCTTATTATTATTCTCGTCGGGAAGGTAAATAAAGTCTCTTCTAGTAATTAAATAAGATATTTGCATACTCGTTTTTTTCTAACGGGGCGCTGCCCCGCACCCCGCGACCTGACCGGGCAGGTCGATCCCCGTTCTGGTAAGCGAAGCGGCAACATGGTTATGCTAAGTTCCTAATGCGCTGGAAATCAGGTTAGTCTGTGTATCAGTTTTATTTCTGTTGTTTTGTCCACGTTTTATTTGAATAAACTTATTGCCAAGTTATAAATAGTCTACCATCTTCAAAAGACCCTGATAAAACTATTTGCAAAACCAGAAGAATAAGTAGATTATCGTCCGGATAAAATTCTGTTTTCAAAACCCGGACTGATAAGACTTATCTAGGAATTGAAATCAACATATCCTGTCTTCTCTATAGACTGCGACGTGTCTGATAACTCTCCTCAAGAGTTCTGATTCCACATTAAATTAGTCCCGATATAGATCCGAACTTTTACAAAAGTAAATCACAACACGAGAAAACCGTCATTATCTGAGGAAATAATACGGGATACTCTTTCAAAATAAAAGGTTCTTTGTCATTTGTATTTACATCTTTCAATAAATAAAACATCGGATCTCGGAACACAAAGGTTTCTACCCCTTTCCCGTTTTCCCCCAAAAAATTAGGGTTTTCATTTAAAAAGTAGTAGACTGTCAGTAAAAGCATCCAAGTTCTTCAACATAAAATAAACATATAAAGCCACTAGAGACCGAAAGGGCGGAATGGGTGCTTAACACCTTCCCAAACCGTAATATAGTTCCTGAACCCTATAGAATCCTGGTTTCGTAGACAAACGTGTAAAGAAAGGCTTATCTGTAGCCTTTCCTCTTACACGACCCCTTTTGTCCGTTTTCTCGTAAAACGTACTGGCGACTCTGAACGAACCCCTTTGCATCTAGTATAAATGTAGGGACACCCAATATGAATTAACTCCGAACAAATGGAACGACGGAATCCGTTCCGACGTTTCAGACGCCCAAGCGAACGGGGACGAGACCCGGGGCGTCGCATTTGCGGATTCTCACATTTACAAAACTGGTTTTTAAAATAAATTCGTATTAAATTCATTTGAGCATATCTTGAGCTCTCATGAAAATAAGTGTCTTAGATATTTGGTTTAACATCCCCAAAGCGTCAAAATTGATTTTGGAGCAAAAATGCAAAAGTAAAAAAATTGGGATATTTGGCCTTATGGCCTCATGGACAACAAGGTCCATTAGTCGACTGATGGCTCAGAATATAGCCGTTGAAAATATGACTTTTTGCCATTTTTGGTGCCAAACTTCTATCAAACCTCAAAAATGGCTATATCTCTTTTGGGACTAGATATTCACTATCTAAAACACATTTTGACTAATTTGAATCATTCTTATACTCTATTCTTCATATGTTTGAAACATTCTAAGATTCAAGAAATAGTTTTGATCAATCATTCATATTTAAGCTATATATTGTGATCAAACAAGATAACTCTAATGTGAACCTAAATTGTATCTATTATACACTTGAGAGAGTTATTGTTTATTGGTGTGAATCACTAAACAATTAGTATTCATTTGTGAGAGGTAAATCTCATGAGATAACAAGAAGGTTAATTCTTGTTTAGGGATTGTGAGAGGTAAATCTCATAAGTTAGCAAGAGAATATCCTATGAGAGTATTGTGGTAAAGCATTACTTGTAGAGTGTGTGAAAAGTATACACTCGTAGAGGTTTGTTTTTTACTCGGAAGAAAAAAGTTTTTAGTGGAAATTCTAAGAGAACTATCTGAGCGCGGATTTATGGTCTAAGAAACCAAACTGTGTGGATAAAACGTCTTGGTCTTCAATTGGTTTAATCTTTCTAACTCAAGCTATTTATTTTATTGCTATATCCTTACTTGTGATTGAGATTGCTTGATTGAATTGCTATTTCCTTGACAAACTTGCCTAGTTAAATTGTTTTACCTAAACATTTTTAGAAATCTTTCAAATTCCGCATAAAGTTTAATAAACCCTATTCATCCCCCGATTCGAAGGTTGATTTCCGACCAACAATATCATTAGGACATTTTCGTGTTGTAATGTAAGGCTTAGGTCAAGGGTTATTAAATGAAGGGTATATAAGAATTTAAGGATCTAAGAAAAAACATTGAGATATAAAATTGTCATTTTTGGGCACACGTTGTAACACCCCCGCCTTAATCTAAACGACAACACCCGTAATTAAGACCTGGAGTGCTACTAACCCATCTTAAATTAACAAAAATGGGTATATATGTCAGTGCATAAAGAAATCCAAATAGTAATATCATGCGTGTCAAACAATAACTTCGTAATCATACTGATGATGATAGTGGTACACAATATACAAACATATTCATAATCCGTTTAAGTAAATCCCAAAGTGATATACCACACACCAGGCTACCATGGCTTCCCGTAACAACATATACATGACAAAAATGAGTCTGTATCAGAGCCACTAACTCGTCCTCGGTCTCGTCGCATCACTGTCCTCTCTGGACTCCTGAGTACCTGTATGGTTTTAAGAAAACGGGGTGAGCATATCGCTTAGTAGGGGGGAAAAGAAGGGATATAACTTTGAAAACATTTCTTGACTTGTTGCCTTAAGCAAAGTAAACCTTTTCATGATGCAATTCAATTATTACTAACAGCATTGCATACACAATTGATTCATAATAATGCACGCTCATGCATATGCAGGTTACCTCCCTTTGTGTCAACCCAACTTCGAACCTTGATGATACGTGCCAGTGAGAATCCAAACCAACATGGCCTTATGAAATCCATCTGTTCCAAGAGAATGTAATATAACCATAGTTCTCTTCAACAAAAATCCAAAATGGAGTCACAACATAGAATTTGTTGCCTCAAAATGGCATACCAATATCATCATACCCAGGAAGTGGAACAACAACCCGTCCATCTTCCATAGAAAATAATAGAGTCCATGGTGCATTGCCAATGCCTAGGTTCCCGGGTCTTTTGCCGTTGGCTTATAGGCGGTCAAAAAATATCCCCCAGGGGTTTAGGGCTTTTCAACCCAAAGGCACCAGGCCCTGGCTATTTTTCCATCCCAGCAAGCACCATGAAAATAGATATTTATACAGAACTCACATTGCCATGGTCATCCATGACCAAGTACAATCATTACTAATAAATCAATCAACCAATCGTATCCGATAAGACAATATCAAGATATAAATGAAGTTTCCATGAATTTCCATGAGAAATAAGCCTCCATGTAGCCTCCGAACAGATATATATATATATATATATAATGAAGCTTTCATCATTATAATAAGAGATATACGCCCATTCGATAGGCCATAAGGGAATCTAGGCTCACTGAAGAATCTTTAAGATTGTGGTTGACACAATAATGATGCACAACATGCATACATGCTCTATATGACAACTAAAAACAACACATGCCATTTAAATTTCATTCATCATGTATCTATGTTCCTCAGTGTACACATAACCCATTTATAAATCCATTTGGATACAACCAAGCATGTATATCCAAGGAACATCGCTTACAAGTTTATATTATATAGATATCAAGTTCAAGTGGCACATCTTATTCCATTTGATGCTTCATATGTAAAATAGAAACTACATATGCCATATAAACTCTATCAAATTCACGTCCATGTTCTTTGGTGTATACAAAATCCTTTATTAATCATTTTCTTGTCAAACCAACGCATATATATATATATATCCAAAGAATATCCATATGAATCAATAACATGTAATCATATAGCTTATATAGCATATCTTGCTTCATATCATTGACTCATATCATGCATAGTTCATAGATATCAATTAACATGATTTTTCTTAGTAATTATACTTGTATTCATCATTCTTGTATATCAAAAACAAGAAATATGTGCTTTAAATCAATATATCTATATAGAATCATTCACGTTTCGATAAATAAAATTGTATTAGCGAGTTTAGAAAAGGTATAAACCCTTACCTCATGTGTATAAACCAAAAGAAGGAAGAAGGATGTAAATCAAAGCCTCGTTAGGTGAAATACTCAAGCTCTTGCGTCAACACATTCCTAGCGTAGCAAAATCCCCGAATCAATGATGTATAAACTCAACCTAAGTAGCCAAAGCTCACGCTTGAGCTTTTATAGAAGAAAACCAAGGTAGAAGATGATGAATAGTACCTTAGAGATGGGTTTGGATGATTTCAAGCTTTAATCCTCGATTCGGACGGATAGATGCGTAGAAATCTTTCTCTTTCTCTCTCTAAAATCCTCTAGAACTCCTTAGAGGAGTATGGAAGAGTTTGGATCGAAGTTGGGGTGAAAAATAACAAAAAATGGCTTAAAAACAAGCTTAAGTCGGTGGGAATAGTTAACTGGCGAACCGGTATGCCAAATAACCAATACCAGTCTACGGAGCACAAATTTTCCAAAATTTTGTTGCCTAACCGGTATGCCAAAAAGGCCATACCGGTCCGCGGGTAATTTTGGTGCCCTGATGCACTGTTTTTGTTTCGGCCATAATTTTCCGTTCGGAACTCCGATTGAGGTGATCTTCATGTCCACAGAAAGGTAATTCAAAGATCTACAACTTTATAAGAGGAAGTTTTCCCAAATTATGGATATATGTTTCTCAAAAATTCACCGAAGACAGCGCTCTGCCGAAACGTTATCGAATGACCAGAATTTACTAGTCGGCCTACTTCGCACGTTGTTTTGACCAACTAGGAGTGTGAATTAGCTTTCAGCCAAAACACAAAAGTTGTAGAATGATATAAAACCTATACACCATCATGAATGAAATCTTAATCGGATAAGTCATGAAGAAATTACGATAGCTCAAAGTTAGCTAGAATTAACGAATCACGAAGAACCAAAACTTCTTATTTATCAACCGAAATTGATTCAGACCGCCGAATCACAAAATGATCACTCGGATGAGTATAAATAAGCTAATATAATTCAATTTAAAATAAATTAAAGTACGGGGTATTACATAAGTTGTCAGAGTGATATACTAAAAGTCATAATTTTGTTATTGGTTTGGATATGTTATAAACTCGGTTTTGCTATTTTAATGAGAATCTTTATGGGCAATGGTTGCATTATATTATTTATTTAAATATTGTGCATGTGTGTCTTTTATTCCATACAGTAGATAATTTGGTGTGTATAGTATAGCTTACACGCAGAAGATCATATCATCGGTTCTTGAAGAATATAAGTTTAATGGTTCACAGTCTTAGATGGAATTGGACACCCATCAGTAGGATTGTAGCACATGTTTTAGTAGTTTATCTTGACTACAGAAAACTGTATAGTTTTAACTTATTGTGCTAATACACTTTATGTATATTGAACAGGACCAGTTTGGGTTAATTGTTTTTATACTGACTAAATAAAACAATTTAAAATCCCATGGTTATTATGATTACTTATGCTCTTAATCTTGAAATAATTAATAGACATATATTTGTAGTGTTTGTTGTTTTGACTCATTAAGAGTGAGATTCATTTATGGATCAATAATTTTCGTGAATTGAATGATGACACTATATGTATGATGAATATTAATTATTGACGGAATACACGTCCCGATATAAGGATTGATGATAGCCCATTGAAAAGTTTATAAGTTGTGATCATGTCAAACCCTGTAGGCGGATTATGTTAATCCGACATGTTAAATAAGTTAAGTGGTAGGCTCTAGGATTAAGAAGTCATTTAAATATAATTGTCAATAATTTAATTTAAATGACGGTTATCTGTAATCTTAACGTGGGGAGAATAATAAGTATTTAATAACAAGGAGCTCGAAATATAATTTGGAGATAAGGACGGAAGTGCAATTATAATTCTTTAGTGGTGTGAATTATAATTTATGAAAGGAATTAATTCATAATAGAATTAGGATTTCAACTTTCCATAGGAAGCCTAAATACTTATTTCTCCTTAAGGTCCCTATCGTAACCTTATATATATGCTGGCCTTGTCTTTTCTTTTCGAAAAAATAATTCTCATGAGTTAGGAATTTTTCTATTAAGAAAGGAGAAAATCTTGGTGATACCGTAGCCCACACTCAGTGCAAGATTTGATGGCTGAAGGAATATGATAGAAGATCTTTAGGTTTTCGGTACTCTAGTCGTAAATCAATTGTAACTTTTGATCGCACCGTTGAATCGAGCTGATTTTTGGATATGTCGTTCGGAATGCAAAGTTTCATTCAGGATGATTAGAAGTCACTTTAGTGGCAAAAAAGCAGGATGATCAAAAGTTTTCGGTGGCAAAACCAATTGATTTTCACAGCCCAGCGAGAATTGAAAAATCTGACCAAATCGCAATCTAATGCTTTCAAACCCTAGTCTCCTCATATGGATCATCTACATGATCCACAAAGCTGAAATCCCTTTATTCTTATAGGGTTTTAGCAAAAGTATTTTGTTCAATCTATACGCAATATCAAACGATCCTATATTTATGTCTCCATCATAAGTTTGATTTATTTGAGTTTTTTTTTTTTTTTTTTTTTATTTTACTTTTTTTTCCTTTTTCACATTTTTAATTTAACCTCATTTTTCACTATTTCCCATACATAAAATAAATAATCTCAACATATTCTTACATAAAGGGTAGGCTATAAATAAGGATTATGTGACGCCCGTATTTCCCATAAGGAGGCAATAACCTCAAAGAGTGGGCCATCACGGATACCATCACTAATAACGGTGAAAAGTAAGTAATTTAAAATAAATAGTGAATAAATAGAAAGAAATAACACATCGGAATACATTTGTAATCGTCATTAATTCTCATCAACTCATACTTTACAAAGTAGTCTATATTGTTGCACGGGTGGTTGACTATGGTGTAAATCATTCATCGATGAGTGTTAAAGAGCACTAAATGTACCTATCTTGAACATAACCAACAATCCAAAATAACTCAAAAGGAGATAAACGTCAAATACTCAGCCTACGTAGTCCAACAACCCAGTCAAAAGTAATACTTTAGGAAATATTAACTACAGGTCTTTAGAAAGTTGTTTCAAATATCTTAAAGTAATTAATTATACAATATTCTAAAATCTATTACCTAACTAAAGGTAGCATGTCAAAGGTTAAAACCATGGCTTTTCCGTAATGAAAGGTTCTAGCATTAGAGGAATCTAAGATTTTTCGCCCTTGCCTTAATCAGCTCTCCTCATCCCATCCTTGGATGTACCTACATGGGAAATCAATGAGCCAACTGAGCCCAGTGGGAACTATAAAGTTTATATGAATAAAATACATGTAGGTAATCAAAGGCAATGTGCAATTTATATAAGAAAATAGGTATGTTTATCATGTGCGTTATAATTCGTAATGTAATGCAAGCATACCACGTGGTTCCCAACACAAACCAAATAGAAAAGCCTTTAACATGTGGAAATCAAAAGGAGGAATATAAAATATATGAACATATACTGACAGAGCACCTGTACCATGACTAAACCCAATATGACACTATTAAACTTTATAACTCTCATCTAAGATTTAAGTCAAATGTGCACACTGATCACAATCTAAAGCCCCTAAGGCTGCCCCCTATGGGCCACCTAGATGTGCAAGGGTATGCAGCCTTGCAAGGTTCCCCCCTATCTGACTATGTTTGAATGTATATCGTTAATTAGGTATGAAATGGTACTTAGCTATCAGCATAAAAAATCCAACATAAACTCAAATATATATATATATATATATTGTAACACCCTATATTTCATTTCCGAGCCAATCCTCTTCCTTAGCTTGTTTAAGGCAAAACCTCCGTTTGAGGATTCGATTTTCATTTTGGGACTTCTGTGGTTGAGCCAATACTTATAATATGTCATTTTAATGATATTAAGTATGTGTGCATGGTTAGAACGTATTTCGAGAAGTCACGGTTGAATTTGGCGACTAACGGCGAAAAATCGAACTTTTGCTGAAGTGATTTTTTTGCCAACTTTGGGAGGCCATAACTTCTTCATACGAAGTCCAAATGAGTCCCCGTTGGCGGCCATGGATTTATCTCATTCCCCTCTACAATTTCATTTAAAATCCAAGTCAAGTAAAAGCCATTTCAATGGTCAAAATGGGCCGCGAAAATTGCGATTTCTTAACGAAAAACAAGGGACTTCAGCCAAAGTGCCCTATAATATCTGTGTTTCTTTTTTCGCATTGACCTTCTCTTAAGCCCGGTATGGCTTAATCTTCGTTAAAAAGCGAGCATTGGGTTCCGAGCCCTTCGTACTCGACCCGATAGTTCTGGTATATCATGTTAGGTATATTTAGTTTGAGGGAGTAATCATTTCATTATCAAAGTGGTTCGGGTTGAAACCGAGGTGATAATCGCGTGTTTTAGCTTTTGGTGATTTGTCGATTTTTGGTTAACTTTGAGAGGCTATAACTTCTTCATCTGATGTCCAAACGAGTCTCCGTTTTTGGGTACGTCTTCATTTCTTTGCCTTCTACAACTTTCGTGTTTGAGCTGAGTCGAGATTCAGTCGTTTTGAGGTCCGTTTCGGGCTCAGAAAGTCATTTGCTATTGCAGCGACTTCCATGATTGATCATGGTCCTCTAAAGGAGTTCCATAATGGTTCATGATCGATCATGGGGGACCCATGATCGATCATGTCTCACCTGAATGTCGGTTTTGAGCATTTATAACCCGTTTTTGACCTATTTATCACCCATCACTCCTCATTTTCAAGCCACACACATCCACCACTCTCTAGAGAGTTCTAGAGAGAAAGACAAATTCTTGAGGTTTATTCATCCTCCTATAAGATTGTAGCCTCAAATCACTTCCTCTTATACTATTCATCGTCTTCCACTTTCGTCTTCGCGCGTGGAGCTTGGTGGCGAGCTAGGGTTTCGGTGAGACGACGTCTACGCTTCCTCAACCCCTCGATATAGCTACTCTAAGGTGGGAACACTAGTACTAAACCCTTGATTTTAAATTATGACTCGTTGAATTAGAGTTTTGAACTCAAATTGGAGATTTTCATCACAATTACATGTTGTTTGCATCTCATAGGATTTGGGCGAGCTAAACCTTAGATTGGTGATGTGTATGGATATATTATCACTTAGACATCATGTATCATCACTTATTACCATGCTGTGAGCCTTATTCTCTCTCACCTACACATCGTATCCTCTTTGTAGCTATGGGAATGAACTAGGCTAAAGAGGATTTCAGGATTTATGCTTGAATCATGGTTGATTATGGATTATATGGATTAGATATGCATGTATACGTATATAGTTGAGTGTGTTGAACTCTATCCATGATTGTTGAACCAAGAACCCATTACGACAGAGCGATATACCATAATATACGGGTTTAATGACTTGTGTGGAGCGTGCTAGGCATTAGCAACGAGAATATGACCTCGATACTCTTTAAGAACGCATAGAACACACTTATTAGGGCTGGATTGCCTTAGTTAAGAACATGAATAACTAGGTGATTTGTATTAATATGCCAATTGAGCGAGGGGCATACTGATCGATACTTGGCTTAATGACTAGCTAGAGAATTAACATAGAACGCTTATGGACATAATTTGAATCATATGGCATATAATGAGATGTAATATATTGACAATGAATCAATTAGCCGAATAATGAGAATTCTTGGTTTAATGATAAAGTCTCGGATAATTGGATCGATAATAATGATGATGTGATTAATGTTGAATGAACGATGATTATCATGATGATGATTGTGTGATTGGATATATTTGTTGTTGGCCATACGTATGATGGATGATTTGATGATTAAATACATTGTTGAATGAGCAATCGATATAATCCTATTAATGCGATCACACGTATGGGCTGGATATTGTGATTGACCGAGCACCGGGTAGCTCCACGTGACTCGAAGACGGGCCGCCTATTGCCGCTCCTGGGTGAAAATCCCTAAACCGTGCACAAGAAAAATAAAATCGGTGACTCCCCCGGTGGTTGTGCTTGCCCACAAAGGAGAGCCCACTCTTGATATCTTGCCTTCCGACAGGACTATGTGTTCTCAGTTAGACAAGTTTCCCCAGCAACGGAGCAGGTCTCGTTACCACTACTTTCCAAATGGTGAGTTTCTCGGGAAGTAGTTGGGCTACTAATGGTCATTACCCTGCTAGGGTATCGCCTGGTATAGTTCTTTTCAGAGTGTCGAGATGGCTTGTATGAGGTGTTCTTTTTGTTAACTATTCAGAGTTTATTCTTAGGAAAATGTCCTGCATGGTTACCTTCGAATGAATTACTTAGAAAACAAGTCCCTGAGCCACTCCCCACTCGAAGGAGACATGAAATAAGAACCTTAGACCTTTCGAGATCCTCTATTCTGGGCCTGGACTGACCGCGGGGTGAAATTGAGGCATTATAGTGGAGACGTGATACGAGAGTTGTTGTGAGATTGTGATTATGTTATTATTATTGTATCGTATCATGTCTCGTATTGATATGTATATGTTGCCTCAACTATGATGTACTTGATGTAATAACTTATGCGGACACATCTAAACAGAACAAGGTACACGCAGAGAACTATCGCGCCTTTCATAATGTATTAATATATAAAGCGGAAAGATATAATAATTATTGAACTTAGAAGTGAAATATGGATATACAGACGCGTACGGATTACGGAATAGCAAGCCAGATCATAATGCATATAATATACTCATAATTGATAGGGAAATCATAGATAACGAGATGACCCAATGAAAGTACGCCGTATATAACGGTTTAGGCTAAAAATCTTGGGGCGAAGCCTATTAGCTGGCCAAGTATAAGAACCATAATGTATTATAATTAAAGTGATAACAATGAATACTTGGCCTATAATTATGACTTACGGAGTAAGGACCGGATATCATAGAAAAGTTAGAGTTACATTTGAGAGTGGATAGTCCGTAGCATGTCGAACCTTAGGAAGCTAAAGTTTGATACGAGGTGACTTTGGATTAGCGATCTCCTCGAGTTATGAAAATTCCTTAGAGTTTTATCTTATGGATGGTTAGGGGAGAGACCAGGTTGTTGGATAAATGGCTTCCGGGTAGCTAGGATAGAAGTCCTAGTGGGGTTGCATGCACTCGGGGTTGCATTGCACATTTTCAAACTATAACATTAAAGTAAAGTATTTTATATACAAAACCTATATAGTTCCCACTGAGCCCGAATTTGGCTCATCCCGTTTTTAACAGTTTTGTAGGTATAACATCTTGGGTGGCGTATGATGTACGTGTATAGAGGCCTTTGATGTCCACAGTCTGCATTTAGTCTTTCTTTGGGAAAGGACTACATTGTATAGTCACTTTGGTTTCTATTTGATTGTAAATGGACTACGATTTGATAAACGATTTGTATTGTAAATTTGTATAAATGGTTTTATATATGTGGAGTTGATTTAAGTATGGTTTGATGTGATTCCATTTGTATGGAAAATGATTTTAAATGTTACAGGTTGGTTTATTACCTGAATAAACTCCACATGCCTTGATTTTTGTAAAATGAGCTTTTAAACAAGATCATGTTTTATTTGAGAAAAGTTTTAAAAGTTGTAATTTTTATATTTTAAACCTGCCGTCACGCACGGCATCCATGATTAACCGGGTCCCGGAGGTGAAAATCTTAGAACGGGATTCGGGGCGTCACATGCCCTCTGATCGATCAGAGGTACCCCAGTGTGTTTTTAACCCCCTTTTCTTCCTATTTAATCTTCATTCCATCCCTTCCTTCCATCCACTTTGGTTCCACTTTGAGAGAGGGTTAGAGAAAGAGTTGTGGTCACTTGTGTGAGAGGGTTGTAGGAGTAACCTTATAGGGTTCTTTGCTTCATACAAAACCCTCACCACCTCCTCCTTCTTTTCCAAGCTCCATCCTCCATTAGTGGAAGTTTAAGCTTCAAATTGGGGATTTTGTGGCTTCTTGGCTTACAGCTCAATCCGTCGCTCTTACACCAGAGAATTAGCTTACTTGAGGTGGGAACACTAGTACCTAATTTCAATTTCAACTATTATGTGTTGAATTTATGTTTTCAAGGCAAATTGGGGATTTATCTTAAGAGCTTGATTGATTTATACATACATGGGGTTGTGGGTAGTATTTGTTGTTAGTTTTCCATGATTTATCCATGTTTTATTGCGATTTCATATTAACATATACGAATCACACTATGTGTTTGAGTACCCCAAGCCCTAGGTAATACCCATTAGCGCGTAAGTACGTATACTTGGGTTGAAGCCATATATGTATCGTTATGGATTAGAGAAGAGTATTTATACAAGATTTGGACTATATTACACTTGATATGAACTTAGAACCATATAAGTTATACATGTTTGTTCTACATGTATATTTGGGTTGATATGGGATTTGTTATGGACCTTGCACATACAACCTATATGTATGTATATAATTATCCCTTCATATATTACTGAGTTTTTGAGAACCCGAATCCACGACCCTCAGAATCCTCCTTCTCTTTTCGTTTTGAATGAAAACTTGTTTTGTAGAGTCGCCAGCTTGTTTTACAAGAAAACAAACAAAAGATTGTACAAAGGACAATTCGAAAATGAACTATCTTTCATACGTTTAAAACCAGAGAATCACTGATAATTCATTTTGCTAGGGTTCGGCAACTACGTTATGAATTGAGAAGGTGTTAGGCACCCATTTTTCCTTACCTTCGTTCATTCCTTCTTCTTCTCTTTTTCCATTGTTTCTTTTTCCTCTTTCTTAGCTTAGATAAGAGATGAGAGATAGCTCAATAGAGATGAGAGGGAGCTAGAGGGGAGCCTCCCAAATCCCTCCATCCATTACAAAACCTCCACATCCTTTTCATCTTCTTCTCCATCTCATTTCCACCATTTTTAAGTTTTTAAGCTCAAAGTTGGGGATTTGGTGCTATCTCAGATTTCGGCTCGATTCAAGGCTTCAAACCTTCGATTATCGGCTTAACTAAGGTGGAAACACTAGTACCTAACCTTAATTTCAATGTTTAATTGTTACATTTTCATTTTCATAGAAAAATGGGGAGTTTTCTTATACGCTTGTGGACGAATGCATAAACGAGGATTTAGGCTGAATTTTATTGATATTTTCCTTGGTTTATACATGATTTTGGTTATAATCTCATATTATTATGAAATTATATCGTAATGTACAGTATAACTATGAGTTTTGGTTGACTCTTCTAGCGCGTATGCGCGTATACTCGGGTTAAGCTTATATCTATGTCATGTTATGATCTTAGTAGAAGAGGTTGCATTAGATGTGACTTACAGGGTGCTTAAATGTGGATTTGGGGTCTTGGTAGTTATATATAATATTGTCCCTACCGACGTTATCAAGTGGATAAGGGTGGATATAAAGTACACACATGATACTCCTTTTTTTATACCATAATGAGATTATATAAAGCTTCGAACGTATATATATACATATACTTCATATGTGAGATGAGTTATATCTATATTATGTTTGGGTGATGTAGATAATATATGTACGCCATTAATATTACCAATGTTATGACTTTGGGGAGTTTGACTCGTATTTCCTCTACCAAAAGTTATGGGATTGTGTCCATGAAATACAATTGTTATTAGTTGGACCAATTTCTTCGTGGATAGCGTCCAAACAAACTAAGGGTTTATCTTAAATAGATCATTGGTCCACTAATTAGAGTTGGGTGTTTCGTGGATATAATCTCGTAAGGTACATTTACTTGTTAATGGCGTATGTATATCAGTTACACTATGAGTCGAGGTGGCGACGAGAATATATATATATATATATGATTATTAACTCCATTTTCCCTAGTGTGGATGTAAATGAGTTGAGATATGCCTTTAGTAGGCAAAGATACCCTTGAGATATTTACGATATGTATATGTATATATATTTGTGACGCGTACCTTTTATCAGTATGGTCCTTTAAGAATACTTTTTCTATTATTATTTTGATTCTTATGGCACTGATTGTCAACGGGGTTAACCTAGCCTTGGTGGCTAGATAACTTGGTCCGCGTAGAGGGACCATGCTTTCAGTGCGGCATACTCTATGGTCCGTAGGGGGACCCCGCGATGTGGCATACGCTACACCATCTAGGTGGTCCACGGGGGGACCCAGCCTTGGGGGCTGTATACCCTAGCCTTGGGGGCTTAGATTCGGATCGCAGTGCACTGTTGAGTAAACCCTAAATGTTAGACGGTTGGATACGAGATGAATAGTTGAATGAGATTAGTGCCTACGTCTGTTTTATGACTATAATTCCTTATTTTAATTTATCATACTTCGGAGATGTATATATATATCTTGGTATTACGATTACATACATCTGGTTATTACTTTTGTATACATGTTTTCTTGTATTTTTCGGGATGGGGTAGCACTTGGTACGCAGTGTATGAAAAGTGGTTTTTATTGCATTAATATATATATATATATATATATATTTGTGTGTAAATATCTATAGATATTTATAAAAGTCATAGCAATGGCGTAGATATATATACACGCATGATCATAACAAAACTATTTTCATTATAATGCATCGCATGCATGGTTTTAGAAATTATTTTGTATACAAAACCTTATAGTTCCCACAGAGCCCGTGTTTGGCTCACTCCCTTTTTCCAACAGTTTTGCAGGTACTTCTTTGGGGCGATGCGAGTATGGATTAGACCCTTTGATGACCATAAACGGATGTAGTCGTCCGAGGATGACTTGTAACTTAGGAATTATTTATATATTAGTACTATTTGTGTCATTAAACTGTATTCATTTATATTCATTAAGTTGTAAAGGCCTTTTATTAAACTTGGGACCTCATTGGAGGAATTGCCTTATATTGGTTTATTGATTTTTATTTGACTTAAAGGTGTGAAGTTAAAGTTTTAGATAAACTTTATTTTCATATTTACAGATTTGGTTTTGTTGAAAATACGAACTCCGCATGCCGAATTGTTTCCTAAAAATATGGCCTTGTATGATATTTTCAATTATATCAGTCTCACGCCATGTATTTTAAACCCGCTATCGCGTACGGCACCGTGATTAACTGGGTCCCGGAGCCCTAGACCTCATAATGGGATTCGGGGCGTCACATGCAATCCACGACTGCCTCTTTCCTCCTGACTAGGCTACATGATACATCGGTCTTTTCTTCCGTCTACCCTCAGTGGCACATTTCTACCCTTAGCGTACTGGACTTTTAATCATTCGTGCAGGGAGTTTTGACATTTTACCAAATCCAGGTGATTACTGCGAAAAAGTGTTTCAAAGAAGGTTTCCCATCTTCTGGGAGAAGTGAAAAAATCTTTCTTGTCATTTTGTGATTCCCTTTGTGGGAATTTGTGCTAAAATGTGAAAAAAGATTCCCTTCGTGGGGAATATGTGGACAAAGTAATTTCCATCATGTGGAATGTGCAGTAAAGGTTATTTCCCTTCGTGGGGAAAGGGGATCGGAAAAAATTCCCATCGTGGGGAATGCGAATAATTCCTTCTTTGAGGAATTCAAAAAATTCCCTTCGTGGGGAACATGTGGAAAGTGTTATTTCCCTTCGTGCGAAAATGGGATCGGAGAAAATTTCCATCGTGGGGAATGTGAAAAATTCTTATCTTGAGGAATCCGAAAAATTCCCTTCCTGAGGAAAACGTGAAAAGTGTTATTTCCCTTCGTGAGGAAAGGAGATTTAAGAAAATTTCCATCGTGGGGAATGCAAAGAATTACTACCTCTGAGGAATCCAAAAAGTTCCCTTCATGGGAAAAGGGGATCGGAGAAAATTTCCATTGTGGGGAATGCGAAGAATTCCTATCTTTGAGGAATCCGAAAAATTCCCTTCGTGGGGAACACGTGGAAAGTGTTATTTCACTTCGTGGGGAAAGGGGATCAGAGAAAATTCCCATCGTGGGGAATGCAAAGAATTCCTATCTTTGAGGAATCCAAAAAATTCCCTTCGTGGGGAACACATGGAGTCGTTATTTTCCTTCGTGGGGAAAGGGGTTTCGGGAAAATTCCCATCGTAGGGAATGTAAAGAATTCCTATCTTTGAGGAATCCAAAAAATTCCATTCATGGGGAACATATGGAGTCGTTATTTCCCTTCGTGAAAAAAGTGATTTCGGGGAAATTCCCATCGTGGAGAATGCGAAGAATTCCTATTTTTGAGGAATCCAAAAATTTATACTGAGACTGTCTCGGTGTCTCAGCTTTATTATTTGAACACTACTTTGTTAGTTTTTTAAAAATTGATATGCTAGAGAGAATTGCTTGTAATTTGAAGAGATCTTTTTCTTTTCTTTCATTTCATCCTCAGTTTTGACCTTTGGTGTTACCGGGAATCAAACTTTTGAATCAACTTTCCCTAAAAGCTTTCGGACCATTGTGCATGAACTTTTAGGATTTGGCATCTTTATACCCTCAGTTTTCTTCTCTTTAGTCATGGGAAGAGAATTTTCGCTTGGAATTCTCAATCATCCTTGAGGTACCCTCTGATTGTTTTTATAGGGAAGATGCTGGTCCAGTATCGTTTTCTATTTTTCGATACCCTTATTGCTCTCTCTTTCGATTATCCGGCCTCTTACTTTTGGCTTTCGGATTTTGATTTTTCTTCCTTTTTCTTTTATTGCTTTTTCCAAAACAGGAGCCTTACTCACCTAAGATGTAGCCCTCCGCCTTTTGGCACAGCTGTCACTCTTAGTGTGGCTCTCCCTGTCAATTTTTCTCTTTTCTTTTTTTTTGTTTCACTCTTTCCTCACTTGGACCAACTATATTTTCCCTTTTTCTACTATTTCAATTTTTTCTTGTACCTGATTCCTCTTTTACATCTCCCCTATTTATCTATCAAATTTGAGCCTTTCAGAAAATTGATCCACCCCTTTGAATTTCGGTTCCTCCATAGTCTTTAGAGTGTCAAATTTTGGGTTTTGATCAACCAACTCGTGTGTGTGTGTGAGTCTTGGTCCTTTTGTTTTAGAAAAAATTGATTCATAGTCTTTATATATATATATAAATTTTTTTTAAGGTCAAAACTGGTCAAAATGGGGTGGGGGGGTAGCCGCAGGGTATATACCCCCCAGCCGTACGGTTGGCTAGCCTGCGGCTAGCTCCAGAGTCCTATAAACAGAGGCCTGTTTGATCCGTTCTCTTCACTTTTTTTGCAGTTCTCTCTCTAGCATATATTTTTCAACTTTTCAAAAACTTTTTTAGCGAGTGTTCTTTAGTATCATTAGAGATGGCATTTGCGAGGCTTTTATCGATGTTTATTATCATGATGATTGGGGGCCCACCCGACGGCGATGAGGCACCGGAGCACTTTCCGGGCAATGAGGTGGAGGCTATTATTACGACCATGGATGGGCGTCTGATCTGTGCGCCTCATCACGACGATTGGGATGGTGTGGCATCAGATGGGCCACTGGGGGCTGATGAGTCTTTGCAGCGAGCGATGTATCGTGATGTGCCAATGATCTCGCCGGGAGAGGGACGAGAGTGGCTGCTGATGGACCCCGCGGCACTCGAGATTCATCGCCGGACTCGGGTACGCTTTGATTTTCAGTACTTATCTACTCCAGTGATATTTTTAGAAAAAATGCAATGACATGATATGCAAGGAATGTGATAGATTTAATAATTACTTGCCATAGTTGATATACTTAACATAAATATTTTTCAAAATAAATATTACGTAGTGTTATCTTAAAAACTGTTTAAAAAATGAGCCATATAATTTATTTGAAAACTTTAATATAACAGAGGATTGGCCGTTGCCGTGGTATCACACGTGTGGTGCCCCGAGCTACAAGACCAGCTACCCACGTTGGTGAGGGCTTATCTGAGTGCGACCCCGTTTGGACGGTTTATAAAGGTGTTGCCGGGTGGGGAGTTTTAGCGATTAGTGAGCTTGCTGACGGTGTTAGGGGAGAGATGGTGGGATACGACGCACACTTTCCACTGGGGTTGAGGAGAGATGACGTTGACCCCTGAGGATGTTTTTGTGTTGACGGGGTTGCCTTTTGGAGGAGAGGTGTTGGCACCCAACTCGCGGGTGCGGGTGACATTAGATAGTTGGGAGCGGCTTTGGGATGGAGATTGAGTCGGATAGTGGCGGATGGGATTCCTCACACGGTGATGGTTCAGCATATTGAGTCTGAGAGCGAGAGGTTTGGGGATGGGCCGATGACACGTCAGGAAGTTCGACAGTTGTCGCAGTGTTTTCTGTTGTTGCTGTTGCACGACTTCTTCCATGCACATGGCAGAGACAACTCAGGGCTATGGTGATTGCCGCATCTGAGGTGCTTTGACCAGTTGCACACATTTGCATGGGGTGGATACGTGCTGACGGTGTTGTATAAGTCGATGGACTTAGTATACCGTCATATGGAGCTCAACCATCGTGGGCTGGTCACGCTTTGAGCTGTAAAATTTTATTATTATATCTATCTTTTAAATACGATGCAATAAAAATGCGTGACAGATGTGGTTTATAGCTCATACCTATCAGGGTATTGGTCAGATTAACTTACACTTGACTTTCACTGATGAGTTTTCTCTTTTCAGACGGTATTATAGCGGGAATATAGTTGGAGTGTACCGGTGTCTGACGCCAGATGTGAGTGCTGGCGACATCTCTGGTCTATAGCTAGATCTGGTATAAAATTGTGTTAATGAATTTTGTGTAAATAAGTTTTATAAAAAAATATTTAATTATTGCGTATATCGATATGACAGGTTCAGTGGAGCCCGTGGCCTGCGTACGTGGCACATCAATGGGGATATGCTGATGCTGTAGCAGCTGCAAGTTCGAGGCGGTTATTTGTACACGGGTATCGGGTGGCCTTCAACCTGGGTGAGCGAGTAATGCGATAGCATACCCCTGGGTTAGGATTTAAGGTCCCGGCGTGGCCTCCAGCGGCGATAAGGCGGCCGGGTTTGCTTTCTTCGGATGAGCGGACGACATTTTTGGTGGGTATCCCGATCAAGGGTTTATTGATGGAGGGGGAGTATGGGACATTTGCGCACCGTTATTTGATGAGGGTTATGAGGGGAGTGCGTGGGCGAGTGATCTACATGAGATATGCTGCCATCGGAGGAGATTCGATGTTCATTCAGGGGCAGCTTTATATTGCTCAACGGGTCCCATATTAGCCTGCTCCTGCGCCCAATAGGAGGGCGAAGGGTATTGCGGATTCGAACGATGAGGATCCTCATGGTGAGAGGGATACGGGCCCAGAGCACGTAGAGGAGGATGACGAGGAGGTGCCTTTGAGGAGAGGGAATGGTGGGACGCCGCCGTTTGGGCCAAGTGGTGGAGTAGAGGAGGGGCCGACGATTACGGTATCTCCTGGACGAGGTAGGGGGTAGGAGCCCAGTTGGGAGTCGGAGTCCAGTTGGGGGCCGGAGTCTAGTATCTAGACCACCCGTCATACCGGTTATGTCGGGGAGGACACCCCAGTTGTCATCAGAGGCGATGAGGCAGATGTTGGAGTCGGCTCAAACATCGTAGGGACGGGGTCGGTGTCGGGTTCATCACCCATGTTTGGGCCTGGAGATATGGATTAGGCTATGTTTCCTTCTCGCCGTTATTGCGTACTCCTGTTGGGTCTCCTGGTGCTGGGTTAGTAGGTCTAAGGCCTTATTCATTATCTACCCCATCATCAGGCGCTGCGCGTGGTATTGTGTTTCGGGAGGTTGGAGAGTTTGCAGCGTGATTGGGAGCTGATACGGGCATAGGTTAGGCTCCGGCGGGTGAGGGAGGTGACAAGGGAAAGGGGAAAGAAGTGGCCCCGGAATCGGAGAAAATGGAGGAGACTGATGAGAATACCCCTCAGCGGGTGGAGGGGTTGGTGGAGCTGAGGCGGGTCCATCACAGGCTGGCAGTGTGTCGACATCGTATTCGATTCCCGAGTATCCGAGGGAGATTCCATACATGGATTTCGGTTGGCTGAAGCAATATCGAATTCCTGACGTGCCTGTGGACGATGAACAAATTGGTGCATTAGCACACGTTTCGGACGAGGAGGTATGATTTTGTAAAAAGTTTGGTATATATGCGATATTTATAGATAGTAATAGATTACATGACTTATTTTTTATAGATGAGCTTATTCTGGCTTAGAGAGGTGGCCGAGTTGCTAAGGAGCTATTTCAACTCCTACGAGTTGTTGACCTTCGCGGCTCCTTTCCCGTCGGAGTACATGGGGAAATAAAGCCGGCGCTTGGCGGGTGACGTGACGGCTACCTACCATCCCTCACACTCGCGGTCCCGGTCAGCGGTGCCATCACAGTCTATGCATGGCGGGCAGCAGTTGGGTCGGACGTCTAGGCTCGCTCCTCCACCTAAGGGCCGTGGTCGCACAGCTTTAGAGAGTCCAGCGGAGGGCGTTGGTGAGACGGAAACGAAGTGCCCGCGTACGATGGATCCTCCCCCTTCCCCGCAGCGTTAGTGATGATGGTCTTTATGGTTTATGATGTTTTTAGTGTTGGTTTTAGGTTTTTTGAGGAAAACATTTTAGTTTTGAATAAGTTATTAACTTTAGGTATTTTTGTCTTACGAATAAGTTTGTTTATTGTTGTGTTTTAAATTATTGTGACTGGGTTTTAATTTATTAATGATGAAGTATTTATGTTTTTTGAAGAAAATTTTGCTTGTGTGTGGTGTCATGTGTTTTGAAATATGAGAATGTGGTAAAATTGTTGTGAATTTGGTTGCAAAAGTGGTTAATTATGTATGTTGGCAAGTAATTATCAAACCTATATGCATGCAATGATGAATCGTTCTTTCTGAATAAAGTCTGGCAATATTCGTATCATGATGTATTGTGAAAAAAAAGTTTAAAGAAAAATGAATTTTTTTGACAAAGGGGTGGTCCAAACGCAGGCCCCACCCGCAGGGGGTATCCGTACGGTTGGGAGCCAACTGCACGGCTACCAACCAGCCGTATGGTTGGTAGCCAGCCGTGCGACTGGCCTGTATCTTTTGCTATAAATAGAGCGCGAATTTGTCCTTTTTTCCTCATTGTATTCAATACCCATTCTTTCTTTCTAGCCTAAAATACTTTTTCTTTCTTTGTCATCATGTCTACCTTTCGTACCAGTGCTGCTTTTGCCCTTCTGTTCGATTTTGTGTCTTTAGTTGAGGCTGACTGTGGCCTCAATTGGGGCGACCTGAGCCATCTTTATCAATGGTGTTCTCATGAGATCAACTGGTCTTTCTTACTCTGAGAATCCAGACCCTCGACCCGAGAGAAAAGAAGAGTCCTCGTTCTCGATTTTCTTTAAAAAAACGTGTTTTATAGAGTCGCCAGTTTGTTTTACAAGAAAACAAACAAAAGAACGTACGAAGGACAATTCGAAAACGAATTATCTTTCATACGTTTGAAACCAGAGATTTATTTTAAAAAATTTACTTTGCTAGGGTTCGGGAACTACGTTACGAATTGGGAAGGTGTTAGGCACCCAATTCGCCCTTTCGGTCTCTTAATGGATCATGTATTTAATTCCTATTTTAGATATCTTGCAAGTAGTTTGAATAGTTTTCAGAATAGTCCTTTCCGGATAAATTTGATTTAAAACGGTATTTTGAAATCGGACTCGAGCTTTGCGAGCGCCTACGTATTCATTCGTAGAATGAAATCAGAGTCTTGTAGTTCCTTTCTTTGGAAACTATTTTTTTTGTATTTTTATTTGTTTTGAAAACGTGTCAAAACGGATTTTAGTTTTCTTGTAAAACTTAGAAAGGATTTATTTGAAAGCAGTGAACTTCTTTGCAAGTTATCTAATTTTCTGTATTAAAATTAATATAGAAATGTAATACCGAAATTTAGAGAAGTGGTAGAAAGTTTTACCTGCTGCGCTTGAAGAAGATAGGAGAGCCTTGCCTTGACTTCCTTCTCTCTCTAGAACTTTCTCTCTCTTAAAGCTTTCTCTCACTAACTTCCTCTCCCTAGCCTTCTCTCTCACTAGCCTTCTCTCTCAGAATTTTCTCTAAAAATGACTTTCTCAAGACTTTGGCAGAGTTCTCACTTACTAAAAATACTATTGAATGTTGATGCCCCCAAAATGGGATCCCAAGAGTCCTATTTATAGCTAAAAATCCGCCAAAAACGCTCCAAAAGAGGCCAACCGCAGGGGTAGCCGCATGGGGTGCGGCTGGGGCGTGCGACAGGGGTGTGCCAGCCGTACGGCTGGCAGGTAGCCATACGGTTGGGCGTGCGGTTAGGAGGTGCGGTTAGGAGGTGCCAACCGTACGGTTGGCAGGTAGCCGTACGGTTGGGCGTGCGGTTAGGAGGTGCCAACCGTACGGTTGGGCGTGCGGTTAGAAGGTGCGGTTGGAGTCTTAGACTCCCCGTCCTAGTAAGCGAAGAGGCAACAAAGGTCGGCTTAGACTCCCAACGCGTCCGAAATTGGAGTCTTTCCTATCAGTCTTTCTACATGCATGATGACTCACGATTAAACGCAGGATGCTAAAAGAAAACCAGTATTTGCACGAGAGTCGTGGATTGGGGTGTTCACACTTACTAGGCTTTGTTGAGTTCTAGGATCCGGAGGATCACTATTTTCGCATCGGATTGGATGAGCTATACTCGACGATCGAGGAGTTCATAGTGCTGATGCGACAGGATGTATCTTGGCCATTGGCGTCCCTGAGAGATGTTAGGAGCCCGCAAGTTATACTGGCTGAGTTATTGGGTTTGAGGTAGAGTGCCTGCCAATCGATGATAGTAGACGGACGGCTTCATATGCGTCATATGGTGGACTTTTTCATTCATCATGGTGATGATCTAGCATATTATTCAGGTTGGACTTCTGCTTGTCTTATTTGTGTTTTTTCTCAGATGGTCTTAGTTACTAGAGATGCGATTCTTGTAGACCCTTTGATCATCTGGATCGTAGCTGAGGCTAGGCGCGGTTATTTAGTGACTCCCATTCTGTTGGCGGAGACACTAAACTGCTTGGATGCCCTAGTTCAGTGTCAGGTTGAGTACTTTCAAGGCAGTACTTATCTGCTATACATGTGGGTGACTAAGAGATTTTGATTTTTAGAGCCCCGTCTTCCTTGGGATTCTCGAGACTTCTTTCTTTGTCATGATTATGCTTTGATTCATCGTTTGTCATCATTTGATTGGACCGTCCGTTTTTCTGAGTCTGCCTCTTCGATTTGTTGGGAGATTCCCTGGTGGCGTATGAGGACGATGATTATGAGTATGGGCGGGCAGAACTATGTACAGATCTGCGGATTGAGGGAGACATCTTTCTATATACCCGGGCGGTTGATGAGACAGCTTTGTATCCCTTTGAGTGTGCCCTTGCCATTGAGAGACTTTTCTTCAGTTGCTCTGCCTATCACCCTGAGGTTGGAGACGGCTTTACGAGGTTTGTGGTCCACCTGTTGTACTCGATGATTTCATGGTGCAGAGTTTGGTATTACGCAGGTGACTCGGTCTGATGTTGTGCTGCACATTTGGCGTCGTGTTCGTCAGACAGTTGAGCATGATCCGATGTTGATGCGGTGATTTTGGTTTGGAGATACTCGAGTGACGGATGAGACGGTTCTGGCGTCATACCATGTTTTTGAGTTGGAGAGGATTTTGTATGCCACTACTGATTGATAGTTTGATGGTTGATAGTTGATGGTTTGGTTCTAGGGTTGTTAAGATTTGTATAGCTTCATGTTGAAAGCATTTTTGGGATGAGTGGTAGGTATGTTTGATTTTCGTGGGGAAGTTTGTAGGGAATAGGTAAGAAATGATGTAATGAAATGTTTGGTTATATAATGAAAACCTCTTTCTTTTCCCTGTGCTCTTTGGTTGACGAATGAAGTTTATTTTTGAAAAATAGACCGGGCCTAAATGTCTTATTCAGGTTGCCTACGTTTCCCCAAATGGTACATTATCAGTCCTTTTACTTTTCCCTTTTTCATGGGGCTCAGGTCTCCATAGTTCATGATTTACAAGTGATAAATCTTCAATAACTATTTTCAAATTCTCAATCACTGATTTCAAATCTTCAATCTCTAGTTACCAAACTTCAATTTTCGATGGTTTAGATGAGATGGGTCTGGTATCTTTCCTGCTTCGATAAGGTCTTGAATAGTATGCCGAAGAGCCATGCAATTGTCTGCTGTGTGGCCTACATTGTGGTGGTATTCACATCTTTCATTAAGATTCCAATTAGAGGGGACTGGATTTGGTATAGGTTGCGGGTTTAGTCGATAGATTACCCCTACATCCTTCAGCTTCTTGTATACCTTGCTTAACGGACTTGGCAGTTGTGAGAAGTTTCTTTTCCTGAATCTGACTGGGTTAAATCCCTTGTTATTGGTGTATTTATATCTCAAAACATGTTCCGTGGCACGATAACTGATAGGAATGAACAAATGACTTTTTGAGTCACGTGGAATTTGGAGTGAGGATAAATTGATCATGGACGAGCCTGATGTATGTGGGTGCACGTTCAAAGAGGATATTTCGAATGGGTTAGTAAAATTTTCTGGTGTTGACTTCGGATTGTTATTGGCTTCTTGGGAAATATATTCCGGATTCGACAGATAGGTTGAGATGGATTCAAAGTCATCCATTTGTTATTGGCTTGATGAGTAGTTTGATGGTGTGGGTGAGGTAGGTTTGATGCATAGGTACGAGTCTAGTTGATCGGTGTCTGAGATATACCCTAGTTCTTCCAACTGATTCTTTAGTTTATAGACCACCTTTTCTAAGCAGGAGATTTCCTCATGCAGTTTTACTGTCTCTTTAGCAAAAAAATCCCTCTGAATTTCCATAACACCTTTCTCCTTTCTCAGTTGCTCAATAATCTGGTCTTGATTCTTTCGTTCTGATTTCGGTAAAGATCTTTCGAGTTCTTCTTTGGTAGCCCTTTTTAGCAGTTCAGCCGTGCGTCCTTTGACCAACTCGTCAAATATGGTGCGAGTATTTTGATTGTCAGTTGAGAGCATGGTCAAACTTTGATTCAAGTTCATTAGCATTCGATACATTTCCTCGGGATTGGGTACCGAAATTGTTCCACTTCCACTTGCACCGGCTAAATTCGGATCAGTATTCGAATGCAATGGTAGACCCCCCCATAATATTATTCTGTGGCATACCCGGGTTTGGGTAGAAAGGACCGGGCAACGGATCCGATTTGGCATATTCTGATCCATGGACTCGAGAGAATCTGGTCTGACTAATCTTCTGGTACTATCTCTTCCAGCCCACGCTGAGGCCAGATTGAATAGGTATCTGATGCGGGAGAGAAGGACAAATCCATTCGTGCTTATTTCCCGAAACATAAAGACAATATATCATTTAGAAATTGCCGGACCTTATCCAAAAATATATCGATTGGGACGACACTAAACACACAAAAAGTTTTCCTTAGGTGAGATAAAAAATAGACCAACAGTGACAACTTGAGAGCCCCATATAGAGGTAGGGTAGGAACAGATTTCCTTGGGTCCTTTACCGTCTATAGTTTGAAAAATCATTTTTGAAAATAGTTTTTAGGAAAATCATTTGAAAATACGGGAAGTTCTTTCCTCATAAGTTGCTTTATTCATGGAATTAGTGCTAGAAAATTACAAAGATTTTCAGTCTCCGTGAATTTTTACGGTCGAGGTTGGACACCCTTCGGCCGTACCTGTCGGAACCATGACGTTATAAATGACAGGGCCTTTGTTCACTAGATTCTCACAACTGTCGGTCGTTAAAATAATGCATAAAACCTTTGTGTTATAAGCTGACTCTCCTATATGCAAGCGTGGTTGAATATGGTAAGGTTTAAGGCTCCCTCCTATTTGGCAGGCCTTACGATATACCTCAAAAGCGCAGGTACGTGTAAGGACCTTTTGATATACATCCCGGGTACGTGAGTGTTCTCATCATTCTATATACCTCGATAAATACTTGGCCAAGGAGAGTGGTCCTAAGCGCTTTTGGCTAGTGCAGACCCGCAAGTCCGCGGCCTAGTCACGACTCTGGTCTCGAGGTTAATAGGGTAAATTCACACTCGCGAAAATACATGATAAGACGTGAGTGCGTGCGAAATAACAATCTGGCGGTTCATTATTGATTAATGCTTTAGGGTTGGTTATGGTAATTTAAACAATTTTAATTATGAAAAAGATTTTCCTCACATAATTAGCAAATAAAGGTATCAGGGTATCCACCTATATCTCTTCTATGTTATCCTAGGACTAAGGCTTGCCACACCTATATCTAATAAATAATAAAAATTAAATGTATGATCCATTGTATAAGAGCTTAGTTCTCGGTATCCCCAGCAGAGTCGCCACTGTGAGAATCTGAATCCACGACCCTCGGAATCCTCTTTCTCTTTTCGTTTTGAATGAAAACTTTTTTTGCAAAGTCTCCAGTTTGTTTTACAAGAAAACAAACAAAAGATCGTACGAAGGAGTATTCGAAAATGAATTATCTTTCATACGTTTAAAACCAGAGATTCATTGATAATTCATTTTGCTAGGGTTCGAAAAATACGTTACGAATTGGGAAGGTGTTAGGCACCGAATTCGCCCTTTCGGTCTCTTAATAGATCATGTATTTATTTCTTATTTTAGACATCTTGCAAATAGTTTGAATAGTTTTCCAAATAGTCCTTTCTGGATAAATTTACTTTAAAATTGTATTTTGAAATCAGACTCGAGCTTTGCGAGCGCCTACGTATTCATTTGTAGAATGAAATCAAAGTCTCATAGTTCCATTTATTTGGAAACTGTTTTTGTATTTTTGTTTTGTTTTGAAAACGTATCAAAATAGATTTTAGTTTTCTTGTAAAATTTAGAGAGGACTTGTTTTGAAAGCAGTGGACTTCTTTGCAAGTTATCTAATTTTCTGTATTAAAACTCTTATTTAAATGCGGTATTGAAATTCAGGAGAGTTATAGAGAAATGTACCTGATGCGCTTGAAGAAGAACGAGGATCGCTTGCTTGCTCCTTTCTCTCTCTAGAACTTTCTCTCCCTAGACTTTCTCTCTCCAAGACGTTCTCTCTTTAGAAATTCTCTAAGAAGACTGTCTAATAATCTTGACAGAGTTTGGGTTCAACGTAATGATGATTATATCCATGAGATATATACGTTATTGAACAAACTAATTACTTTATTGATGGTAGTCTACTCGTTGAGCTATTCAAGCATTGCATGGATATAATCATGTGATGGTATTAGTCTCCTTAATGACATATGTATATTAAATACATCATAAGATGAATCTATTTATCTATCTATCCAACTCTTACGTATACATGATTGGTGGTTTATATAGTTTGTACAAGGACTAGATGTGGTGCATAGGGAGACTTGATATTTTGATTTTCTAAGGCACTAATGGTCCATGGGGTTGACCTAGCCTTGGTGGCTACATACCCAGGTCCGCGTAGAGTATGACACCCCATTCCTAAATCTCAAGCTTAGCGCGTTCAAAAATTTCGAGTAAGGCAATTTTGAGCTCCGAATAGTGAAATACTGTTCTAAAAGGAGCAATAGGGTTCGGAGACTTCTGATAAGTCATATTAGTGTATTTAAGCTTGTTAGAATAGCCGTAAGTCATTTCGGGTGATTCGAGTTAAAATCGGGATGTAAATTTTAAGTTTTCAATTTACCCGACATCATAATTTTTGGTTAACTTAGAGCAAGCATAACTCCTTCGTTCCTCATCAGATTGAGTTTCCATTTACATGGTACGTTAGATTTTTATGCAATCTACAACTTTCGTGTTTCGGCCAAAGGCAAATTCAGACTTTTACTAGGTCAAAAATGAGCGCGAAATAGGTCAATCGCTATCAGTTGTTCATTCGGTAACACTAACGCACTAAATACGTCGAATTTTTAGAAATTATCTATCTAGAATTTGGGGACACTTCCTTCTAAAAAGTTGTAAAGCTTCGAATAAGCTTTCCGCGGACATAAAGATCACCTCAATCGGACTTTCGAACGAGAAGTTATTGCCGTCCAAAGTTCAGCGCTGCAAGCTCCCCTACGCGAGAATGGTACCGCGGGATTTAAAGAAACAGTTTATATATACACGTTCAAGCTTCTTCTTCCTCATTTCAACACAGCCATTAGAGAGCTTCTAGAGAGAGAGAGAAGTGATTCTTGAGTTTTCTTGTGGATTTCTCATCTCCGATCCAAAGATTAAGCTCAAAAGTCATCCAAACCATTTTCTAAACAACTATTCATCATCTTCTCCACCTACACACCTCCATGGCAGATAAGCTCTGGATTAAGGGTTCAGAATTTGGGGCCACGTATCATTAATTCGAGGATGAGGCTTCGATTAGGTGGGAACACTAACCTTAAACTTGTTTGTTTTTAAAACTATCATATATTGTGTATCAATTTCATACAAAAATGGTAATTTGGATGGAAAGCCTTAGGTTGTGATGTGCATGTGAGTTTGGTTGGTTTGGGGATCAATTGATAGTGCATAAGTGTAGAATATCGCATACATATCATGTATTATTAACTCTCATCATGTTATGACCCATGAACTTGCATCTATATATCATACCCATTTGGTAGTAAGGTGTTTGAACTAGGAATTTGGGGGTTTTGGGATTGGTGAGTACATAGGAGCTTGTTATGGTTTCTAAGCGATAGATATACACTTTTATGCCATCAATTAAGGTTATTGTACAATATCCATGTATAGTGAATCGAGAAACCACTAGGGTGGAAACGGGGTACAATAACCTTTGAGCCTATTGCCTTATATGGATCTTGTTAGCACTACTAGTGAGTACACACCTATGATACACTCTAAAGGAATAAGAAATATATCTTAACAGGATGTAGGTTGCCATGGCTTCAAAAATACCTAGCTTAGAAGCTGTATAATACTAATTGGGCTGGAAGCACGATGATCAATGCCTAACCTGACGATATGGTTTAAGAACTATTATAAACACTAATGGCCTTGGTTTTATACACTTGACACGTTATATATTGTGAGATGACGATAATGACCTAAATGGTCACAATATGTGAATGACCTTGTAGCAATAAGCCAGATAACCAATGATTGGCTAGACAATATAGTTTGAAGATTACAATAAGCTACTAATGGGTAAAGTTAACACCTATAACTTGACATGGGATGTAGTTTAGTATTAATGAGCCTGTAGGCTGTAACACTTGAATTGCCTAGCATTTATAAGCCTTTAAAAGCTATGTATACTGATGACGTATATGACCCTGAGCCGTGTGGCTGAGATAATGATGATTATGATGAGTATATAATGGTATTTATGTAAATGGCCACATGTGTATTATGATGTTATATGTACATATCTGTACGGGATTGATATATATACATGTGCATTTATTGTGAAAGGTGAATGATTTTGTATAGATCATCTATATATGTATATATATGTGTGTGATAATGATGAGATTGTATAGTCCGTATGAAGTCCCGGGTTGGTCTCTAACGATTGAGACCATAAGTTAGGACAGAGTGCCCCTGGTTGCAAGACCCGAAACCTTGCACGGAAAGGAACGAGAGGCCCTACTGTTGCGTGGGTGAAAGGCCACAAAATGTAGACCTGGTGACGCTTGGATGATCGCGATTATTATTATTGCGATGGTCAAGGCCTTGAGGGCATTTGAGAGACATTGTCTCGAATGATACTAATATGCCACAATGACGCATGTGGCAGTGGTTTTGATATGTATATTATTGTGTTGTATTTTATATTGTTCTATATATATTGCCTCCGGTATATTGTGGATAATGTAAGAATGAATATATATATATATGTGTGTGTGTATCGATGCGGATACGTGAAAAACTTATAGAAATGAGAGTAATCTACCAGTTTATAGTTAACGTTAAATATTAATAACCTAAGTGGCCAACATAGTATACGAATGGCTAGACGAGAGGAATATCTTAATGTAACACTTAAGCTAGACGGCCTGGTAGTAATGCTTAGTAGTCGCCACGTATGTAACTCATAATGTACTGTTAACAAAGCGATAACTATGAATACTTGGCATAAGAGGTGTATACCCCTCACACACAGTTGAGTAACTGAGAATAGAATTATTTTTATAGCAGGTGAACCCTGGGAAGCTAGAAAGAGTAGAATGTTATACGATGAGAGTTAGGGAACGATTTTGATACATGAGATAGAACAATTAGTGGGTTTTGGCACGAACATACATGGTGAATTGCATAGTAAGGTTTTCAAAAAGATTGTATTGTTGAAGCAACATATATATGATACATATGTTTTCAAATGAAAACCTTATTTTCATTATAAACCATCATAGTTCCCACGGAGCCCGAATTTGGATCATTCCTTCCTTCTCAACAGTTTCGCAGGTCCATACTCGAGGGTGGCATGCGTTGTACGTCCGTAGAAGCTCTGATGACCTTTTACAACTTTGTAGTCTTTAATTTAAGGACAATGCCATTAAGGCCTTTATATTACATTTTAAGACACTTGTATTTATTTAAAAGGATTTAGGACTGTTGTATAATCTTATTCTTAAACGGACTTTGATAAAGTGTATTAGTGTAGACACCCCGATCCGTGACCCCCGCAAGAACCCTAACAACCTTCGAGAACTGCTGTTTCTGGACTCCGGGACCCACCCGAACACCCGAGACTGCCCCAGAAGCGTCTGTTGGCCAAACAAACATGTTTTAAAGCGAAATGTCGCACGACATTCAAGATTGTCGCGCGACAGTCAAGAATGTCACGCGACATACACCGGTATGTCGCACGATAATCCCACTTTTGAGGGACATGTTGAGCGACAAACACCCCACCACTCCACTTTCTGACTCAGCAATGAGTCAGAATCATCATTAAAGTAATATGTCGCGCGACAGTCAAGATTGTCGCGCGACATACACCAATATGTCACGCGACATACAACTTTTCGCCACTATAAATAGGCCAGCACCCCCATGGGTTCTAGACACCAACAAGAGAGCAAAAAAAGCAGTTTGAGAGCAGAATTGCGGGTTTATGATCTGATTTTCTGATCTTTCGTCTAGTATTTTCTATTATCGTCTTGTTTCTGAAGAATTATCGAATCTATTCTCGACACTCGACGTGTCCAGTCTCGGGAATCGAATTCTCGGAAATATCTGAAGAAGGAGAAGATTATTATCGCCGGAGATCTCTCTGCCGTATTATATTCTCTTTCTTATTATTATTCCCGTCCTAGTAAGCGAAGTGGCAACGTGGTTGTGCTAGATTCATAACGCGCTCGAAAATCAGGTTTACCTGTGTACTTGTTTTATTTATGTTGTTTTGTCCACGTTTTATTTGAATAAACTTATTGCCAAGTTATAAATAGTCTACCGCCTTCAAAACAAAAGACCCCGATAAAACCATTTGCAAAACCAGAAGAGTAAGTAGATTATCGTCCGGATAAAATTCTATTTTCAAAACCCGGACTGATACGACTTATCTAGGAATTAAAATCAACATATGCTATCTTCTCTATAGACTGCGACGTGTCTGATAACTCTCCTCAAAGAGTTCTAGTTCCATATTAAATTAGTCCCGATACAAGATCCGAACTTTTACAAAAGTAATCACAACACGAGAAAACCGTCATTATCTGAGGAAATAATACGGGATACTCTTTCAAAATAAAAGGTTTTTGTCATTTGTATTTACATCTTTCAATAATAAAAACACCGGATCTCGGAACACAAAGGTTTCTATCCCTTTCCCGTTTTCCCCCAGAAATTAGGGTTTTCATTTGAAAAGTAGTAGACTGTCAGTAAAAGCATCCAAGTTTTTCAACATAGAATAAACATATAAGACCACTAGAGACCGAAAGGGCGGAATGGGTGCTTAACACCTTCCCAAACCGTAATATAGTTCCCGAACCTTATAGAATCCTGGTTTTGCAGACAAACGTGTAAAGAAAGGCTTATCTGTAGCCTTTCCCCTTACACACCCCTTTTTGTCCGTTTTCTCGTAAAACGTACTGGCGACTCTGAACGAACCCCTTTGCATCTAGAATAGACGTAGGGACACCCGATATGAATTATCAATACAAAACTCCAAGCAAATGGAACGACGGGATCCTTTCCGACGTTTCAGGACGCCCAACGAACGGGGACGAGACCCGGGGGTCACATTTGTGGATTCTCACAATTAGATGAGAAGTATTTTTATTAAATGGTTGATTGTGAAATGATTGAACGGAGGTTGTTCTTTTTATTTTTATTTACAGGGCGGATATCGCATTTTACAAACTCCTCATGCCGAAATTTTTTTAAATGGATTTTACTTAACTTTCTTTTATTACTCACACCCGTCGTCGCGTACGACACCATGATTAACCGGGTCCCGGAGGTGAAATTCTCTTAACGGGATTCAGGACGTCACATAGAGGGACCCCACTTTGGAAGCGGTATACTCTATGTTCTAACTAGGGGGACCGCGCAAGGCGCCATGCCCTGCACACATTTAGGCACACTCAAAACAAAGTCCAAGATAGGATTACTCATATTCATAAGTCTTCCACCATTGAATAATCCTAATACGAACCACATTTTGGCCTCTCCGAAATGTTAGGCTCTTTGTGTACAAGCACAATCTGGTCATCAAATTCAAAGAATATAATTCTTCCTCCTATGAGCTCCCTAAAACTAGAATTCAAGCCGAATTGCACCATTAGATGAAGGATTTAGTTTATAATTCTGTAGTTTAGGTTATAGCCCCAGGAGTCAAGAATTATTTCACGCATCAAAGATTGATATTGCATAAGGGAGGTGGGATATACATGTAAGTCATATTCTTATCTTACTCGGCCCTTTCTTAAGGGTATCGATCTTGACTACTTATCGTAAGATTAATTTACACTATATATTAGGGTTCAGGTCAAATATAATACTTGAGTAAATCAAGGTTGCTATTGCAATCCACTTTAAAGGATTACTTCTTAGTCTAAACGACCTTATATCGGAAGTTTTTCCACTCCACTTAGTAAGAGTTAGTAGTAAGGTTCTTTGATCTCTTACGTTCATTGATCATCCGACCAATTTAAATTCATCGTCTTCTTTCCTAGAATCTGACAACTAACCCGCACTAATAAGGTTCTTAAGCTTCGTGTACCAACATGACCCTTACACCAATTCTTGGAGGAAGTCAAAGAATTTCATATCACTCTAAGTGAGTGTCTATGCAGAAGGATTCACACTAATCCTCTGATAGTGTTAATTTAAGGTCGACAATCCTAAAGATCAACCAATGATCCGCCCCCTGTTTAGAGGTGTTACACTATCCGTCCACGAAGAGAGTTATAAAACTGAATTCACGCAGACAATGATTTATTGAGCCACTACGCTTCCGTTACGTTACTCTAATAGGCCTACTCAACAACCAAGAGTGAAAATCTCACACAAATTAAATGCATGGTCAACATCCCACTCAGGGGAAGAACAATTGAATTACGATCAGCCAAGAAGCCACACGCTGAGTGAGTTTCATATATATAAAGGAAAATTATTACACCCTCTATTGAAAAGCACGATGGTTACATATGCACACTAAATGTTAGGGTTTACCAAAGAATCTCACATCTAATCCTTGTCTAACTAGACGAATCAAATACGTAACCAAGCTTGATCGTCCGTCCAATTTTCGACCTAAGCACAACGGAAGTTTCGTAGTTCCTAAGGATAATGGTAGACGCTTTGCGTAATGGTTCCTCACACGAAGGAGTTCTCCATAATTTGAATATCTAGCCACGTCATGTCAATTAAATTGGCACAAATCGTCACCTATTTCCTTATAACTACAATTCTACGTGCCCAATCATTATCGAAGAACCAGGTATAAAAAGTATGAATACATATTAGGTTCAACCCCCAAGAGAAGATAATGGGATGAACAAGAGAATGGAATCACAATGGCCATTCTTCTAGGAGTATGCCATGTTCTAATTTCTATTAGCGACAGTGAACTAGTGATTTATAAGATAGTCAACCGTTGGCCAGAAGATGACTATAGTATAATCCGACAGTTGCATATTGCTCATATTGAAGAAGAACCGATCCCAAGTACCAAACGCGTGTATGAATTAAGAGATTTAAGAGCCTAAGATCGAAATCATTATAAATAGAGTCCAACAATGTGATTAAAGATAAAAATCCTAGAATGAGAATAGCCTGCCATAAGTTGTTACTCCATTCCATAATACTCCCACTTTTCAAGCAATATAATGGTAGGAAAGCCGATCGTGCGAAGATGCTTAGTCAAAGAAAGACATAACCAAATTCGCCTCATCGAACTTGAATCTACCCATGAACCTCGCGAACAAAAATCGAACCTAAACCTCCCTCTGATACCAACTTGTGATGTCCCGAATCCCGTTATGAGGTTTAGACCTCCAGAACCCAGTTAATCACGGTGTCGTACGCGACGGTGAGTTTGAAATGCATAGCGTGAAATTGATATAATAGAAAATTTCATATAAAGTCACATTTTTAGAAAATTTTAGCATGTGGAGTTCGTACATTCAATAAACCAACACCTGGAAAATGAGACATAAGTTTATCTAAAACATTAATTCCACATCTGTAAAGTATTAATCAAATAGTAGTAAAACAGTTCAATATAAAACAATTCGTTCAACGAGGTCCCAATAGTTAAATAATAAGGCCTTACATCTCATATGAATTGAAATGAATACAATTTAATGGTATAAACAATACTAATGGTACTAATATATAAATAACTCCTTTTTGGACAAAGTGTGTATCAATTCCATATTCATATAACCCAATCTTCTATGCCACAATCAAAAAGTTTCATTAATAATAGATAAACACTTAACACTTGTTGAGATAAATCATCAAGTTCGAGATTATACACATTATTAGTTCTATATATGATTAAGCCAAGATATTGCATTTTTATACATATTTGATGGCTTAATACGCATGAATTTGATTTTAATAATCCAAAATTATTATTAAGATTTGAATTTTAATCATGAAATAGGACAATATTTTTTGTTTCTAATGCATTTTGAATTTTTTACATATTAAAAATGAACAAGAATGAATCCAAAAGAAAATCCCCACAAAATTAGTTATTGCCGGTAAAATTCGAAGCTAAATTGAGTTCAAGCGGTGAACCAAAAGAAAATCCCAAGCTCAAGCGTGAAGGGAGTGGATGAAAGAGACTAAGAGAATTCGATAGAGCAATCTAAGTGAAACAAAATTCATTTGAATCAAACTGAGAAATTTTCAAATGAAGACGAGATTCACCGTGCACAATACTTATGTTATATTTTGATATTTATCCATGTAGAATTTGAAGAAAAATCCAAAATTAGAAGTTGTAGAGCTCTGAGTTAGCTATGCGTAAGGGAAAACCTTGTAGCAATCGGAGCTCGGAGCATGGAGCATAGAGTTATGGCATAAATACGATCATTCTGTCAGAGGATCGAATTTGAGTGCGAAAGAATATATAAATTCATTTGTTCGAATCCCAAGCTCAACCAGTTTATGCTCCCTTTTTAGTTATTTTTTAAACCGACCCCGACCTGAATTTGAGCTCTAAATGCATTTGGCCCCTACTCGACCTGTATTCAGCCCGTACCCGACCTGGGAGACCAAGTCTCCTCAAGCCAACAAACTGATAGCTCTCAAAAGCTATTTTTAGCAGTGGTTAGGATATTTTAATTATTAAATTTAATTTGAATTTGGGAAGTTTAATTGTTTTTAATTTCAAAGAGATATGGATTGTATTATATAGATGACTCTCTTGGGATCCCGTCATTATTCATATTATCCACATATTCACATAGCAAAGGGGGAGAGAGAAGTTAGAGAGATTTTTTAATTCTTTTCAATTCTATTTCCCTTGGGTCGAAGAACGACATTTATATTAAAACGATCGCGCTTTCACTTCTCATTCGTGTCATTTCTTTCAATTAATTGTGAGTATTCTTGAATCATTCCTTATATTAATTTCAATTTATGATTGATAATGCTTAGGTTTTTATTAATTACATGTTTTTGATATATTTAAGTGCTTAATTTTATGCTTAATTTCGGATTATATTACTTTTAATTCGTTGCTTTAACCTAAAATTCTTTATTTCTTGGCCATTTTTGACAATTAACCTATCAAAATGACTGTAATTGAAATTTCTACGAAACCTTACTATTTTGGAGATCCAAATCCCAAAATTTCCAAGGTCAATAGATGTATTTCGTTACTGGTAGTGTGTTTCATTACCGAAATTCGTGAAACCATATTTTTTGTTTATTGATTGTTCTTTATTTTCAATTGCCTTGAAATTTTGCGTGGTTATTTAATTAGATTCCAATAACATGTTTGGGCAATTTCTGTTTGAATTTATCATGTTTTGCTTAGTTTTTGTCAACATGCTAACGTAATTTCATAATTAAGGGTCTATTAGTAAGAGCATGCTTTAATTTCGGTTCAATTATGATCCTGGCTTGGATTTCTCATAGGCTATAGGTCAATTAACAAATCTAGTAAATATAGTAACCTTCCATGCGTTGAAAACATGAATTTTTTAGATTATTTATCGGTTATTCGACAAAAGAACTAAAAAACCTCAAATTACAGATTTTTGTATTAAAACTAAAACGGCACTGAATAGAGGATGGTCACTATCCCCTATTGATCTGAGTTAGTTATTCAAGTAATTTAGGAGCTCCGGGTGCTATATTGATGTTATTCCAGAACTGATACCGAAATAGTGCCAATTTTAGCTTTCAACGATATTTTTTTTTAAAATGGTTTGGACGTATGTCACGCATATGCATAATAAAACCTTAGGAATGAGTTAAAATTTTGATATTAACTGAAATTGGTTAAATTTAGTTTGTTTTTGTCACACAGTAGTATTACTAGGTGAAAATCATTTTCGGTAAAAATCATATGTTCCTTCATCGAAAACTTGAGTTATATGCACAACTTATATGAGTCTTGTCACATACTTCTCATGATATGCTCGTGAAATTTAGTATTTAATAACTGGTATGCTCATGATATGCACTTGTCATGCATTTCTCCCACAAGGATATGATGAAACCTACTTCCAATGTTGGGACTTTAAAGAGCATCTTAGTTCTTGTCCACATCATGGCTATGAGAAATAGAGAATCATCAATTTCTTTTATGATGGTCTAATTCCCTCCACTCATTAATTTGTTGAATATATGTGTAATAGACAATTTCTAGGAAAGAATCCCACTGATGCGGAGGCATACCTTGAATGGCTTTTTGAAATTTCTCAAGAATGGGAGCCAAGTGCTAAAGCTGATGGAAACTTAGTTCCAGAATCGTTTAATATTGCGTATAGACTGGACAAAATATTCATGTAAAACCCTAGTGCGGAATTGGATTTTACCTTCGAGATCTTTCTGATTTGATCTCGTCTCAGCACAAACAAGGATTGGTGGAGACGAATCGAGAACACGGGCTCGATAGAACCTCAAGATCTTTTATCGTATTTCTTTTGCCGTCCAATCCTGTACCGAGTGTGGGCTGCGGTATCACCAAGAAATCCTTCTCTACTCTCTATGACACAAACCCTAAATTCGTAAGAATTATTGTGTCGAGAGAAGAGGCAAGGCTGTCATATATATAAGGCTACGATAGGGACCCTAAGGAGAAATAAGTGTTTGGGCTTGCTATGGAAAACTGGAATCCTAATTTGATTAAGAATTGATTCCTTCCATAAATTATAATTCACACCACTAAAGAATTATAATTGCACTCCCGTCCTTATCTCAAAAATTATATTTCGAGCTCCTTGTTATTAAATACTTATTATTCTCCCCACATTAAGATTTTAGATAACCGTCATTTAAATTAAATTACTTACAATTATATTTAAATGACTTCTTAATCCTTGAGCGTACTACTTAACTTATTTGACATGTCGGATTAACATAATCCATCTGCAGGGTTTGACATGATCAAAACTTATAAGCTTCTCAAGGGGTTATCATCAATCCCTATTGTAACATCCTATATTTAATTATGTTGTATTAATCCCATTATATATGTGTGAATGATTGTTTAGTGATTCGGGTGGTCTGAATCGATTTCGATTGGTAAATAGGAAGTTTTGGTTCTTTGCGATTTGTGAATTTTGGCTAACTTTGAGCTATTGTAATTTCTTCGTTTCTTGTCCAATTAAGATTTCATTCACGCAAATGTCTAGTTTTCATACCATTCTACAATTTTCGTGTTTTGATCGAAAGCTAATCCGCACTCCTTGTGGGTCAAAATAAGGCGCAAAGTAGGCCGCTCGCAAAATTCGGGTCATTCGGTAATGCTTCGGCAGAGCGCTGCCTTTGGAAAATTTTTGGAGATAATCTATTCATAATTTGGGGAAACTTCCTATTAAGAAGTTGTAGATCTTTGAATTACCTTTCTGTGGACATAAAGATCACCCCAATCCGAGTTCCGAGCTAGGAGTTATGACCAAATTACCAACAGTGGTCAGTGCAGCCAAATTAAAGCTTGGACAAAATATTTCTGGGATCGGTCCCAGAAATCCTTGGATTGGTCCCAGGCTGGGATCAGTCCTAGAAATCCTAGGATCGGTCCCAGACCCTTGTGTGACGAATTTTCTAGAATTTTAGCCCCATTTTCTTACCATTTATCACCAAAACTCACAAAACTCGACCCAAACTTACTCTTATCAACTTGAGGGCTTTAGAGAGAGATCAAGGTGGTTCTTAGAAGGATTCTTACTCATGTTTCAACATCAATCCGATATAAAAGCTCCAAATCCTCCGAATCATCCTCTTGGTCACTATTCATCGCCTTCCTCGCTGGGATTTCTTCGGATAAGGATTGAATCTTCATCTTTTCTCCCTCTTTCTTATTGATAAGTTGAGGTAGGGGTTCTATGGCTTTCAAAATTTGATATTATGCTTTATTTACTCGAGAATCATGGTTTTTGATCATTATTTGTGTGAAAAACTTGATGATAGAAAGGGTTCATATTGTTGTTTGATTTATAAAACTATGTTTGCATGATTTAAAGCATGATATGCCTTACCCACTGGTTGTACTGTGTTATTGGAATCATATACGATATCTCTTGGTGGTGTGGCTATTGTTTGTGGGGCAAAATGAAACTATTGATTGATTTATACACACCAAGAGATATAGAATTGGTTGTACTTGAATGGGTATGGCATAGTTTGCTTGATGTTTGTATAAATGAGCATGTTTGCATACTGTATATGTCATTATTGTGTCAACCAAAGGCTCGGAAAGATCATGGCAAGCTCTAGATTAATTTCTCGGTTCGTGATTCTCTTATTGGCCTTTGTGAAGGATTATGTGGTTCTTGAATAAGATGGAGAGCTAGCGTCTCTCAAGAACAGATGGTTGTATCAATATGGTGCTTGCCGGGATGGAAAATATAGGCAGGGCTCGGTGCCCTTGGGTTGAAATGTCCTAAACCCCTGGGGGAGCAATGTATGGCCACCTATCAGCCACCGGTGTGGAGCCCGGGAATATAAGCAAATTGGTGTAGACACCCCGATCCGTGACCCCCGCAAGAACCCTAACAACCTTCTAGAACTGCTGTTTTTGAGTCCGAAACTCACCTGAACACCCGAAACTGCCCCGAAAGGGTTTGGTGGCCAAACAAACACGTTTTCAAGTGAAATGTCGCACGACAGTCAAGATTGTCGTGCGACAGTCAAGATTGTCGCGCGACATTCAAGATTGTCGCACCGACATACACAAGTATGTCGCGCGACAATCCTCACTTTTGGGGAACATGTCGCGCGACAAACACCCACCACTCCACTTTCTGACTCAGCAATGAGTCAGAATCATCATTAAAGTAGAATGTCGCGCGACAGTCAAGATTGTCGCTCGACATACACCAAATGTCACGCGACATTTGCCCCACCACATCATCATTAAAGTAAATGTCGCGCGACAGTCAAGATTGTCGCGCGACATACACCAAATGTCGCGCGACATATGCCCTTTCGGCACTATAAATAGGCCATCACCCCCAAGGGTTTGAAGACACCAACAACAGAGCAAAAAACAGCAGTTTTAGAGTAGAATTGCGGGTCTATGATCTGATTTTCTGATCTTTCGTCTAGTATTTTCTATTATCGTCTTATTTCTGAAGAAGTATTGAATCTATTCTCGACACTCAACGTGTCCAGTCTCGGGAATCGAATTCTCGGAAATATCTGAAGAAGGAGAAGATTATTATCGCCGGAGATCTCTCTGATGTATTATATTCTCTTTCTTATTATTATTCTCGTCGGGAAGGTAAATAAAGTCTCTTCTAGTAATTAAATATTTGTTTTATTGTAAACTTTTAGAATTCTATTTTTTTCTAGGTTTCTAACGCGCTGGAAAACCAGGTTTGTCTGTGTACTTGTTTTATTTCTGTTGTTCTATCCACGTTTTATTTGAATAAACTTATTGCCAAGTTATAAATAGTCTACCATCTTCAAAACAAAAGACCCTGATAAAACCATTTGCAAAACCAGAAGAGTAAGTAGATTATCGTCTGGATAAAATTCTGTTTTCAAAACCCGGACTTATACGACTTATCTAGGAATTAAAATCAACATATCATGTCTTCTCTATAGACTGCGACGTGTCTGATAACTCTCCTCAAGAGTTCTGATTCCACATTAAATTAGTTCCAATACAAGATCCGAACTCCGAACTTTTTACAAAAGTAATCACAACACGAGAAAACCATCATTATCTGAGGAAATAATATGGGATACTCTTTCAAAATAAAAAGGTTTTGTCATTTGTATTTACATCTTTTCAATAAATAAAACACCGGATCTCGGAACACAAAGGTTTTTTATCCCTTTCCTGTTTTTCCCCAAAAATTAGGATTTTTATTGGAAAAGTAGTAGACTGTCAATAAAAGCATCCAAGTTTTTCAACATAGAATAAACATATAAAGTCCACTAGAGACCGAAAGGGCGGAATGGGTGCTTAACACCTTCCCAAACCGTAATATAGTTCCCGAACCCTATAGAATCCTGGTTTCGCAGACAAACGTGTAAAGAAAGGCTTATCTGTAGCCTTTCCCCTTACACGACCCTTTTTGTCCGTTTTCTCGTAAAACGTACTGGCGACTCTGAACGAACCCCTTTGCATCTAGAATAGACGTAGGGATACCCGATATGAATTATCAAAACAAACTCCGAGCAAATGGAACGACGGGATCCGTTCCGACGTTTCAAGACGCCCAACGAACGGGGACGAGACCCGGGGGTCGCATTTGCGGATTCTCACAATTGGCAAAGCACTGATGGTTCTGTGGTTATGATTTTATCGTTGGACTTGAGGTTCAAATTGTGATCTATTGATGTATTCTGGGGCCGATGGGCCATGCTATTCTATAAGACCGTGGGGCCAACTTATGGCTGTTATCGGATGACGTTCGGGCCACCTTGCATTCAATATTAGCATTGGCACATTTGAGCTACGTGGTTCTATGGTTGACACATGGGAGGTAACCTGCATTGGCATATGCATTGCATTGTGAAATGAATAGATGTTTTCCACTGAATTGTGTTTTCTCTGTGATTATATACCTCTATTGAGCGTATAGCTCACCCCGTTTTCTAAAACTATCACAGGTACTCACGAGTTCCCAGAGGACAAAGAATTAGTGGGATCAGGGACGAAATAGGAGCTCTGATACGGTTCATTTTTGATATATATATATGCATATGTTTTTCCGGGAAGCCACGGCCGGCCCAAGAATTGTATATATTATTGGAACGCATGCGGTTTTAAATTTATATACACGTATATGTGTGATGTATGCTTGAACATGATACTACATTTTTGACATGCTCTACGTCTAGAATACTTGATGCATATGTGTTATTGTGTATTTGTTCTCTTCTTATACACCTATCCTAGTTTTACTAGGATGGGTGAGTAATACTTCAGGCCTTAAATACGGGTGTTATCTTGTAGACTAAGGCGGGGGCGTTACACCTATACCAGGACGTGGATTTCGTCAATAATTAATATTCATCATACATATAATGTCACCATCCAATTCATGAAGATTATTGATCCATAAATGAATCTCACTCTTAATGAGGGAAAACAACAAACACTACATATATATATGTCTATTAATTATTTCAAGATTAAAAGCATAAGTAATCATAATAACCATGGGATTTTAAATTATTTTATATAGTCAGTATAAAAACAATTAACCCAAACTAGTCCTGTTCAATACACACAAAGTGTACTAACACAACGAGTTAAAACTGTACTGTTTCCTGTACTAAAACTTGTGCTACAATCTTACCGATGGTTGTCCAATTCCATCTAAGACCGTGAACCAATAAACTTATATTCCATAAGAATCGATGATATGATCTTCTGTGTATAAGCTATACTCTACACACCAAATCACCTACTATATGGAATAAAAGACACACATGCACAATATTTAAATAGATAATATAATGCAACCATTGCCCATAAACATTCTCATTTAAATAGCAAAACCGAGTCTATATAACATATCAAAACCAATAATAATAAAATTGTGGCTTTTAGTATATCACTCTAACAAAAGCTGGCATAGCCATAACTAAGGTCACACTGGCTGGTGTTTATCAATTGAAAGATACTGATGATATTAATGTGAAGTTAGCTATTATCTATCGAAAGCTTGAATCTTTGGAATCAAATAGAGGAGAACCAACTTCCAAACAATTTATAGAGTAAGCCTATGGCATTTACAATACTCTTGGTTATCTTACTGGTGATTACCCGACCATCCCATCTCTAAGAGAGGTGTTGAACACTGATGTCAATGCTGTCATGGCAATTGGCAAATCTAATTCTTATGGGGATCGCTACAACCTAAGTTGGAGGAATCATCCTAACCTCAGTTGGACTGGTAACTACTACGAAGGGGGCCCCATGAAATACTCTAAAGCATTCCAACAATCCTAGCCGCACTTTCAACCGTAACCACTTCAGCAATTTTACCAGCAATCCCAACCTTTAGTTATCTTTTAATTTCAACCATCGCATCAATACCAACAACCTCAAGGGTCGAACCCTAATTGTTATATTCCACTACATAAGAAACTCCCTGAGGAGAATTGTATGGCATGTTCCAGTATATGTTGCAGACGATGAACCAGATGAAAGTTTCAATGGAGAAGATTGCTAGTCAGAATGACCCGAAAGGGAATGTAGCTTTTCCAGCTCAGCCCCAACCAAAGCCTAAGGGAAATGATTCTTCTTCTTCTTCTTCTTCTTCAGGCACTAAATAATATCATGAGCAAGTCAAAGCTATCACTACTTTGAAGAGTAGTAGAATTATTAACAATCAGATAGAGCCACCACCACTTGAGTATGTGCAACTAAGATAGTTAGAAGACGAAGGTGAAAAAATCAAAGCCGAAAATCATACATCCACTAAAACCCAGAGAGAGGCTGAGATAGCTAAAGAAGCTAAAAATGTGAATGACGTCCCTAAAAAGAATGAAACTTTTATTCATCACATTCCCTTTCCTTTTCCTCGAAGGTTGCAGAAGCTGGCTTTTGGGTGTATATATTACGGGTTTCTAAGGGTAATCAATATGCAACAACTAAAATAGAGTTATCGCTAATATTTTTACAACACAGTAATCGAACTTAAGCATAACTTTATAACTCTTATCACATAATTGACTAATGCTAAGTAGATTATACTTTAAACCTTTTATTATGTGAACATTATCAAAATAAATGGATTCCTTATCAATTTTACCTAAGTAGATTATGCTTTATCTCTAAAAGTGACATTCCCTCCTTATTTAGGAATGAGACTTAAGAAGATTTTTTTGTCTCCCGTCATATGCTTGGAACAACCATTATCCAAGAACCATTTGATTTTACTTCCTCTTTCTTTCATGCAAACCTACACCATAATCTTAAGTAACTTCTCCATTGGTACCTAAAATGTGTTGGGTCCCTTTGGGTTGGCGTACATAATGGTTCCTATTGGAACCCAAGCATGTTTTATATTAGGAAAACCTTCATTCTTGTAAAAACAAAAGTGCGCATCATGAATGCTCCTACCATAATATGAGTAAAGATGAATGGGATTATGAGGTGTGTATATTTTAAAGAAATTTTTATAATCCTTTTGATTATCGATTTGGTTATATCGCAAACTAACTTTGTGAAAAACACACCTTTGCATGCCTAATAGTTTATCCATGTTATTCCTTCCATTGGTGAACTTGGTTAGATTATTAATCAAGTCTTCCATTTGATCTTTCAACTTATCATTTTCTAATACAAGTGTGTCTGGAATTTTATTTTTTATTTTTCCTTTTTCATGTTTTAAATTCATTTTTGAAATTTGTGCATGTTTTCATTTTGAAGAGTTTCACACCTGTTATAAATGATGGTGTTTTCTTTCTTGAGATTTGCATTCTTCTTTGAAAGTTCTTCAAATTTTCTATGTAACTTCTCAAACATCTCATGAAGCTTATCATTGTCATTATGCACACTTTCATTTTCAAAATCATTATAATCATTAAGAAAGTTATAGTTTGAATTTACATCATCATCGTTTGCCATAAGGCAAAGATTTCCCGTTTTCTTATCGCGAGAGTCGACATCAAATTCTGCACCTTCGGAATCACTCCACATTCCTTTGAGAGTGTGTTTCACTTGTTTGCACACTTTTGTCTCTTTTCTCCATTTTTTCTAATCGAAAAATTTGTTTCGAAATGTCTGGGTCCATGGCAATGGAAACATTTCTTGACTTCTTCATTTTTAACTCTTTGCTAACTTGATCGATCATTGCTTCTTCTTGAAAAAGAATAGCTGTTGTACTTTCCATGATAATTCTTCTTATTTGCTAAAAATTTTGTGAACTTTCTAGACAGAAGCGCCATGTATTCTTCTCCACCCATTGAACCATCATCATTTTCATGTTAAATAGCCTTAAGAGCTAAAGTCTTATTTGATTTTACACGGCTTCCTCTTTTCATTCCCACTCCTTTTCATGGGTGTTTAGAGATCCCAAGAGTTCATTCATGCTAAGAGTTTTGAGGTTCTTAACTTCTTGTATAACCGTCATTTTAGGCCTTCATTTTTTTGGAAGTGTCCTAAGTATTTTTCTAATCTTGTCTTTGTTAGTATAAACCTTGCCAAGAACACCAAAAGTATTAGTAATAATCGAAAATCTACTATATATAGAAGTAAGAAAGTCATTACATCTCGCTCGGTACACCGATTGGGATAGTCTTTACATCCACGAAAAGGTGATTCAAAGATCTACAAATTTTTAAGAGAAAGCATCGAAATTATGGATGGAAAGATTTTAGAATTTTATCAAAAACAACGCTTGGCCACAATGTTTTCGAATGATCAAATTTTCACTAGCTGGCCTACTAAGACCATTCTTTAACAACTTCCACACAACATTTACTTAATACAACATAATTAACATTAAAATAAACACAGAATGTTACATTTTCTTCTTTATCATATATATAGGGAGCATTTACTTCATGGAGGAGAAGATCAACTAACACACCAACCAAGTTTTAGAAAGAGAGAAACCTTTGTTTTAGATAAAAAAACGTCCAATTTATTTACAAAGTTATATGAGAAGCAAGGTTAAGAGAGGATAATAAAACTCCTGTACTCAGGTACAATGTCAAAATCTACAATCAATGAATCTTCTTATGTATAAACATAGACTGACAAACTAGCCTGATAATTGTTGACTTGTAATCAGGGCGTAACCTTGTATTCATCTTATTTATATAAAGATCCCTCTGCTCCAAGATAATTGTTGTTCCCTTGAGTTTTTGTTTCACATGTTACCATGTGTCTTTTAGCTTTACCACTTCCATCACACAAAATACAAAATCTTTGACTAATTGGTTAAAAAAGATCTTCTCTGGATTTTTACGCAAACAACTAGCTTGTACAAATCTGCACATTCTATTTTTTCAATAGTAATAGTTTTTGCCATCAAACAATGGAGGTCTAGTGATAGAAGCACCTTCGGAAAGACCGGTTCCTTGATAAATAGACATAATCTTATATTCTAAGATTGTTAAATCAAAACAAGAGTCCAACCACTGATATTAATTGTTAGTCGGATAATAACTCTAGAGGGGGTGAATATGGTTTTAGAAAATAATGTGGAATTAAAAATGCTTTTGAAAAATGCTTATGTAGATAATGAATGGCTAAATATCAAGGAAACAATCAAGTAATATAAACTCAATATAAAACAATAAAGATAAAGTAAGAAGCTTGAGTTTAAAAAGATGAAACTTTAGAACACAAAGTAGTCTTGTTTACGCGGTTCAGTTAATTAGACCTTAAATTTGCGCTTGAGTAGTTCTCTTGAGAAGTTTCACTAACTAGTTTTCTTACGGGTGAAAATCAAACTTCTTACAAGTATAATGCATATCACTACACTCACACAAGATACACTCTTGCTCGACAATGAGAAATCCTTTCACAAATGAACGAATATAATTTGTTTGGTAATACAAAACAATGTATAATAACTCTCAAATGTATAGAAAGATATAAAATGAAGCTCGTACTAGAGTTATCAAATTTGCTCAAAGTTTATAGCTCAAGATGAAGAAATATTGATCAAATAAGGACTTGAATCTTTTAAATGTTGATGCTATAATGATAAATAGTTGAAATAGTGATTCAAGAGGTTAAATCTTAAATGTCCAATATATAGTCCTAAAGAATATATGGCCATTTTAGAGGTTAGGTGCGGAGGTTGCTTCAAAACGTGGCAAAAATCATAAATTCAACGGGTATATTATGATGTGACACCCCAAATTCCGTTATGAGGTTTAGACCTCCAGAACCCGGTTAATCACAGTGCCGCACGCGACGGAGGGTTTGAAATGTATAGATTGAAACCGATATAATATAATATTACATATAAAGCCACGTTTTTAAAAAAAAAATATCGGGATGTGGAGTTCGTATTTTCAACAAAACCAATCTTGTAAATATGAAAATAAAGTTTATCTAAAGCTTTAACTCCACATCTATAAGTTAAGTGAAAATCAATAAACCAATATAAGGTAATTCCTCCAACGAGGTCACAAATTTAATAAAAGGACTTTACAACTCATATGAATTGGAATGAGCCAAACACGGGCTCAGTGGGAACTATAAGGTTTTTGTATACAAAATAATTTATAAAACCATGCATGCAATGCATCATAATTAAAATAATTTTGTAACTATCATGCGTCGATATATATATATACCATTTCTATGACTCTTTATAAATATCTATAGATTTATACATATTGATGCAATGAAAATCATTTTACATGCAATTCATACCAAGTGTGATCCCATCCCTGAAAATACACGAAAATATGTATCCAAAGGTACTGTCAAAATATACGTAATTCATAATAACAAGGTATATACACCTCCAAAGTATATTGAACCAAAATACGGAAGTATATCATATTAATAAAGAGCATAAGGGAAGTATAATCATAAAACAATATGTATGCACTAATCTCATCCAACTGCTCATCTCGTATCCAACATTTAACATATAAGATTTACTCTATAGTGCACTGCGATCTGGATCTAAGCCCCCAAGGCTAAGGTATGTAGCCCCCAAGGCTGGGTCCCCCCGTGGACCACCTAGATGGTGTAGGGGATGCCGCATCGCGGGGTACCCCTACGGACCATAGAGTATACCGCTCTGAAGGCGGGGTTCCTCTACACGGACCAGGGTATGTAGCCGCCAGGGCTAGGTCAACCCCATTGACCATTAGTGCCGATCCGACTTACAAATATTGAAATACAATCTATATACGTAAAATAATGTCCTCCAGGGAATACACCTCTTTACGTATATATGTATGTCTCATATATTCCTCATATAAAATACATATACTTGCCGGAATATATATAAATACATATCTGAGAAATAAACATCACACACACACATATATATATATATATCCCAAGTATGTCTCATTTTCGACGAATTATATAGGTCCTATACATATAGACAAGTCCATATATTTATTAGGAAAATGGGCTCAACAACCACAATAGCAGCTTTACTTGAGATGTATCTGATATACGCGTGCCATTAAAGGAACCAATATCAACTACAAGATTATATCCAGGAAATACACAACTTCAACAAGTGGACTACTTGCTTATGGGTAATGAATTCTCAATTTGATATAATAGTATTCATAAAATGATTTACGCATTAAATAGCGTAGGTATCTCATGGGTACAATCATTGAAGTATTTAAAAGTAAAATAGTATGCTATTCCGTAATCTATCATATTAAAAATACTATAATATTGTTATTAAAATAATAGTGATATTTAAAAACTCATGGTGCGCGTATATCATTTACATCAAGTCACTTAATATACAAAGAGGTTTCACATTATCATTATATTAATCTCCCATTTACTAGGTAATATGAATAGAAGCACTTATATATATATATATGAATACCTTCCAAGGTATTAAGTCCACATATGGACATCTATAAGTCGGATCTAGAGTAGCGCCTCATTCTTAGTTCACAATATAATGTACGTAAGTCCCAAATAAAATGTACACGCCTACGCGCGACTAAGCCGCACCTAAGGCTTGCAATATAAAACTCTCACCATGTATATATTTGATAACAAACATGAAACTACAACCAAAGTATCATGAAATTAAGGAAACTACGCATAAATTGCAAACCCAAACCCCATGTATGAATATACATTCAGTTCATAAAGGAAAACTCTTCTTTTTCGTAGAAAACAATGATGCAACAAGTAATGGTTGAGAATAAGCTTAGGTACTAATGTTCCCACCTTATATAAGTTGAATCCATGAGGTATTGAGCGCTGAATCGAGCCACAACGCTAGAAATCAAGAAATCCCCAATTTTGAGTTTCCAAGCCCTAGAAATGGTGGAAGCAAAGGAAGGAATAAGATGAAGATAGTTGATGATGTTGTATGAGGTGAGGAACTCATGGATAACACCCTTAGAATACCTCTCAAGAACCCTCTCAACTCTCTCTAAGAAACTTAGAGCAAAGGCATGAAAAGTGGAGAAGAAAGGAGGAAGAAAGAGAATGGATGAAGCAAAGGGAAAATGGATATAAAAACCCGTTGGGCACCCTCTGATCCATCAGAGGTCAAAAAATTTGAAGCTTAGAAATTCTCGACAAAAATCTCGACTTTCGCGATCTGTTTTGACCCTTGAAATGACTTCAATTCGATTCGGCCTTCAAACGAAAGTTGTAGAGGAGAATGAGATGAATCCATGGCCATAAATGGAGACTCATTTGGACTTTGTATGAATAAGTTATGGCCATCCAAAGTTGGCCAAAAACTCATTTCGGCAAAAGTTCGATTTTTCACCGTTAGCTGCCAAATTCAACCGTGGCTCTCCGAATTGCTTTTGAATCATGCACACATACTTAATAATATGAAAATGAATTGTTGGAAGTGTCGGATCAACTATGGAGGCCCCGGAAGAAAAATTGACTATTTAAACGGGCGTTTGGCCTAAAACGGGCTTAAGAGAAAAATTAGCGTGAATATGAAATTACGAGGTGTTAAAATCTCCCCTCCTTAAGAGGTTTCATCCTCGAAACTCCAATAACAATGGTTAAGAAGCAAAACAACGCTTCCAAGTCGTGTCGTCCTCCCCTCCTTATAAGGGTACTTACAACTTGAGATTGTAATGTTTCAACTAAAGACATTTGAATAGCTACTGCCTTGAGAAAATGAATGATTGATGGATTCTAAGACACACAAAGCTCTCAATTTGAGTTCCGCACAAAAAAAAATGGATAGAATGTTTCTAAACGTAGTCTTCCGTCACTAGGGTGCCTAAGAATACTAAACTACTAGATTATGAGCCTACAAAATCAGTTCAAACTCAAAAAGGCGTCTATAGACAAATGACAAAGGGTTCTCGATGTCGCACTTTACACAACGTTGTACTTGGTCATTGGAATCATAAAATAAATCGACAATTCAAAACCTACATTAGCCTAACATGGAATACGATATAATCAAGAAAATCATTCTAGTTAAATCGATTTCAATAAGCTTGCAACACCACCTTGCTGATAATTAGAGACTCTACTTGGATTTTAGGACATCTAACCAAGTTATCAACGCTGGAATGGAAAAGTTGGACATTGAACACCTAATTCACAACTCGGATCATGCTCTAAATCTATCATAGAGTAATATCTTACCAACGATTCATAAAACGATGTGATGACTGAGGAAATGAAGGAGGTGTAGCAACTACATGATTCTCTAGACTCTCCTGGTCAAGGGAAATCGACTCGTGTGATTCATATTTAGACTTTATGTGATCCACCCAAAACACCAGACAATCTTACCATTGAACACATGTTCCCCCAAAGGACTGGTCTGAATCTTTTAACTCACACTCGAAATGGAATCGAAATTCACTATGCCCTACGGAACACTCAAAACAAAGTCTAAAATATGATTACTCATATTCATAAGTCTACAACCATTGAATAGTTCTAATACCAATCACATTCGGCCCATAAAAAATGTGAATGCCAAAGTGCACAACCACTAATTGATTATCAAACACAAGGAAAATAATTTGTCTTCATATGGACCTCATAAAACTCAAACTCAATAAAGGAAATATCATCAAGGGGGTATCTAGTTATCGCTATGCGATTTGGGTATGCTTCCTAGAAGGTCCTGTTTCGAATCATTTAGAGTGAGGGTAATAAAGAATAGTTGGACACATTTAAGGCTCATAAATCAATAGACTATAGGCGAACAGGATTTAGGATTTTTTTCCACACATTAAGGACTTATATTCCATCAAAGGGGTAGTATATACATGCCGGACACATTCTTATCTTAATCAGCCCTTCTCAAAGGGTGTCGATCTTGAATGCTTATCGGAAGGTTAATTCACACTATATACTAAGCTCAGGTAAGATATAATACTTGGGTAAGTCAAGGCTGCTATTGTAAACCACTTTAGACGTTTACTTCTCGGTTTAAACAATTGTATGTCAAAATATCTTCCATTCCTTATAACTGTACATCAGCTTAGTTTGGCGACGAAAACGTAATATTACTTAACGTTGTTCAAGGATTGAGTGTAAACACATGACTTTAATCTTAGAGGGTTTCACCATTTCACGATCCTATAACACCTAAAATGGTTGTTTACGCAGAAGGATTTACATTAATTCTCTAATGATGTTGATACGAGGTAGTTAATTCTAAGGACCAACCATATATGTTGTTGGGTTTGGTTGAACAACACTTGGCCAATTATCGAAAAGGTGCTCTAAAATCAAGTCTTTCGGACTAACAACAAATGAGTTAAAATCACTAAAGAACTATGGCTTAAACAAACTCTGATTCTCTACAATTCTTGTCTCACATAGGTACAATCTTACAGATTTGACTAACACACATGTTAACAACCTAGAGAAGGTGTTGTTCCCTATTCAAGGTCATAAACAAATGACCACCCTAATTAATCAAATTTACCATCCTCGTGGCTTGAAGGAATTCCTCTGCCCATGACATGACTTCATTCCATTTGCAATACGATATTTGACAAATATTCTTAACCATTAAAATTGGGAATCATAGCCCCATAAGAGTTCACAACTAACTTTTCCCATTGAACCATCATCATTTTTATGTTAAATAGCCTTAAGAGCAAAAGTCTTATTTGATTTTACACAGCTTCCTCTTTTCATTCCAACTCCTTCTCATGGGTGTTTAGAGATCCCAAGAGTTCATTCATGCTAAGAATTTTGAGGTTCTTAACTTCTTATATAACCGTCATTTTAGGCCTTCATTTTTTTGGAAGAGTCCTATGTATTTTTCTAATCTTGTCTTCGTTAGTATAAACCTCGCCAAGAAGACCAAAAGTATTAGTAATAATCGAAAATCTACTATATATAGAAGTAAGAAATTCATTACTTTTTGCTCGGTACACCGATTGGGATGGTCTTTATATCCACGAAAAGGTGATTCAAAGATCTACAACTTCTTAAGAGAAAGTGTCTCCAAATTATGGATGGAAAGATTTTAAAATTTTATCAAAAACAATGCTTGGCCACAATGTTTCCAAATGATCAAATTTTCACTTGCTGGCCTACTAAGACCATTCTTTAACAACTTTCACACAACATTTACTGAATACAACATAATTAACATTAAAATAAACACAGAGTGTTATATTTTCTTCTTTTATCATATATATAGGGAGCATTTACTTCCCAGAGAAGAAGATCAACTAACAAACCAACCAAGTTTTAGAAAGAGAGAAACCTTTGTTTTAGATAAAAAAACGTCCAATTTATTTACAAGATTATATGATAAGCTAGGTTAAGAGAGGATAATAAAACTCATGTACTTTGGTGCAATGTCAAAATCTACAATCAAGGAATCTTCTTATGTATAAACATAGACTGATAGACTAAATGATAGTTGTTGACTTGTGATCAGGGCATAACCTTATATTCATCTTATTTATAGAAAGATCCCTTCACTCCAAGATAATTGTTATTCCCTTGAGTTTTTGTTTCACATGTGTCTTTTAACTTTACCACTTCCGTCACACAAAATACGAAATCTTTGACTAATTGGTTAAAAAAGATCTACTCTAGATTTTTCACACAAACAACTAGCTTGTACAAATGTGCACATTCTATTTTGTCAATAGTAATAGTTTTTGCCATCAAATAATGGTGGTCTAGTGATAGAAGCACCTTCGGAAAGATCGGTTCCTTCATAAATAGACATAATCTTATATTCTAATATTGTTAAATCAAAACAAGAGTCCAACCACTGATATTAATTGTTAGTCGGATAATAACTCTAGAGGGGGTGAATAGGGTTGTAGAAAATAATGTGGAATTAAAAATGCTTTTGAAAAATGTTTAAGTAGATAATGAATGACTAAATATCAAGGAAACAATTAAGTAATATAAACTCAATATAAAACAATAAAGATAAAGTAATACGCTTGAGTTTAAAAAAATGAAACTGTAGAACATAAAGTCGTCTTGTTCACGCGGTTCGGTTATTTAGACCATACATTTGCGCCCGAGTAGTTCTCTTGAGAAGTTTCACTAACTAATTTTCTTACTGGTGAAAATCAAATTTCTTACAAGAATAATGCATATCACTACACTCACACAAGATACACTCTTGCTTGACAATAAGAAATCCTTTCACAAATGAATGAATATAATTTGTTTGGTAATACACAACAATGTATAATAACTCTCAAGTGCATACAAAGAAATAAAATGAAGCTCGCACTAGAGTTATCAAATTTGCTTAAAGTTTATAGCTCAAGATGAAGATGGATTGATCAAATAAGGACTTGAATCTTTTAAATGTTGATGCTATAATGATAAATAGTTGAAATAGTGATTCAAGAGGGTTAAATATGTCTTAAATGTCCAATATATAGTCCTAAAGAATATATGGCCATTTTAAAGGTTAGGTGTGGAGGTTACTTCAAAATGTGGCAAAAATCATAGATTCAACGGATATATTATGAGGTATCAGTTGATTGAGTAAAGCTCATTAGTCGATTGATGACCTTCAGTTGACTGATGTCCATTAGACCAAAATTTTAAAATTTTGACTTACACAATTTTGGCCCAAAATTCATTTTAATGCTTGGGAGATGTTCTTAACATGTTTTTAAGATACCTATTTTGGTTTTAACTCAAAAACCATTTGTATAAATTTATAATGAATTTATTTAGAAAACCGGTTTATGAAAAACAATGCTTTCAAAGAAATTCAATACTAAGCTTGTTTGAGTCAATATTTAAATGATGCAAGATTATATTTGAGCTATTAGAATGGTCAAATGAGAAACTTTACAAATAATCTAAGCACTCACTCAATTCTTGATTTAACGAGTCTTCAAATGCTTGATACATTTCTTTGATTCTTCACTTTTTCTTTTTGGCATTAATCTCTAATGGAATATATGTCATTGCTTCTTTATCAATAGTGTCATGTGAGGCAAGCTTTTGTGAGTCGTGCACTTGTGGAGTTATGATCTTGGTTGGATAGTTGGTTTAGGTGAATTTCGTTCCACGAATGATAATGATTAGAAATTGTAGCTATACTTAATTCAACACAGATGTTAAATTATGCATGATTAATATATTGTTATTATCAAAACAAGATTAATAACTTTTTAGGTTAATACTTCTTATTGGTCTTGAATTTTAGTCTATTACATCTTAGAAAAAAAAATTGGATCCACCTCTTTGTCACAAAATTCTGGTTGAAGATTGCAAGAAATTGTGTAAGCTCATTCAAACATGGGAGCTGTAGGTCTGGTGCTTATCGTTTGGTTTGGGTTTTATATTATGCTCGGAATATTACATTCAATTTTGGAAGGATTCTGATGTTTTGTTTAGGGTTTGGGGTAGGAATGTATCATTCAAGGATTAGAGTATTCCTTCAAAGTACTCCATCTTAAATAAATGGAAATAGATGATTACTATAGGCACTCTCTTTTATATGTTCTCCTAAGATTTCCTCTTAGGACCAAAATATCCATTTCACTTACTAAGACAAATTTATTTGTTTTCATTTTTATTCTTTCTAAACTAAAAGTATTTTTTTGTTATGAAACTTTTTTTATTATTATTACTAAATAAATAAAACAACTTTTTGACTATACTTAATAATAAAAATTAAAATTTTACCTTTGTAAAATTGTTAAGATTTATCTTTTAAGTTAATATGAAGAACATTTTGATAATTCACATACATTTCATTTTTATTTTTGTTTGAACTAAATATAAAGAGGTAGTTCAATGTTCTAGGACAGAAGACCTCATGTTCAAATTAAACATTGCAAGGTATCCTAGATGCTAGATTTTTATTTTTTTTTCCAGAAATTTAAAATGCCAATTCAATTTCCAAAATTTAAACCAAACGAGCTCCTAAAGTTTTCTTTCCTCTTTTTTCCAATATACGAATGAGCATTCAATTATTGGCTTTATAACACATGCAATCTCTTTAAAAGACTTTAACAAGAGAGAAATGTTTTTTCAACATATGAACATGAATAAATGACCCTACGTCCCTACCCATTTTTTGTTGCATGGAAGAAAATTCCACGAAGAGTCTCTAGCTTTATTTGACAGCGCGCCATTATACCATCCACCTTTTTTCCTTTTTGATTAAAAAAAGTATAAGCAATTTATGCTTTTTTTTTTCTTTTTCTTTTCCCTTTATACATGGCGATATATTTGGGAAAAAAGATGGGAGAGGGAGTTTCAGTTCTAGTGGTTTCTATATATAAACACTACTTACACGATTAGAGGAGCTAAAACTCAAATCTAAAAGCTGATACAAATAATGGATAGTTCATGTGTTGAAAGAAAAAAAATAAACGATAAATCCATTATTCCCATAGTCAATAAAATATAAACTAAAAAAATTGCTAACCTTATTGATGCAACTTTCTATTTTTATTATTAAAAACATACAACTTTTTCATTATTCTTAATAATAAAAATTCAAAATTTTCCTTTGTCTAATTGTTAAGATTTATCTTTTAAGCTTATAAAAATGAAGAACGTTTCGATAATTCAAATGCATTTCATTCTTATTTTCGTTTGAACTATATATAAAGAGGTAGTTCAACATTTTAGGAAAGAAGAACTCCTGTTCGAATCAAACATTGACAAGACATCCTAAACATCAAGATAAAAACTTTTTGAAAATTTAAGATGCTCATTCCATTCTCAAAATTCAAACTAAACCAACCGTTAGAATTTTCTTTCCTCTTTTTTACAAGGATATGAATGAGCATTCAATTATTGGCATTATAAAACAAGCATTCTCTTGAAAAGACTTTAACAAGAGATAAATGCTTTTTCACCATAGGAACATGAATAAATGACCCTATCGAATGTTTATTACATGTTTATTTACCATTCGAATTTTGGACCAAAATTCCGCAGAGTGTCTCTTTATTTGACAGCTATCGTACCATCCACCTTTCTTCCTTTTTTTCACCATATTAATCAATAATTTTTGTTTTTAATCCCCTAGGCCCTCTCCTTTTTATCTCTGGCAACTTTGTAAAAATTATCAGTGTCACAATACTATTAGCGTTTCTCTGGTACATTATATATATATATTTGACACAAGAAAAACCCCTTAATTTATATATTTTAAAGCCAGAGAACACAACCTTTTTCCTTCATATCGGAACAAAAAGAAAAACATACCAGTGGCAGAGTCACTTGGGCAAAAATATATATACTTGGACTTACACTTGCATGTACTTTCCTTTAAAACGTACGTTAGCATTTCTAGTCTTAACTTAAGGTGTTAAGGACCTTAAGTCACGGATTGAACATTTTTGGGGGGTTAAAAATGTATGATTTTTTTGATGAAACTTAGTGGAGATGATCTCCATGATTAATAGTAGATCATCTCTATCAAATTTCATAAAAAACATTCAACCGGGAAGTGAGTTAACTACAAAATTAAAATATATATATATATATATTTTTAATTTTGTAGTTAACTCACTTCCCGGTTGAATGTTTTTTATGAAATTTGGTGGAGATGATTTACTCCACTCATAAAGAAACTCATCTATTTGAACCCCCGCTGCCCCCACCCTCCCCAAAAATAAAATAAAATAGAATTTCAATCCGTGACTTAAGATCTTCCTTGAAACGCACCGTTCATTTGAGTAACAAAATACATCAATTTAAAGTGTTAAAAAATACTAAAATATAATACATTTTGCATTGTCCAAATCAAGAAAGTGAAAGTCTAAATTATTAATTGTTGTTAAGAACCATCTCTCCCAAGCATACTCGCATGTAGAAAGCGGACAAATTTCAGATTTGATATCAAGTGACGAACCATCTCTCCCAAAATTTTAACCTGTTTGAAAAAACAATCGTAATGAATATCATGCTTAACACTAAATTTATTTATTTTTCTAAACCCATGAGTAAATATAAGCACATTCCACCTTCTCTTGCAGGTGGCTCCACCATTTAAATGAACTCCAACTCATTAGAAATCGTGCCCCTCTTGTTAACAAGATTAATAATAACCTTCAATCAATCTCTTTTGAAATCCACACAATTCCATCCACGCAATAAGACTTCATTCACTGCTTCAACAAGCATAAAAGTAATAATTGAAGGTTTGATTTATTTTTTTATTTTTTCATTTTAGTACGAACGACAACCCATTGATTAACTCCAAATAGTTGACGAGAATATATTATTATTTTTTCAAAATTAAATCAAGTCCAAAACAAAAAATTTAAATCTAATAAAAATATAACAATAACATAAATTATTATTAATATAATCAAATAAAATTGACTTCCACTGACTTGGAATGTTGATCAAAAATTTCTTTAATCATGGAACTCCAACTCTCTTCTTCCTTCAAACTCTCCCCCTCCCTTCTCTCCCATCTCCAATTCCACCAAAAAAAAAATAAAGACTCACATACACACTCATACAGACACAAAATGCCTAATTATTTGCTACAACTAATCCTAGTTTTGTGCGCAATTAATGCACAAGCCGCTGCTGTCGTCGCGGCTGCAGCATCACTAGCAATGTCCAACTGTGAAGATAGATGCGGCGACATATCAATACCATATCCCTTTGGAATTGGGGCGAATTGTTCATCCACCAAATCATTCACAGTAACATGCACGACCTCTTTCAAGGTCCCAAAGCCTTTCATCGACGTAGGCATCAATCTCGAAGTACTCGAGATCTCAATACTTAGAGGTACTATTCGAGTCCAATATCCTGTAGTCAGATCAAATTATTGCAACAAGTCGAGTAATGAAGGGCTCGTAGTGAATTTGTCATCGACACCGTTCTCTTTTTCTGACTCCTCTCGGTTCACTGCTATGGGTTGCGACGGTCTTGCTTTCATAAACGAGCAAAAATCAGCAATTGGAGGGTGCACGTCGTTTTGTAATAGGACTTCCAATGATAGAAGTTGCAATGGTATTAATTGTTGCCAAACCAAAATCCCCTGGTCCCTTAGGTTCATAAACGTGTCTCTACAGAGTATTGATCCCACAAAATTTCATCACCACTGCAGGTATTGTTATAATTATCACGCAGTATATATGACAACATTCTACATCAACATAATTGTTCAGTGGCAAAAAAATGTCACTAAAATTATATTTTTTTTTGGGAAATTTAGACTTGGGTACTACCATAATGGATGAAATTAGACTTGGGTACTCTTTTGTTTAAAAATTAGACTTTGGTACAATTCCCTCCACCCCTATTAAAATTTAAACCGAATCTAACTGTGTACAATTTAATTTAACTTAGCCATAGTTTAAAAATATCAAATGCTTAACAAAAAAAAAATGAAGAAGAAAGAAAAAAACAGAGAGTGGAGATCGGTGGTGTTGGTGATGGATGCAGGTGGGAGCCTGCGGAGGTAGTTAGGGACCTTTTTGTTAATTTTTTTTTAAAAAAAATATTAACTATAGCTAGACTTGGTAAGTTAAAGGCAGGTGCAAATCACGGGTCCGTTAATTTTGGATGGAGAGTGACGGAATTTGCACCAAATTCTAATTTGTAAACAAAAGAGAACTTACGTCTAATTTTGCCCATTATGGTAGAGTATCTAAGTCTAAATTGCCCTATTTTTTGTGACAAATTACACTAGTGACAAAGATTTTGTTTCTACAGGGTGGTTAAAAGGTTTTCGTCACAAAAATGGTTTTCCGTGGCAAAAGGTTTAGTAGATTAGACTCTTCTGCCTCACTAAAATATTGGTCACAAAATATGGTTTTCCGTCACTAAACTTTTGTGACGGTCGAATTCTAAGTTTCGGCACTAAAAGAGTAAATTTTGTGTTGAACACAAATTTTTGTAACTGAGAGTACATTTTGTCATGAAAAAGTTTTCCAGCACAAATATTTCGTCACTTGTTGAAGTGTATGTGGCTGAATTAACGGGAGATCCAAAAGTTCAAAATCAGTCTTGCTCTTAATTAAATTATCAACGTTACAAAATGAATTGTGATTAAACAATTATAAGTCTAACTAATTTAAAATTGCACACTTGATAAACAAATAACTTAAATATTAGAGTTATTTATAATTTAGCCCCTTAATGATTGATAGCTTTCGCACTTTTGTCCATGAAAATCATTTTGCATCATGCCTATCCTTAAATTTGGCTCCCGTTTTCAATTTAGTCCAAATTAAACCCAACCAGCGGTTAGGTTTTTGGACGATTTTGCTAATGTGTCACTTTTATCTTCAAGCCACATATGCTTCCCATGTTATTATTACTGATAAGAGAAATAATTATGACAATGTAAAACTGCTTAATATTATTCGTAATGCAGGTATGCATTTATGGTGGACCAAGAATGGTTTAGTAGGTTGAGCAATCCCTTTGCCGTGCAATCTATGGAAAATGTGCCGGTTGTGCTTGATTGGGTAAAACATGGGGGACCTTGTGAATCCTTCGAAGAAAATAATGTTTCTTGGGGTGCAAATTATCCTAGAGATAATAGTACTAATGATGCCTCATCCTTATGTGGCCTTAATACTAGATGTTCCACTATGGGCTTGTGTATTTGTGAGAGTGGCTTCTTTGGCAACCCATATCTTTCCCATGGATGTCAAGGTACTACTACCACATGCAACTATTAGTACATCTTTCCCATTCTTTTTTAACTTTTCTAATGTTTTATATAGAGTAGCTTATTCACATCACACTGTTATTTGAAATGAAGGCAATTTTATTATGACTTCTAAGTTCTAACCCTTAATATTGTACTTTGTGTGCATTCGCCTTTGCACATTAGTTCAATGTTGTGCGCTAGTTTACTTTTTTAAAATTACTCTAGTTTTGAAAATTAGTGTTTTCATAGATAGTCTCAAAGTTCTTATACTCTAAAGTTTGTGATGGATGGAGCATTTTAAGCACGAGTTTGTTGGAGTGTAAAGACCCTACCCAATCTTGGAGGTCCCAACTCTAGTCTTGTCATTTGCAAATGCGGCATTATTTTTACAATGTAATATTAAAGTTGCAAATGCGGCATTAATTTTACAATGTAGTATTAAAGTTGCAAATGTGGCATTATTTTTCCGATTGTAAAAATAACGAAAAAATAAGTTTGTACTTATTGGCTAACAAGTTTGGGTGACATGCATGCAGACATTGATGAATGTGCAAACCCAAGACATAATTCATGCAGTAATATCTGTGTGAATACAGTAGGGGGTTATACATGTTCTTGCCCCTCAGGATATGAGTTTTACCCTCCATATAGTTGTTATAAAAGGGACACCCGCAAGATGGCTTTAATAGGTATATAACACATCTCTCTCTCTCTCTCTCTCTCTCTCTCTCTCTCTCTCTCTCATACTTCAATTGTGCTTATCAAGCATTTAATATTTCTGGTGAAACAATTGCTTAGTTTTTCTAAATTTCATAAAGCACAAAATTAACTTCAAATCATGGTTGTGACAAGAGATTTATGGATCTTCAATTAATTCAACTTTCAGTATGGATCTCCAACATATTGTAATTATCTATCAAATGGCTAGATTGATGAATTATATGAATTCAAGAAAAAGTTAATAATAAGTAAAACTTATTTGTTTTGCATGAAGTGTAATTAAGTTGATGAAGCTTAACTATTGCAGGGACTAGCATTAGTGTTGCAGGGCTTCTTTTAATAGTTGGTACGTGGAGGTTGTACAAAATAATGAAAAGAAGAAAGAAAAAGAATCTCAAGAAAAAATTCTTCAAGCGAAATGGTGGTTTGCTTTTGGAAAAACAATTATCATCCGGTGAAAAAGGTAACGTTGATAAAACAAAAATTTTCACGTCGGACGAGTTGGAAAAAGCCACCGACCAGTATAATCAAAACCGCATCCTTGGTCAAGGAGGTCAGGGGGTTTACAAAGGAATGTTGACAGATGGCAGAATTGTGGCAATTAAAAAATCCAAAATTAAAGATAAATGCCAACTCAAACATTTTATTAACGAGGTTGCTATTTTATCTCAAATTAACCATAGAAATGTGGTTAAACTACATGGATGTTGTTTGGAAACAGAAGTTCCTATGCTGGTATATGAATTCATTCCTAATGGAACCCTTTTCCAATACATTCATGATGAAAATCCAGAGTTCCCACTTTCTTGGGATGTGCGTTTACGAATTGCTACTGAAGTTGCAGGAGCTCTAACATACCTACACTCAGCAGCTTCAGTACCAATTTATCATCGAGATATCAAGTCCACAAACATACTCTTGGATGAAAAATTTCGAGCAAAAGTGGCAGACTTTGGGACCTCAAGATCAATCGCTATTGACCAAACTCACTTAACAACAAAAGTACTAGGAACATTTGGTTACCTAGATCCAGAGTACTTCCAGTCAAGCCAATTTACAGAGAAAAGTGATGTTTACAGCTTTGGAGTAGTTCTTGTTGAGCTCATAACTGGAGAAAAGGCAGTCTCATCAACTCGTGAGGAAGGAAGAAGCTTAGTGTTGCATTTCAAATTGGCGATAAAGGAGAACCGCTTGAATGATATTCTTGATGCCAGAGTTGTGAGAGAGGGAGACGAAGAAGAGGTCAAAAGAGTCGCTAATCTTGCAAAACGATGCTTGAACTCAAAAGGCAAGAAAAGACCAACGATGAGAGAAGTGGCAATGGAACTAGAAGGGACTAGGACATCGAATAGAGGACAAGTTCAAGAACACCATGAAGTTGAGGTTGAAGATGTGATTGAACTAGAGGGGCCTTGGGATACAGGATCAACTTCAATAGGGTCTTTTGCCAGTAACAGCGTCTCGGCCTCATATGATGTCCAACCTCTATAACTGATGAAATTATATATAGCATTATTGTGTGTTTTTAGATAGGATGGGTAGCAAGGTTTGGTTATGTAACCTTATGCTTATGGGTGTGATTTTGCGCGTTAGATTGGAAATTTAAGTAGTTCTCCAGCTTGTTTTGTGTTCTACTTTGAAACTAATTTGTGTCAAATTATATATAACTTTACTGTGTGTTTTGTATACTACCTTCTATCTTGTCTGAGTAGTAGGTGTAGTATGTTTGACTATACAAGCTTGTGCATATGGGTGTGATTTTGTGAGTTAGATTGGAAATTTATGAAATTCTCTAGCTAGTTTTATGTAGTGAGTGAGACTATATGTTTCTATACTAGTTACCAATATATGTCTTCTAGGTGAATTCACGTATTAAGAGAAAATTATTAACACATAGTGGCTTTATCTTCATTCTTGTAATGCAACCAATCAACTTTTGCCATGTAACATATTCATTAGTGGAATAGTTGTATTGTACAAGTTCTTACGAATCTGGATACAGAGATATAACATGCAATACAACAACGAAGAAAATGCAAAGAAATAATGATATTTCTAGCTGCACACGGTACTAATTATATTTGGTTACCGAGGAAACATGAAAAAGAAACAAAAATTTGGAGTTGCAAGTACACGGAACATGCACTTTAACGCATCCATCACGCAAAACAAGGAAGGAACTGAACCAAATTGTGTATTAAGAGCTTTTTTAAGTCTGATAATGCTTCCTTCATTGTTGAGGAGATAACTGCGTCTGAGGCATTTGACAAGTAGTAATATTTTCCTGGAAAAACAAAATTTCCCAAGAAAGTATGCAGGAAAGAGACATCTCGTGAAAACATCAAACTGCCGGCACTTTAATTAGAATAAACCATGAGCAACTCTGGCAGAATGTCGAAGAATCCTAAAAATAAATAGGGGAAATGGTAATTTTCAAACCAAATCCCAATGGTTATTAAGCAACGTCAAAAACCACAAGTAGAGATATTTCGATCTTTTTCTTAAGTTTGAGACTAACAAACAAATGTCTCAATGTTATTATAGAGTAAATACTTGTTAAATCCTTTATAACTGTGAAAATATAATATATCTCAGCAAGAAAATTTATGTTACCCCCCACATTATCATTGGCGAAAATAGTAACGAAAAAATATCAGGGGATTTCAGTAATTCAAAAGCTTGCATGTGTACTGGGGAATACTTAGATATATAGTTGAATGTGTTTACGTACCTTGATATTAAGGCCATGAGCTTGGGGAGAATCTCCGCCACATGGAAGCTTAATTTCAAGACGATTTCGCGCCATTGAAATTGACCTTGAAGGAGGCAACAAAACTTCTACTGAATCTCCACGGAAATTGCTACCTATTTAATGTTAATTCGTGTATAACAATCAAACATGTTAATGAAAGAAGCTGAAAATGAAAGCGTGTATCGTTTATTTTTTTTAGGCATTCTAGTTGGTTAGAACCTGTATATAAATGGCCATTTCACATTTTGAAAATATGAATATGTTGTTTAAGGTAGTCAACCAGCTATACCCATAAGATTTTGTTTGTTCGTTTCATTTTTCTTTTATTTTCTCTTTTGGTCCCTGCCTCTGTTTGAGTCATTATTTAAATGATGCAAGAATATATTTGAGCTATTAGAATGATCAAATGAAAAACTTTACAAATAATCTAAGCACTCACTCAATTCTTGGTTTAACTAGTCTTCAAATGCTTAATACGTTTATTTGATTCTTCACTTGTTCTTTTTCGTGTTGATCTCTAATGTAATGTATTTCATTTCTTCTTGATCAATAGTGTCATGTGAGGCAAGATTTATGAGTCGTGTACTTGTGGAGGTATGATCTCGGTTGGATAGTTGGCTTCGGTAAATTTCATTTCACGAATGATAATGATTCAAAATTGTGGCTATACTTAATTCAACACACATAAATTAGACATGATTAATATATTGTTATTATCAAAACAAGATTAATGATTTTTTCGGTCAATACTTCTGATTGGTCTTTAATTTTAGTCTATTACGCCTTAGAAAAAAAAAATGGATCCACATCTGGTCACAAAATTTTGGTTGAACATTGAAAGAAATTATGCAATCCCATTCACACATGGGATCTGCAGGTGTGGTGCTTATCTTTTGGTTCGAATTTTATATTATTCTCCGAATGCCACATTCAATTTTAGAAGGATTATGATGTTTTGGGGTAGGAATGTATCATTCTAGGAATGGAATATTACTTCAAAGTTTTCCATCTTAAATAAATAGGAATAGAGGATTACTCTAGGCACTCTCTTTTATATTTTTTCCTAAGCATTCATCTTAAGACCAAAATATCCATTTCACTCACAAAGATAAATTTATTTATTTTCATTTTTATTCTTTCTAAACTAATTTTTTTGTTATGAAATTTTTTCCTTATATTAATTTTTTTTATTATTAAATAAATACAATAACTTTTTCACTGTTCTTAATAATAAAAATTAAAAATTTTCCTTTGTAAAATTGTTAAGATTTATCTTTTAAGTTTATATGAAGAACATTTTGATAATTCACATGCAATTTATTTTTATTTTCACTTCAACTAAAAATATAGAGGTTGTTCAATGTTCCAGGAAAGAAGACCTCCTATTCGAATTAAACATTGGCAAGGTTTCCAGATGCTAGAAGAATTTTTTTTCAGATATTTAGAATGCCCAATCCATTCTCAAAATTTAAACCAAATGAGCCCTTAGAGTTTTCTTTCGTCTTTTTTACAAGGATATGAATGAGCATTCAATTATTGGCTTTATGAAACATGCAATCTTTAAATTAAAAGACTTTAACAACAGAGAAATGCTTTTTCACCGTAGGAACATGAATAAATGACCCTACGTCCCTACCCATTAATTGTTTATTGCATGTTATATAACCAAGCAAATTTAGGACCAAAATTCAACGAAGAGTCTCTTTATTTGACAGCTATTGTACCATATAATTCTTTTGAATATTTTTTTTAAATTACTTATATTTAAATAATATATGTATTGGGTGTGTACAAAATTCAGTTTTACTTGTGACTTTAGTACTCAAAAACTATTTTTAATCACACTATATATATATATATATATATTTATATATTTTGGACACTTTAATGTAATAAGAACATTTTTTTAAACTGTTAAAGCATTTATTTAGAATGCTAATATATGGTGGTATTGTAAAAGAAATTATGTTTAGTGCTTCTATAGTACTACATAATCAATAATTTTCGTTTTTAATCCCCTAGGCCCTCTCCTTTTAATCTCTGACAACTGTTAACATTATCACTCTGTCACAATACTACTAACTAGGGGTGTTGTCAGAAATCCGAAAACCGAATGAACGAACCGAACATATCCACTGCGATCCGAAATTTTTCAAACCGAAATCAAAACTGATTGATTTGGATCGGTTCGGGTTTGGGTTTGGGTTCCACGAATTGGACCCAAAGAACCGACTGAATAGTGAATATATTTTATAAATTAAATATTTAAAAATTATACTTAAAGCAATCAATAATATCTCATATTGCTAAAATGTTTATTCTACTCTACCGCATCCTTTAATCTCTAAATTTTATTTTTAATTATTATAAGCCTTTTTTGAGTTTTCATGTAATTATAAATTTATTCTTTGAAATAAAATGAACTTGTATCATAAAATAATAGAAGTAGAGGAGTTGAATCATCTATTTTTTGGTTTACTATTATGTTGCTTTGTTTTGTTTCTGTTGTTTTTCTTTGTCCGAAACAAATGTAAGAAACTGAACAGCAAGGGAAATCACTTTTCTCCATTGTCTAATTCAATGTTGAAATCATAAAATTCATTAAAGTTGGCGATCGACTTGAATTGTGTACTAGTTGTTTTGTAGCATTTGTTTAGGCAAATTATTATCAAAACAAGATTAGTGTTGTTTTTTTATTTTTCGTGCAGTTTTTAACTAAAATTTTAGCAATATAAAAAAACCGAATGAGACCGAATCGAACCGAAACTGTATAATTTGGAGAGAGTTTGGGTTCCATAGATATGAAAATCGAAACTAAACCGAACTAAAATCGAACTATGAAGTTTGGGGAGGGTTTGGGGTACCCCAATCTCTAGCTTGATCGAAACCGAAAACATCCCTACTATTAATGTTTGTATGGTATAATTTTTTTTTAACACAAGAAAAGCCGCTTAATTCATGTATTTTAAAGCCAAAGAATCCAATCTTGGGAATAATTATCCCACAACTCAACATAAAATGATAAAGCATGGACTACCTTATCCCTTCATCTCAGAACAAAAAGAAAAACAAACCAGTAGCAGAGTCATTATTTGACATTAAAGTGGGCAAAAGTATGCTTTGACATATAATTACATGCACTATTCTTTAATATGTTAGCATTTTCAAACGAAGTCAAGATCTTAACTTAAGGCGTTTAAGGACTTTAAATCACGGATTGAGCATTTTTGGGGGGTCAAACGGATGAGTTTTTTCACAAAATTTGGTGGAGATGACCTCCATGATTAGTAGTAGATCATCTCTACCAAATTTCATAAAAAAATTTAACTGAGAGGCGGATTAACTACAAAATTGCAATATATATGTCCAGTTAATGGAGATGTATATTTCAATTTTGTAGTTAACTCACTTCCTGGTTGAATGTTTTTATGAAATTTGGTAGAGATAATTTACTAGTGTTATGAAATTTTGAGTAACAAAATACATCAATTTAAAGTGTTAAAGTAGTAAAATAGAGTGCATTTTGCAGTGTCCATATTAAGAAATTGATGATAATGTAAATTAAGGTGGGCAATATAGAAAATTTTCCATAGAGTAAAGTGGCCAAGAGTCTAAATTACTTACTAAATTTATTTAGTTTTTTAAACCTATGAATAAATATAAGCACATTGAAAAATTTAGGTGGATAAATATCCACCTTCTCTTGCAGATGGCTTTGCCACTTATATGAACTCCTTATCTTGTGACTGAGATTTATTCCTAATAATCTCAACAATTTTATCAAACACATTAGGAATGGAGCCCCCCCATCTCGTTAACAAGATTAATAATAACCTTCAAGCAATCTTTTTAGAACACCACACAATTCCATCCGTGCAATAAACACTCATCCATTGGGTCAAGAAGCACAATAGCCGTGAAAATAATAATTGAAAGTTTGATTACTTTTAATTTTCATTTTAATACGAGGGGCTATGAACACCCCAATCCACGACTCTCATGTGAATCTAGTTTTCATACAAAATAAGCATTATGTATCAAGTTTGGAATCATCAAGCATAAAGAAGACTATTAGGAAAAATCCCAACTTTGGATCCGTTGGGAATCTACCACGACCAATGTTGCGCCGTTAGAAAAATTGAGTTTTTCAAGAGCCAGCCGCACGCTCCCCACCCGCACGGTTGGCTGCCACCCACACGCCCCAACTACAACCTCCAACCGCACAGCCCCGAACCGTGCAGCTACCCCCTGCGGCTACCTCATTTTTTGAAGTGTTTTTGGCAAAATTTCTCTATAAATAAGACCCTTGGGGTCTCATTTAGGGGCAAGAACACTCAAGTGAGTTTTAGAAAGAGGAAACTCTATTGAGATTGTTAGAGAGTATTTTAAAGAGAGAAAGTTCTAGAGAGAGAAAGTTAGAGAGAGAAAGAAGCAAGCAAGCAGTCTCCATTCTTCTTCAAGCGCATCAGGTACGTCTTTCTATAACTCTTCTGATTTCAATTATCAATTTAAATATGAGTTTTAATCTTGAAAATTAGATAACTCGCAAAGAAGTTCACTGCTTTCAAAACAAGTCATTTCTAAAGTTTTACAAGAAAACTAAAATCTGTTTTAACACATTTTCAAAACAAAATAAAATACGAAAATAGTTCTCAAACAAGTGGAACTACGAGACTCTAATTTCATTCTATGAATGAATACGTAGGCGTTCGCAAAGCTCGAGTCTGATTTCATAAATATTGTTTTAAACTAAACTTATCCGAAAGGACTATTTTGAAAAATGATTCAAACTACTTGCAGGATATCTAAAAATAAAAATTGAATACATGATCCATTTAGATACCGAAAGGGCGAATTGGGTGCTTAAGACCTTCCCAATTCATAACATAATTCCCAAACACTAGCAAAATTAAGTTATCAACAAATCTCTGGTTTCAAACGTATGAAAGGGAGTTCGTTTTTGAATTATCTTTTGTACGATCTTTTGTTTGTTTTCTTGTAAAACAAACTGACGACTCTACAAAACATTGTTTTCCCTCAAATCGAAAAATAAGAGAGGTATCGGGTCTGAGGAGGTCCCGGATTCTCACAGGGGCAACCCATTGATTAACTCCGAATAGTTTACGAGAATATTCTATTATTTATTCAAAATTAAATCAAGTCCAAAACAAAAAAGTTAAGTCTAATAAAAATATAACAATAACATAAATTATTAGTAATCTAATCAAATAAAATTGACTTCCACTGACTTTGAATGATGATAAAAAAATTCTTTAAACATGGAACTTCAACTCTGTTCTCCACTCAAACTCTCCCCCTCCCTTTTCTCTCCCATCTCCAATTCCACCAAATTTGTAAAACACCAAAAACAAAATACATATACACACAGAATGCCTATCTATTTGCTACAAATAATCCTACTTTGTGCACAATTAATGCACAAGCCACTGCAGTAGTCGCGGCTAAAGCATCACTAGCAATGCCCAACTGCGTAGACAGATGCAGCAACATATCAATACCATATCCCTCTGGTGTTGGAGCAATTTGTTCGACCACCAAATCATTCACAATATATAACGTGCAAGACCTCTTTCAAGGCCCCAAAGCCCTTCATTGATGTAGGCATTAACCTCGAAGAACTTGAGATCTCATTACTTAGAGGCTCTATCCGAGTCGAAAATCCTATAGTCGCATCAAATTGCAGGAATAGGAGTAATGAATGGCTAATAGTGGACTTGTCATCGACACCGTTCTCTTTTTCTTACTCCTCTCGGTTCACTGCTATGGGCTGCGACAGTCTCGCTTTGATAAACCAGCAAGAAATGGCGATTGGAGGGTTCATGTCGTTTTGTAATAAGACTAATATGGATTTTTCAAGTTGCCAGACCAGAATCCCCCGTCTGATAAACGCATAATATTGTCTTGTTTAAGCTCTTTCTCGAAGTCGCTTGACACGTTTGTCGCTTTTATTCTGCCTAATTATCCACTTATCTCGAGATTAGTGCCTTAGCGAGTTTTGTATCTAACGTGACCCAAGTTGGTGTGCATTTTGTAGTATTCCATGTGTTTGTAGGATTGGGATACAATGGCATTACATACAGTGATCAAGAGTAAGCTTGGAGGCGTGCAAAGTGCTGAGTGAAGAAATCCCAGACCCAGATCGATAATGGGTTGACCATGATCGATCATGGTACAAAGTAAATCTCAACTCCAAAACACTCCATGATCGATCATGGTAATAGCATGATCGATCATGGCTTCGGGCAACTTCCTCATTTCACACCCAAAATGGGCTATTTTAGTGGTTTAAGTTATTTTAGATATTTAGTTAGATATTTTGCAACCTTTTAATATATATTATTTCTCTTAGCTTCTAGGCTAAGATATCATCTTTGTTTTTGGACAAGTTCTAGAGAGAAAGGAGAGCTAAAGCCTTGTAATTTTCTTCTTTCCTCTTGTAAGTTTACTTTGATTTTAAGAAATGAATGATTCTTCTATAATTCTTGCTTCGAGTATTATGGAGTAGTCTTTTACTAAGGTTACGGAGGTGAATCGCGATATAATATTTGGTGATTAATGGCTCAATCCATGTTTAAAGTTTGAGAAATATTTGTAAATCCTTTTCTTCCTCATTTCCTCCATTTTTACAAGCTTTCTAGGTATTTTCATTTTAAGTTAAGACTTTATATGCCTAGTATATTTAGTTCTTCTTTGTTAATGAACATACAACATATTTATATGGTATTAGAAAGCTTGTAGTCTTTTTCTCCCATTCATGGAGTTTTTGTCCTCTTTATAGAAATTATAAATAGTCCATAAAACTCCATAGATGGATTATAAATTTGTTTAGCTTGTCTTTGATTCATTTATTGATATATTAAGTGCTTCGTACACTTTATGTGATCCTTAGACTTTTTATTTTTTACCATAAGTGATAAATGATGAGTTGACGAATTTATCCCATAAACTTCATTCTGTTTCATTGTTAGGATTCACTTGCTAATTTTCATTCTTTAAATCATGAGATTTCATACACTTACTTTATGATAAATCTTTTTATGATAAGTTTGCCATATCTATCTCGGATTAGCTTCATCGGGAATGGGTTGCCTTGCTTCACACCCGTAGCTAAGAAGTAGGAATGATAATCTTGTCTTTGGTGGAATGTCGATTGTCTCTTTCTTGATATAGCTTCAATTCGGGAATGAGTCGCCTAGCGTCGCACCCTTTGCTATTGAGAGATACACCAACATTCCCCATATTTCAAGAAACCTTATGTTGAAATCTTAGTATGAGCTAGTGATCACCGTCTCTTAAATCGTGACTAACCTCCACCTACCTTAGTGCTTTCTTATTAATTTTCAAACCAATTTACATTTTCGTTGTCTCACAACAAATCCAACTTACACAAATCTGAAAACCGTTTAATCCGTAATCCATTCCATTCCTTTTTAACTATCCCTGTGGTTCGACACTCGAACTTCCGAGTCTATATTACAACTTGACGTGCCTGCACTTGGGCTATAGTAACGCGCATTAACTTTGTGGCGTCACCGTCCTTTAAGTTCATTAACATGTCTCTGAATAGTATTGATCCCAAAAAAATTCATATGTACTGCGGGTATTGTTCTAACTATCACACAATATGACTACATTAATTAATCCAACAAAATAACTGTTCAGTCACAAAAATTTGTCACTAAAATTATATATTTTTTTGGTCACAAATTACACCAGTGAAAAATATTTCGTCACTACAGGGTCACTAAAAGGTTTTGGTCACAATAATGGTTTTTTGAGGCAAAAGGTTTTAGTCTATAAGACTCTCTACTGCTTCACTAAAATATTGTGCGTGACACATAGGGGTGTTTTCGGTTTCAGTTTTTAAATCTTCCAAACCAAAACCCGAATCAAAATTTTTGCTTGGTAGTCATATAATTTTTTTTAAGATAAATAAATTGTAAGAAAACACTTATTTTGGTCAAAAAAATAATAACTCATACTTATTTGGGATAGAAAAAAATATCACTCTTACATTTATAATAATGTTTCTTGATACCTCAAATAGTCGATTTCTCAAAAGACCTTAAATTACCTAAGGGTCAGAGCTAGTATGGCAATTACCTAAGAAGCACAAAAAAGTTTATTATTTTTTCAGCCTTACTTTAGATGAGGAGAAAATGATAATGGTGCAGAATTTGTGTCCTTAAATTTGTACTCAATTTGCAGTGAAAACTTATAACTATGTTTAAGTTTATTTTGGTTTTAACTTTTGCTACATTATGTGGGGTACAATTAAGACAAATGTCGATGTGATACGTGGTTTTTGCATTTACTTAACTATGTTATAACTATTTTTGAGTTGAATCAAGTTTTTTGCGAAGTAGCAATTATATTATTATATTTTTTTAAAGAATGAATGTTTTATACAAGTCATTAATTTAGGCATATAAAGATCAAAAATTAAAGCCAAATGTAAATCAATCAATTAAAAGAGTTTTCTCATAAGTTGTGATTTTAACTAGTTATAAATACAGAAAAATTATACTCAAATGTAAATCAATAAATTATAATATCATTATACAACTAGTTTTCTCATAAGTTGTGATTTTAATAATAATAATAATAATAATAATAATAATAATAATAATAATAATAATAATAATAATAATAATAATAATAATAATAATAATAATAATAATAATAATAATAATAAAAATAAAAATAATAATAATAATGATGATGATGATGATGATGATGATCATAATAATAATAATAATAATAATAATAATAATAAATGAAATCAATTTTTTTTGTTATTCTAAAAATAATCCTGTATGAGAGTTACAGAATCAAACATGGTATTAATATCAACATGGGATATTCCAGTATTAATACTGCATTAATCAAATAGGGTATTGATATTAAATTAATACCAGGATTAATAGTCCAGTACTATTAATACTAATATTATTAATCTCAGTGACCCTAATATCTGAATCAAATGAGGGCTTAATAACCCTTAATATTGTACTTTTATGCGTTTGCCTTTTCACACTGGTTCAATGTTGTGCCCTACTTTACCTTTTTAAAGTTACTCTGGTTTAGAAATTAGTGTATTCACAAATAGTCTGAAAGTTCATAAAATCTAAAGTTTGTGATGCGTGGAGTATTTGAGCGTGTGAGTTTTTTAAGTGTAAGGACCCTACCTAACCTTGGAGTTCCCAACTGTAGTCTGTTCATTTGCAAATGCGACATTATCTTTATGATGTAATATTAAAGTTGCAAAAGGAGCATTATTTTCCCGATGTAATAATAAAGAAAAAATAAGTTTGTACTTGTTGGCTAACATGTTTGGGTGACATGCATGCAGATATTGATGAATATGCAAAGCCAAGAAATAATTCATGCAGTAATATATGTGTGAATACAGTAGGGGGTTATAAATGTTCTTGCCCCTCTGGATATGAGTTTTACCCTCCAAATAATTGTTATAAAAGGGACACTCTCAAGATGGCTTTAATAGGTATATAACACATCTCTCTCTCTCTCTCTCTCTCTCTCTCTCTCTCTCTCATAGTTCAATTGTGCTTATCAAGCTCGTAACATTTCTGGTGAAACAATTGCTTAGTTTTTCTTAATTCCATAACACACATTATTAATTTCAAATCATGGTTATGACGAGTGATTTATGGATCTTCGATTAATTTAACTTTCGGTATGGATCTCCAACATATTGTAATTATATATCAAACGGCTAGATTGATGAATTATATGAATTTGAGAAAAAGTTAATAATAGGTAAAACTTATTTGTTTTACACGAAGTGTAATTAAGTTGACGAAGCTTAACTATTGCACGGACTAGCATTAGTGTTGCAGGGCTTCTTTTAATAGTTGGTACATGGAGGTTGTACAAAATAATTAAAAGAAGAAAGAAAACAAATCTCAAGAAAATATTCTTCAAGAGAAATGGTGGTTTGCTTTTGGAACAACAATTATCATCCGGTGAAGAAGGTAACGTTGATAAAACAAAAATTTTCACGTCGGACGAGTTGGAAAAGGCCACCGACCAGTATAATCCAAACCGCATCCTTGGTCAAGGAGGTCAGGGTACGGTTTACAAAGGAATGTTGACGGATGGCAAAATTGTGGCAATTAAAAAATCCAAAATTAAAGATAAATGCCAACTCAAACATTTTATTAACGAGGTTGCTATTTTATCTCAAATTAACCATAGAAATGTGGTTAAACTACATGGATATTGTTTGGAAATAGAAGTTCCTATGCTGGTATATGAATTCATCCCTAATGGAACCCTTTTCCAATACATTCATATTGAAAATCCAGAGTTCCCACTTTCTTGGGATGTACGTTTAAGAATTGCTACCGAAGTTGCAGGAGCTCTAACATACCTACACTCAGCAGCTTCGGTGCCAATTTATCATCGAGATATCCAGTCCACAAACATACTCTTGGATGAAAAATTTCGAGCAAAAGTGGCAGACTTTGGGACCTCAAGATCAATCGCTATTGACCAAACTCACTTAACAACAAAAGTACTAGGATCATTTGGTTACCTAGATCCAGAGTACTTCTAGTCAAGCCAGTTTACAGAGAAAAGTGATGTTTACAGCTTCGGAGTAGTTCTTGTTGAGCTCATAACTGGAGAAAAGGCAGTCTCATCAACTCATGAGGAAGGAAGAAGCTTAGCGTTGCATTTCAAATTGGCAATAAAGGAGAACCGCTTGAATGATATTCTTGAGGCCAGAGTTGCGAGAGAGGGAGACGAAGAAGAGATCAAAAGAGTCGCTAATCTTGCAAAACGACGCTTGAACTCAAACAGCAAGAAAAGACCTACGATCAGAGAAGTGGCAATGGAACTAGAAAGGACTAGGGCGTCAAATAGAGGACAAGTTCAAGAACACCATGAAGTTGAGGTTGAAGATGTGATTGAACTAGAGGGGCCTTGGGATACAAGATCAACTTCAATAGGGTCTTTTGCCAGTAACAGCGTTTCGGCCTCATAAGATGTCCCACCTCTATAACTGATGAAATTATACATAGCATTATTGTGTGTTTCTATATAGGATGGGTAGTAAGTTTGGTTATGTAACCTTATGCTTATGGGCGTGATTTTGGGCATTAGATTGGAAATTTAAGTAGTTCTCCAGCTTGTTTTGTGTTCTACTTTGAAAATAATTTGTGTCAAATTATATATAACTTTACTCTGTGTTCTGTATACTACCTTTCTATCTTGTTTGAGTAGTAGTTGTAGTAAGTTTGACTATGCAACCTTGGGTGAGATTTTGCGAGTTAGATTGGAAATTTTTGAAATTCTCCAACTAGTTTTGTGTAGTGAGTGAGACTATATGTTTTTATACTAGTTACCAATGTCTTCTAGGTGAATTCACGTGTTAAGCGGAAATTATTAACACATAGTGGCTTTATCTTCATTCTTGTAATGCAACCAATCAACTTTCACCATGTAACATATTCATTAGTGTAATAGTTGTATTGTACAAGTTCTTACGAATTTGGATACAGAGATATAACATGCAGTACAACAATGAAGAAAATGCAAAGAAATAATGATATTTCTAGCTGCACACGGTACTAATTCTGTTTGGTTGCTGAGGAAAGATGAAAAAGAAACAAAAATTTGGAGTTGCAAGTACAAGGAACATGCAATTTAATGCATCCATCACGCAAAACAAGGAAGGAACTGAACCAAATTGTGTATTAAGAGCTTTTTAAGTCTAATAATGCTTCCTTCATTGTTGAGGAGATAATTGCGTCTGAGGCATTTGGCAAGTAGTAATATTTTCCTGGAAAAACAAAATTTCCCAAGAAAATATGCAGGAAGGAGACATATTGTGAAAACATCAAACCGCCGGCACTTTAATTAGAATAAACCATGAGCAACTCTGGCAGAATCTCGAAGAATCCTAAAAATAAATAGGGGAAATGGTAATTTTCAAACCAAATCCCAATGGTTATTAAGCAACGTCAAAAACCACAAGTAGAGATATTTCGATCTTTTTCTTAGGTTTGAGACTAACAGACAAATGTCTCAATGTTATTATAGAGTAAATAATTGTTAAATCCTTTATAACGGTGAAAATATAATATATCTCAGCAAGAAAATTTATGTTACCCCCCACATTATCATTGGCGAAAATAGTAATAAAAAATTATCAGGGGATTTCAGTAATTCAAAAGCTTGCATGTGTACCGGGGAATACTCAGATGTATAGTTGAATATGTGTACATACCTTGATATTAAGGCCATGAGCTTGGAGAGAACCTCCACCACATGGAAGCTTTTCAAGACGATTTCGTGCCATTGAAATTGACCTTGAAGGAGGCAACAAAACTTCTGCTGAATCTCCACGGAAATTGCTACCTATTTAATGTTAATTCGTGTATAACAATCAAACATGTTAATGAAAGAAGGTGAAAATGAAAGCGTGTATCATTTATTTTTTTTAGGCATTCTTTGTTGGTTAGAACCTGTATATAAATGGCCACTTCACATTTTGAAAATATGAATATGTTGTTTAAGGTAGTCAGCCAGCTATACCCATAAGATTGTGTTTGTTCGTTTCATTTTTCTTTTATTTTCTCTTTTGGTCCCTGCCTCTGTGTGTGTGTGTGTTTTTTTTTTTTTTTTGGAGGGGGGCTTGCGTTGTGTATTCTATTTTTTGGCTAATCTAGGATATAAGAGCATCTCCAATGAAATAATTAAAATTGAATAATCAAAATAATTTTTAATTATTTATTTAGTAAATTATTAAAGTTAACAATATAGGCCTCCCAAATAGTTATTTTTTCTAAATAACCAAATTTGTAGTGTCGATTGTATTGATTGACTACAAATTAATCAATTTGAATTTTGTTTCAAAAAAATGACAAAATATTATCAAAATTTGAAAAAAATTTCTCTTTTACCTAATAGAATTAGCGGGTCTTTCATTTTTAGGGCTTTTAGTTTAAAGGACAAAATTTGTATTCTCAATCTACTAGAGGACACAGTTTTTCACCCCATTGTTTGAAGTCCAAACTTCTTACTGAGGACCATAATTTGACCAAAGGACAAATGAGGAAAAAACAAATTATAAATAGGAAATTGCATAAATACAAAACAAAATGCCAGAAATGACCCTTACCCAAATTAGTTGTAGCATTATCTATAACATCTAAATTAGAGATAATTTTATAAATATTTCTTAATATCAAACCGTCTAATGATAATTGAAAATTCAAATATTTTTGAATTCAAAAACAATAACTCCACGGAGACAGATATATTGAAAGCTAGAATCACAAGTTTCATAAATTAGTAAGGGTCACACGCATTTAGAGACATTAGACATAAATGTGGAAACAGGAATATGAAAATCTTTCATAGATATCAAATAATTCATAAAAAAGATAAATCTACTGTATTTATTCAACAAAAGAATTGCAAAAAATTAAAACACAAGTATGAAAACAAATTATAGATTATATATACTGCAATTGACATATGGAAATGTCTTGACTCTGGACTTTGATTAAGGATACGAAATTAAAATTATGATGTGAACATATAATGATTTTGAAATAAAAACAATATTTGGGATTGCAAGGTCTAAAATACATGCGTTAAAAAACTAATAACATACCACTATAAAATCAGTATTAAATTGGATTCAAATGAACTTACATTTATCTATATTTTTTTGGAAAACCATGCGATAGTTGTATCCAAATCCCACCTATGCCAATCTAAATAGTAGTCTACAAGGAATGAGCAATGATATTAGAAATGTAAACACTTTGACACGAATCATGACTAATGACAAAACATGAAACCACAAGTACAAAATGGCCATTAGCAGCACACCAAATATAAATTTTAGTAGTTGATTACATTGCCTAGCTCCACAAAAGATGATTGCATCCACTGATAGGAGTATGATCCAATGTATAACGAAAATATCTCAGCATGAAACAAAGGAAAAATCATTTCATCATAGAATGAAGGAGTAGCTATGTATGAATAGTTTTTGAAATCAAAGATTCAGATGCGGAAAACCTAGAGCAAAAATAGAAAGCATTGACGAGCATTTCCGTGTTTACCATCTAATTAAACAACTTGCAATAATGACAAAGGGAGGCTCATGACTTTTGCCAAGATCCTTCTTTGACAGATATCATTCCTAAATGAAAGTTATTCATCGAGTAGGATTCTTAGGCATCTTCCATTACAAAATTTTGTTGGTTTATATATGTTCTAATAAGGTAACAATTTCGAAATTCAATTCTTGCAAATCCATTTTTGATATAAACATTATCCATAAATATACTGTTTCAAACATTAAATTCAAACCAAATCACATGTGGCAATTATAAACAGAGCACATGGTGCTACTAGGTTCACCCTTAACAAATTTTAGTGACCTGTTAGACCCATTAAATTTTTTTATCTTTTAATACAACTAAAATTTATTGAATCTTTTTAGGGTTTGCACCTATTTTAATATTTATGAATATGTATTACTACTTTTGATTTTTGAAGGTATTTTAGTTATTTTTTATTTTATTTCTAGTGAATATTTTTCTAGATTTTTTCTTTTAATTTGTTTGGCTATAAAAAATATTTACTTAATGGGTACTATTGGCTCGTGCTGTATCACCCGATAACTAATCAAGTCGTATACAAATTCAGAAAACATCGATCACCAGGTAGTTCATTAGGTCGTGTTTGGGTGGAGGCCAGCAAAAATGACCTGCATTCGTTCAGACTCGATACGAAACCGACAAGAACCAACCCATTTAGAGTTCTAGCTGAAGCCCTTGACTTACTCCTGCAATTAAGGTAGCGTTTACACATATATCTCAAATATTATTAATCCAAACATCATTAGTTCATATTTTAAATTATCTGGTGCCTAGTATCACAAAATGTCTGGTGCTTGGTAGTACAAAATGTCTTTGTTACAATTTTAAAAATTCGAACTACAAAATGCCGTTGTTATGTAGAGTTATTTAATAACATACCATGTTACAAAATAATATAAAATGTCTATGTTGTAATTTAGGAATATGAATTTCAAAATGTCTTTTGCATGTTGATATATCCGATATTAAACTGTATGACCAAACATTGACAAGTAAACAATATGTAATACAAAAATGTCTACCTTGCAAAGCACGTATGTGTGGCTTATCAAAAAATGTTGTGCTAGTTACATTGAAGGTAATAAATAATGTTTGATGAAGAATAGTTAAATGAAATAGAACATATAGGAAACGAAAAAAAATTGGGGGGAAAAAAACACACGATATGATATAAGAAGAAATACCATCCGTATATTATAGGGTCAAAAATTAGGTACATAGTGAACACCCCAATCCACGACTCTCGTGCGAACTCTGTTTTTCTTAAAAACAAGCATCTTACATCAAGTGTTGAGTCATCATACATATAGGAGACCATTAGGAAAGACTCCAATTCCGGCCGCGTGAGGAGTTTGATATAACCTTTGTTGCCTCTTCGCTTACTAGGACGGGGATCGACCTGCCCGGTCAGGTCGCGGGGTGCGGGGCAGCGCCCCGTTAGGAAATCGGGTTGTTTCCGAGTGTTCCCGTGCACTTTTGTGAGCCAACCGCATCCCCCAGCCGCATGACCCCAACCGTACGGCTACCTGCCAGTCGTACGGTTGGCTTCTAGCCGCACGCCCCAGCCGCATGCCCTAGCCGCACGCTCCAGCCACACGCCCTGCGGCTACCCCCAACCGCACGCTACCAGTCGCACGCCCTGCGGCTACCCCCTGCGGTTGGCCTCTTTTGGAGCGTTTTTGGCGGAATTTTTGCTATAAATAGGACCCTTGGGCTCTTATTTGAAGACATCAACACTCACTAGTGTTTTTAGTAAGGCGAAGTTCTATCAAAATCATTAGAGAGTTTTCTTTTAGAGAATTCCTAGGGAGAGAAAAGTTAGTGAGAGAGAAGGCTAGTGAGAGAAAATTAGTGAGAGAAAGCTTTAGAGAGAGAAAGTTCTAGAGAGAGAAGGAGGCAAGCAAAGCAATCAGGCAAGGTTCTCATTTCTTCTTCAGGCACATCAGGTACGTCTTTCTTCCACCCTACTAATTTCAATACTGCATTTGAATTCATTTTTAATACAGGAAATTAGATAACTTGCAAAGACGTTCACTGCTTTCAAAATAAATTCTTTCTAAATTTTACAAGAAAACTAAAACCGGTTTTGACACGTTTTCAAAACAAAACAAAAATACAAAAATAGTTTCCAAACAAAAGGAACTACGAGACTCTGATTTCATTTTACGAATGAATACGTAGGCGCTCGCAAAGCTCGAGTCTGATTTTAAAATACTGTTTTAAACTGAATTTATCCGGAAAGGATTATTCTGAAAACAATTCAAACTACTTGCAAGATATCTAAAATAGGAATTAGATACATGATCCATTAAGAGACCGAAAGGGCGAATTGGGTGCCTAACACCTTCCCAATTCGTAATGTAGTTCCCGAACCCTAGCAAAGTATTTTTAAATGAATCTCTGGTTTTAAACGTATGAACGATAATTCGTTTCGAATTGTCCTTCGTACGATCTTTTGTTTGTTTTCTCGTAAAACAAATTGGCAACTCTATAAAACACGTTTTCAAAGAAAAATCGAGAACGAGGACTGCCTCCTCTCGGGTCGCGGGGTCCGGATTCTCACATACATATTTGTTGAAAAGACCCTTATATAAACTATGCAATACAATAACATACTAAACTCAATATAATAAAGCAAACGTGCATAAATAATATACGAGAAAAATAAAGATATAGCAGACACAAGGACACATCAATTAAACATGCACAAAAGTAATTTTCTTTTCCTTTTCTTTTATTAATTTTTAGGGGCGCTGCCCTTTCTTTCGTTAAATTTTTTTTACTTATTTCATGAATTATCTAATTTGAGCATTTGGTTGCAAAAATGAAATAATATATAAAATCATAAACTGATATTAATACTTAAGATATTAAGTACGAAAACATTAATTGGACTTTCATAACTTAAAACTACCATACAAGTTAATGTTGAAAAAATCACACCACAAATTTTATTTTTTTGTTGAAATGAAATAATTAACAATTCGTTAATTTATAATGAAATAATTATATATGAGATAATTTACACAACCAAATGAGTCATAATAATACATATGACAAAAACTTAGTTGTCTGGATTTATAGCCAAAATAATTTTGTTACGACAATTGCATGATTGTGTAAGTTTGTGACATTATATGTACTAGACTCATAAACATACCTGATGCATGTGTATGCTCTTTTTTTATGCACACATATATGAAATTTAGATTAAAAATTGTTCAAGTTTCAACAAATTTTGTTTTTCATTGAGAATATATGAATATATATATATATATATATATATAAAGGCAAAATAAGCAACATAAAAATTTGATATCATAACCGAATGTGGGAACTTAATTTTTATATATAGATGATAGTTGAAGTAGGGTTGATTCTAAAGGTGTGCAAGGTGCGCGGCTATACATGCACCATTTGTTACGATTAATATCTTATGCAATGAAAACATTATCATTGGAAGGGTCCAAAGATTAGTATCTCTTTCGCTTAGGCCTACCGATAAAATCTATAAACAACTTGGAATTGTCAACAATTCCACCTTTCGTTAATCACTTGGGCAGTTCATTGTCAGTCGAGGGTGGGGATGGTGGTGATAAAGAAGAGGAAAATGAATCAGTGGTTGCCACATCACCCCAACAATGGAAGCAAATACTGAGGGTTGAAAGATCACGCAAGCGGGCAGCTGTGGAAACCGGAAAGGACCTTCAAGCCATGTTCCCTTAATGACAAAATTATAAGAAATGCAACAAATGATGGTCGAAATAGAGCAATGGTTGATTCAATGGTATGAGGCGCTGAGCAAAAGAGAGGAAGATCCCTACCACAACCTCTTCCACCATTATGAAAATTAGGATGCACGTTTCCAAGCATGGGATGCTCATTTTTCACCCATCACCACCTCCTCCTTCCATATGAAGCTGCTTTCTAATCTCTTTTTGGTGTAGGTTCTTGAATATTATCAAACTTTGTTTTTGGTTTTATGGATGGTTTTAAGTAAATTTTGCTAACTGTTTTAGTTTTATTTTGGACTCGAAAGCATGTTTTGGATTATGACTTGGATTAAGACTTTATATCTCATGTTATCATTGCTAATTCTAATCCCATTTTTCTTGTTAGTTTGTATATATGTGTGTTATTTTTCTGTTTTTAGCCTTTTGATATATCCATGGAAAATGCTTCGCAATGATTTATTTCTTCAAGCATTGAGGACAATACTCATTTCAAGTTGGGGGGGTAAGGCAATTCAAATTCGTAATTCATATTTTTTTATTAATTTCCTATCATTTTCCATGTAATAGGCCCAATTTTTTTGAAATTATGATATAGCTTAATGTCCATGTTTATATTTTCAAATTTGAGTTCTTGTTCACGTTTTGATTTTGGCACAATAACTCTTGATTAGGATAAGCATTCAATTTTTTGTCTCTCAATATCTATCCTTAATTCTTAAATTTCCTCAAAGTTGTCCTTTTCACCAAAAATGCATATTTGCTTTAAATTTGAACTTTTGATACGACAAATTGAGTTATTTTTATCTTAGAAAGAAGCTTTATTTTCAAGAAAATAAAGAAACCACTCCTCTTACAATGAGAAATTTTTCTTGATTAAATTCAAAAGATAAAAACACTAGGAAAAGTGCTTTGTATCTAAACTTGACTTAATGCTTCACTTAGTAATTATTTAACCAATTTTTGACCCTTGCAATAGATGGAAAAGATTGCCTTATGAACTAGTATGAAAACAACATTTTGGAACTCATGTCTAAGTCTATCTAGATGCTTTGAGATCTTATTGGTTTAGTACAAATTCTAAAGAGGGGTTTGAAATGCCAAAATGCTTTGTACAATAGAACTGAAACTAAACATGAATAGTAGGCAATATCATGATTTGAATGTTTGTAGGTATCATCTCTGTAAACCTTTATGAGAAGGCCACTCGTCCTCCTTGGAAACTTTGAAGTTTAAAAGGCATAATGCATAAAGCCATAAGCATCATTTTTGTAGGTATATTGCATAAACTTCTTAAGGGACTAGCAAGTAGAAAGTTAGGGGGGTGTGATAAGTTGTAATGCCCCAAGTCCCGTTATGAGGTTTAGACCTCCGGAACCCGGTTAATCACTGTATTGTACGCGACGGCGGGTTTGAAATGCATATCGTGAAACTGATATAATAGAAAATTTCATATAAAGTCACATTTTTAGAAAATTTTGGCATGTGGAGTTCGTATTTTCAATAAACCAACACCTGAAAAATGAGACATAAGTTTATCTAAAACTTTAACTCCACATCTGTAAAGTATTAATCAAATAGTAGTAAAACAGTTCAATATAAAATAATTCCTCCAACGAGGTCCCAATAGTTAAATAATAAGGCCTTACATCCCATATGAATTGAAATGAATACAATTTAGTGTTACAAACAATACTAATGGTACAACTATATATAACTCTTAAGTTACAAGCCATCCACGGATGCCTACAACAGTTTATGGTTGTGAACACCTCATTTTGCGACCCTCGCAAGAATTTTGATTTTCGAAGAAATGAACACGCATGCATGCATGAGCATTTTTAGATGCACAAAAACTATGTACATGTGATACAGGTCAAAGAAGAAAGCCAAAAGGACCCCGGATGAGGAGTTACAGAATTATCGAAAATTATCGGAATCGAAAATCGTCAAAAACTCCTAAAAACTTGTGAAAGAAGAGTTACACATTTCGGATCATCCTAAAACTTTGAGAATTGTTAGACATTATCATGAGGAGTAGCATACTCGAAAATCAGCTCAATCCGACAGTCGGATCTCCGAAAAATTCAGAAAATCATGAGTTTGATTCGGGTGGTCAAATGGAGGTCTTCTTGAAGTTAAAATGGTTTGAAGTTTGGTAAGTGGATAGGCCTTATTGTGGGGAAGATCATATTAAAATTTCAGCTTTGTCAGACATGGGATCCTCAAGAATCAATTTGTCTACCGTGCAATTCTAGTTGAAATGTCCTTCGTAGCAAATTAAAATAAATAGTGGCCTTACCGAATTCTGATCGACCTCAAATTTGGACACAAGTTAGAAAACATTTGGAGGGAAAACATATCAAAAAATCAGCATGATCCAACGGTTGTAAGTTCAATTGTCGAGATTATTGTACGCAAGTACGTTTCCTACGCGAGAACAAACTCTTTGTACCAAGCCAAGGAGATAGAGTCCTTCCCGAACTCCGATCGTCTCCAATTGTTTACAGAGTCTATAAGACTTATATTGGCAATACATATCCAAAATTCAGCATTATCCAACGGTTAGAACCCGACTTGTCGTTCAAACAAGGGACCTTGTCTACAACAAGTACCTTTCCTACGCGGACACAAACTCTTCGTACCAATCAGAACGAAAGGGAACCTTCCTGAAATCTGATAGACTTGAAAGTTTTACACAATCTATAAGATTTCTATTCCCAATACATATAAAAAAATCAGGATGATCCAACGGTGGGAAGGTTTCGCGATAATTTCCAAGAGTCCTAGTTGCAATCTCTTTTCTTGCTCTCCAAGTATTTTCTTCAACTATAAATAGACCCCCCTCCATTCATTATTTTCATCAACAATCAAGGGGATTTAGTGGTACACACCAAGAGATCCTTATTCTCTCCCTCCAAGGAGGCTAAGGTATAATTTTCTCTCTCTTCTTTTATTTATTCATCAGTTTTATAATTTATATTCTTGTCTGCATAATTTCTATCACTTGATAGCTTTTTAAAACCTTTTTTTCAAATTGTTTTTCAAAACTAAAGGCGTATAATAAACCCTAATCCAATTCCAAAATAGTATTATTACTTTCTTACTTTTGCAAAAGCCCGGATTAGTTGTATCATTATACGAAGGAATCGATAATCGCTATATATCCAATCTAACTCATAGATTGCGGTGTGTATGTGATAAACACTCGATTATGAGAGCACTACTGCCATATATACCGGTTTAATCAATAGACTATGGTATACGATCGGTCAGGTCAGCTCATATCATATCGAGTATAAGATTCCACATTGAATCAGTTTCCGAAAAGCCCAATACTTTACAAAATCATTTGTTTCATTGCATTTATTATTATCAAACTCTATTTTTTCAAATCACACACACACACACTTATTTTCAAAATCATGGGCGAATTAGGAAACACATCGTTTTCATCCCAACCCCAAAATCCCTGTTTCTAAGGTAAGCACGAAAAGCTGTAAAGTAATAGCAATAGAATGCAAGAGCTGAATTATAACACACGCATATCCTACTCAAGAGACCGAAAGGGCGAATTGGGTGCCTAACACCTTCCCGATTCGTAACTTAATTCCCGAACCTTCGAATCAACTGGTTTCGCATACATTGTGTATAAGAGGATATTTAGTGTATAAATACGTCTCTTTTACACAACTTTTTTGTTTGTTTAGTAAAACAAACTGGCGACTCTTATTCTTTTCAAAATCGATTTTTAAAGCAACAAACGGAATCGCCGCCCACGGGGACCCCCGGGCGTCGAGGACGCGGCTTCTCATAGTGGCGACTCTGCTGGGGATATTTAAGAGGATTAGACTTTAAACAAGGTAGAATATGCGTGGATAATTATTTTTGTTTGCATGCTTTCTTTTTCGGCCTTAGTTATAGGATAACATAGATGCGATTTAGGTGGATACCCTAATTCCCTTTTTGTTTGTAATAATTGTTTGAGGGAAATCTTTTCATAAATAAAAATTGAAAGTACTTGAACAAATCCTAAAGCGCTTATCATAATATACCTCCATAATTGTTATTTTGCACGCACCCACTATCATCATGCATTATCGCGAGTGTGAATTTACCCTATCAACCTCGGGACCAAAGTCGTGACTAGGCCGTGGACTTGCGGGTCTACACTAGCCAAAAGCGCATGGGACCACTCTCCTTGGCCAAGTACCAAACTGAGGTATATCGAGTGACGAGAACACTCACGTACCCAGAATGTATATCAAAAGGTCCTTGCACGTACTTGCCCTTGGGGTATATAGCAAGACCTAGCCAAATAAGATGGAGCCTTAAACCTTACCCTCTTCAACCACGCTTGCATATAGGATGTGTCAGCCTAGTACACACGAATTTCTGCATGTTTTCTTGACTGTCGGTCGTGAAATTAGTGAACAAAAGGCCTTGTCATGCATACCAACTCTTGGTTTGGCAAGTACGGCCGGAGGCTGTCCAACCCTGTCCGTAGAAATCCCTCACTAAAACCCGTTAGTGAGAATTTCCCTGTCACTATTTCCATGAAAAGCAACTCTAAGAGGAGAGAACTTCCCAATTTTCAAAAAAATATTTTTCAAAATATTTTCTAAAAAATCAAGTCATTTTCTAAAATGAATTTTTCGAAAATTGATTTTTAAAATCGGAAGGTTATAAGGGCACCCTGGGAATTCATATTCCTACCCTAAACCTATCCACGGGGCTCTCAAGTTGTTGCTGTCGGTCTGTTTTCGCTAATTACCAAAAAGTGGTTTTCGATTTTATTTTTCTGTCGAGTCACAATTTTTCGAGAATTATGCAACTCATGGCAAAATATTAATTTTTCGGTCAAATCTCTGACTTCTTTCTCCCCATTCTTCTCCACACTCAGATTATTTTTCGCACCAGATGATTCATGAGATCATACTTACCACCGATCATGCCTTCCTGTCACAACACCGAGCTATCGATCGATCTAACCGAGGTCAATAATACTGAGGATAACCATGATGAAGCCTCTCGTGCAGCGGATCTGCTGCCTGGTCCTATTCTCCCACAAACCGAGGGTGGTACCTTAACCCTTGAACACCTCTACCATTTAATCCAGGATCTGACCCAATCTATAGCAATCATGAAGAATCACCAAGATGCCACTCAAGCTCGTTTAGACACCCTAATCACTACCAAAACACGAGCTGAACCAAACCAACCCAACCCAAATCCATACCCAACCGAAGAAAACCAAACCCGAGGCCCAGTAGCTCCGCCTAACATCCACCTCCCAGTTCATACCAACATCAAGCCCCCACCTCTTGTGGTCCCTGCCAACATCGATATACCACTAGTGCAAGATCCCGAAGCCACCCGGCTGAACCCTGAACATAACCAACCCCTTCAAAATCACAATCCTCAAACCATCCCCGATAAAGATCCAAACCAAGGCCGATACCCCGAAACCGTAATCGATCAGGCTGAAGAGAATGAGGCAATTACCACACTTAAGGATCAGATGAAAGCTCTAAACCAGAGAGTGGCCGAAAAGGATGATGACATCGTTGATCTTCAAAACCTATCTCTTTACCCAGATGCCCGTTTGCCTATTGATTTTAAAATCCCTCACATTGAGAAGTTCTCTGCGAATACTCCACCTCACCTGCACCTCAGAGCCTATGTTCAAACCATGCAATTATACGGATTGAAAGAGGATCATTTTTCCTTAAGTTTCCATCAGTCTCTCACTAGATCAGCCCACAGTTGGTTTTTGAGTTTAAAGAAGCACAAGGTGGCCAATTGGAAAAGTATAGTGAAGGAGTTCATGGAACATTATAAGTCCAACGAAGAACTCAAAGTCACCTATAAGAATCTCGAGATGACAAAACAGAGAAAAGACGAGAATGTCAGTGACTTCATCACTCGCTGGAGAGAGTTAGCATCCCAATTGGTCGACAAGATTCCCGAAGAAGAGCGGTTGGGGATAATTGTCAAGAACTTCAAGCCCGAAATCCGAAGCGGCATGGGTCACCAATACTTTGACCGATATAAGGCCTTAATGCATGTGGCTAACGAGACCGAGGAAGAACTTGCCCAAGTTGCCGAGGCTAAGAAAGCCTCTTCTCAATATGAAAAGATCACCCCAGCCATCAATCAAGTCCGGTCTTACCAAAGCTCGAATCCTCATCAACAAACCAGCTTCGATTATCCACGACAACAAGGGCCGAAAAAGAGTAACAGTAAAAAGAAGCATCGTCTCTTTTCATGCCTATCGACTTCGCTAAGTCAAACTTTAGCCACGCTACAAGCTGAGGGTATGCTGCAGCCGCTAGCTCCTCGTACACCCCCCAACCCAGCCCCCCATGGCTGGAATGCCAATGAACGCTGCGCTTACCACCAAGGATTAGGACATAACACTGATAATTGTTGCGCCCTGAAGCATGTCATTCAAGATTTGATCGATGCCAAGAAGATTACTCTTCCTTGATGAAAGAAGCCTTAGGCAGAGGCAGACACCATTAACTCAATTTACTTAGAGATAGGGGGAATTGAGAGAGAAAGGGAGCAAAATTGTAAGGGTTAAGGGTAGAATAAGGAATTTTTTGTTCTTATCAATGTACCCATTCATTTCATTAATAAAATCAAAAATCTTTTTTCCCTGTCGAGTATCCTAATTCATGTCTGCCTCTGCTTAAACTCAATCCATAAACAATATTCCCGAAAGGACACGAGAAAATTTAAGAGCGTGCTGAGGGTGCAAGGGGCATACACTAAGGGTGCTAAGGGTATATGCATTGAGGGTATTGACAAGAAGACCTGAGCAGCTCCTCAAAGACTAGTATTTTCATCATCATTCACATACACTGATGGTGTTGAGGTTATTGGTACTGAGAGTATTGACAACAAAACTCGAGCAATTCCTCAAAGACTAGCATTTCTATCATCATTCGCAAACACTGACGGTGCAGACGGTATATGCAGTAAAGATTTTGACAAGAAGACCAGAACAGCTCCCCGAAGACTAGCCTCACCATCATCATTCACACATATTGAGGGTAACGAGGGTACATCTACTGAGGGTATCAACAAAAAGACCCAAACAACTCCCCTAAGACTACCCTCTCCATTTATCATTTGCGCTGAGGGTGGCTTAACCCACACCATCACAACCCCATGGTCGTTCTATCAGCAGAATCAGAAATTCTACATCTGAAGAATATCTGTAAGCCTCCTGAGATTGAGGGTAAGAGCAAAAAGCAGTAACGCACACGGACTCGAAGAAGATAACAACTTGTCAAAGATGGAAGCATGACGCAAGATCAGCAGAATCTCAAGTCGGCAGCACTCCATTTCTCTTATCACCTTACACTCATTCACTGATTGACCGAAAATCAATATTTGTCTTTTTACTGTTGCTATGTTCTCGGAAAATTGTCGGTCTTGCATGCATGCATCTGCATTTAGGTAATTTCAAGTAGTGTAACATACTCCATAAATCAGGCAACTCAAGATTCACAACCTTTTCAAAACCAAGTTTTTAAAATGATGGTGCGATGATTTAAGAAGTATGCGAATACTTGAAATGTAGGGAAGCATTGCATAAGTATTTGCATAGTGCATACACATGAACACTTGCATAAGTGTACCACACACTAGTCTAAGAATACATAGGCACTAAGCTCCATGGCCTACCAGACAGGCTTCACCACCGCATCCTGGTATATACGTCGATGATTAGTCACACCACCATCACCGACCAGATCGTCATGATAAGATCACATGCTTTCCCAAAGAGGAAAGTCACTTCATAAGCCCTCCCAGAGAGTCAAATCACTTCACAAGCCCTCTTAGAGAAGCAAGTCACTTCATAAGCCTTCACAGAGAGTCAAATCACTTCACAAGCTATCCTAGAGAGGCGAATCACTTCACAAAGTCTCCCAGAGAGGCGAATCAAATCTCAAGCCCTTTGTACAGGTACTAATCCAATCCTAAGCCCTTCCTACAGGCATCAATCCAAGCGCTTCCTACATGCCAATCCAAAGCCCTTTCCACATGCAACAATCCAACCCAAGCCCTTTCTACAAGCACCATTCCAAAACCCTTCCTATAGGCACCAATCCAATCCAAGCCCTTCCTACAGGCAAACTCAAGCCTTCTCCAAAACCAAAAAGCCCCTTTTGAGAGGATATCAGAGAAAGATAGAGAAAAAGACTAGAATGAAAAATTTTCGTAAAAAACACAGGGAACAAGCCCCACAAAAAGATTTTTGGCAAAATTTCTTATTTTCTAAGAGAAGATTTCAAGATACGCTCCTAAAAGTTCTCGGGCCAAAAATCACAAACACAGCACGACGATGTCAAATGCGAACTTCCAAAGTAAACATTCTCAAAATCACAAGGACAATGATGCTTAAAAAATCTGACAAAGTGAGAAGGAACAAAGTGGGTACAAGAAAAAATTGAAATAGTAGAAAAGAGGATAAATCCCACAGTGCCAAAAGAAAAGAATATTGAAAAAACAAAAAAGGAAAAAAGATGGCAGCGAGAGCCACACCAAGAGTGACAGCTAGGCTAAAAAGCACAGGGCTACGTCTTGGGTGAGGAAGGCTGTTGACCTTGCAAAAAAAAAAAGATGCATAAAAAAGCTTTCAATCAATCAAGGAGGAATAAGGGCATCGAAAAACAGAAAATGATGTAGGAAAAAAAAATTCTTCTCTCGCGAAGTCAGGAAACAATAAGCAGAATCGCACCCTAGTGACAAGAGAAAAAAATGCCACGGAAGCTGAGCAAGAGGCAAAGTCCAAAATTCATGCACGAGGTTCGAGAACAGAGAGAACGTAACTCGATCATTTCTCAAGAAGAAAGAGGCCAGCCAAAAGTACTTCTTTTAAAAAAATAAAAAAATAAAAAAATCACACCGGAACTCTTTCTCTATGTCTTCTCAGAGACTCTCACCTCCTCAGCATCAACCCTCAGCCATTATCTTAGCCAGTAGGAATTCTCATTTCCATAGCAGATCATTAACCCGCACATCAACCATTATCCATGCTAGTGGGAGTTCTCATATCTTCAGCAGATCATCAACTCTCAGCCTTTATCCTAACCAATAGGAATTCTCATCTCCCCAGCAGGCCATCAATCATCATACCATCAATTCTTAGGCAGCATACAATCAATCATCATATCCTCATCAAACATGCACCATAATAGAATCACTGGAAGAACAATCTCACACAGTCCGTTAAAGCAGGGGCTCACCCTCTACACGGTTCACAAGTCCGTTAAAGCAGGGGTTCACCCACTACACGGTTCACAAGTTCGTTAAAGCAGGGGTTCACCCTTTACATGGTTCACACAGTCCATTAAAGCAGGGGCTCACCCTCTACACGGTTCACAAGTCCGTTAAAGCAGGGGCTCACCCTCTACACGGTTCACAAGCACGGTTCACAAGTCCGTTAAAGTAGGGGCTCACCCTCTACACGGTTCACAAGCATGATTCACAAGTCCGTTAAAGCAGGGGCTCACCCTCTACATGGTTCACAAGTCCGTTAAAGCAGGAGTTCACCCTCTACACGGTTCACACAGTCCGTTAAAGCAGGGGCTCACCCTCTACACGGTTCACAAGCATGATTCACAAGTCCGTTAAAGCAGGGGCTCACCCTCTACACGGTTCACAAGCATGGTTCACAAGTCCGTTAAAGCAGGGGCTTACCCTCTACACAGTTCATAAGTCCATTAAAGCAGGAGTTCACCCTCTACACGGTTCACACAGTCCGTTAAAGCAGGGGCTCACCCTCTACACAGTTCACAAGTCCGTTAAAGCAGAGTCTCACCCTCTACACGGTTCAGATTAAGGCAGGAGCTCACCCTCTACACGGTTCTCAATCCCGTTAAGGCAGGGGCTCACCCACTACACGGTTCCCAATCCCGTTAAGGCAGGGGCTAACCCTCTACACGGTTCCCAAATTCCGTTAAGGCAGGGGCTCACCCTCTACACGGTTCCCAAATCCCGTTAAGGCAGGGGCTCACCCTCTACACGGTTTCCCAAATCCCATTAAGGCAGGGGCTCACCCTTTACACGGTTTCCCAAATCCCGTTAAGGCAGGGGCTCACCCTCTACACGGTTCCCAATCCCGTTAAGGCAGGGGCTCACCCTATACACGGTTCCCAAATTCCGTTAAGGCATGGGCTCACCCTCTACACGGTTCTCAAATCCTGTTAAGGCAGGGGCTCACCCTCTACACGGTTCCCAATCCTGTTAAGGCAGGGTCTCACCCCTCTACGTAGATCACACATCAGAGCAAGACGCATGAATCGCCCATCCATCCCAAGAAGAGAGATAAGCAGCATAGCGTGGCATCATTTGCATTGCATTGTTTTCAAAATATCATCTGTGATTCATGCGAGTGCCGCAAAATGATGTGTTCTCGTTATTGTCCTGGTTTCTTTGCTTCACAAAGAACCCAGGCCGAGAGGGTCTGTAAACACCTCATTTTGCGACCCTCGCAAGAATTCTGATTTTGAAAGAAATGAACACGCATGCATGCATGAGCATTTTTAGATGCACAAAAACTATGTACATGTGATACAGGTCAAAGAAGAAAGCCAAAAGGATCCCGGATGAGGAGTTACAGAATTATCGAAAATTATCGGAATCAAAAATCGTCAAAAACTCCTGAAAACTTGTGAAAGAAAAGTTACACATTTCGGATCATCCTCAAACTTTGAGAATTGTTAGACATTATCATGAGGAGTAGCATACTCGAAAATCAGCTCAATCCGACAGTCGGATCTCCGGAAGTTAAAATGGTTTGAAGTTTGGTAAGTGGATAGGCCTTATTGTGGGGAAGAGCATATTAAAATTTCAGCTTTGTCAGACATGGGATCCTCAAGAATCAATTTGTCTACCGTGCAATTCTAGTTGAAATGTCCTTCGTAGCAAATTAAAATAAATAGTGGCCTTCCCGAATTCTGATCGACCTCAAATTTGGACACAAGTTAGAAAACATTTGGAGGGAAAATATATCAAAAAATCAGCATGATCCAACGGTTGTAAGTTCAATTGTCGAGATTATTGTACGCAAGTACGTTTCCTACGCGAGAACAAACTCTTTGTACCAAGCCAAGGAGATAGAGTTCTTCCCGAACTCCGATCGTCTCCAATTGTTTACAGAGTCTATAAGACTTATATTGGCAATACATATCCAAAATTCAGTATTGTCCAACGGTTAGAACCCGACTTGTTGTTCAAACAAGGGACCTTGTCTACAACAACTACCTTTCCTACGCGGATACAAACTCTTCGTGCCAATCAGAACGAAAAGGAACCTTCCCGAAATCTGATCGACCTGAAATGTTTCCACAATCTAGAAGAGTTCTATTCCCAATACATATCCAAAAATCAGGATGATCCAACGGTGGGAAGGTTTCGTGATAATTTCCAAGAGTCCTAGTTGCAATATTTTTTCTTGCTCTCCAAGTATTTTCTTCAACTATAAATAGACCCCCCTCCATTCATTATTTTCATCAACAATCAAGGGGATTTCGTGGTACACACCAAGAGATCCTTATTCTCTCCCTCCAAGGAGGCTAAGGTATAATTTTCTCTCTCTTCTTTTATTTATTCATCAGTTTTATAATTTATATTCTTGTCTGCATAATTTCTATCACTTGATAGCTTTTTAAAACCTTTTTTTCAAATTGTTTTTCAAAACTAAAGGCGTATAATAAACCCTAATCCAATTCCAAAATAGTATTATTACTTTCTTACTTTTGAAAGCCCGGATTAGCTGTATCATTATACGAAGGAATCGATAATCGCTATATATCCAATCTAACTCATAGATTGCGGTGTGTATGTGATAAACACTCGATTATGAGAGCACTACTGCCATATATACCGGTTTAATCAATAGACTATGGTATACGATCGGTCAGGTCAGCTCATATCATATCGAGTATAAGATTCCACATTGAATCAATTTCCGAAAAGCCCAATACTTTACAAAATCACTTGTTTCATTGCATCTATTATTATCAAACTCTATTTTTTCAAATCACACACACACACACTTATTTTCAAAATCATGGGCGAATTAGGAAACACATCGTTTTCATCCCAACCCCAAAATCCCTGTTTCTAAGGTAAGCATGAAAAGCTGTAAAGTAATAGCAATAGCATGCAAGAGCTGAATTATAACACACGCATATCCTACTCAAGAGACCGAAAGGGCGAATTGGGTGCCTAACACCTTCCCGATTCGTAACTTAATTCCCGAACCTTCGAATCAACTGGTTTCGCATACATTATGTATAAGAGGATATTTAGTCTATAAATACGTCTCTTTTACACAACTTTTTTGTTTGTTTAGTAAAACAAACTGGCGACTCTTATTCTTTTAAAAATCGATTTTCAAAGCAACAAACGGAATCGCCGCCCACGGGGACCCCCGGGCGTCGAGGACGCGGGTTCTCACAATGGTCATCAGAGGTTCGAATCCGTACTCGTATCGCCCCAAGGAAGCACCTGCAAAACTATTGGAAAATGGGAGTGAGCCAAACACAGGCTCAGTGGGAACTATAAGGTTTCGTATACTAAATAATTTCAAAAACCGCGCATGCGATGCATTATAATGAAAGTAGTATTGTTATTATCATGTGTATATATACATGTCATTTCTGTGACTCTTTATAAATATCTATAGATATATATATATATATATGCAATGAAAATCATTTTACATGCAAAGCATATCAAGTACAATCCAATTCCTGAAAATACGAGAAAATATGTATCCAAAGGTACTGTCAAGATATAAGTAATTTGTAATAACAAGGTATATACATCTCCAAAGTATATTAAACCATAAAACGGAATTGTATCATATTAATAAGAGAGCATAAGAGAAGTATAGGCATTAATCTTAAATCTTAATAAAATTATAAATTTATTCACAAAATAAGTAAAGTCGTAAGACAAACGTAGGCACTAATCTCATTCAACTGCTTATCTCGTATCCAACATTTAACATCTAGGATTTACTCTACAGTGCACTATGATCTGGATCTAAGCCCCCAAGCCTAGGGTATGTGGCCCCCAAAGCTGGGTCCTCCCGTGAGCCACCTAGATAGTGTAGGGTATACCGCATCGCGGGGTCCCCCTACGGACCATAAAATATGATGTTTTGAAAGCATGGCCCCTCTACACGGACTAGGGTTGGTAGCCAAAAAGGCTAGGTTAACCCCATTGACCATCAGCGCCTTAATAATCCAAATATTAATAGAAAAAGCATTCTTAAATGAATAGTGTGATAAGAGGTACGCGTCACACACATGTATACATATACGTATCGTATATATCTTAAGGGTATATATACCTACCAAAAGCCTGTCTCAACTCATTTGGTCCCTACACATACCATACGTGTGACTCGATTTACATCCACACTAGGCAAATGGAGTCAACAATCATATTTATATTCTCATAACCACCTCAATTCATAGTGTATCTAATATACATATGCCATTGAGAACCCAATATCATCACCTAGTTATATCCATGTAATGCTTAAATAAATCTAACTGGAGAATTACTATTTTACCTGAGATAATATTTTAGTTTGTTAGAAAACTATCCGTTACACAATTTGTCCATTTAAAAGCATAAGCATTTCATGGATATAATCACTACAACCTTTGATAGAGAAATTATGTACCAACCCATCATTTATAAAGAATATGACTAAGTTAGGAAATGAGGTTCTCATTAAAATAGTGGGTCTCCATCAAGGTCTTGATAGTAACAACTCCATGGCATACATATATGATTTACGTCAAGCAAACATAATACGTGCATAACTGCTCTCATATATTAAGTAAGTATGTATACATCAAAAGTTCTTTAATGTATAAGAAGAATATTATATATGGGAACAATTATATATATAGAAATTGAGACTCTAAATCTACACTTAAGCATAATATGAAACATATCTAGTGCAATTCCTCACACAATTCATTATATGATATATCTATATAAACTCGACCCAAGTATATGTGCATACGTGTTACTAGGCTTTACCTAGGGCTTGCATCAATCAACACACACCATATATATCTTATGATAATCATGAAATAACAACAAGAGTGTGAAGAAATCAAAGAATATACATATAAATGCTAAACCCAATCCCCGTAAATGCATTTAAGCACGAACTCATAAGAAATCTTCACTTTTTGTTTGAAAACAAGAATACAACACGTAATAGTTGGAAATGATCTTATATACCAGTGTTCCCACCTTAGTTAGGCCGATAGTCGAAGTTTTCAAGCGGCAGATTGAACCGCAACCCATTGAATCGTAAAATCACCAATTTTCGAGCTGAAAACCTAGAAATGGTGGAGATTAAGTGGGGAAGATGATGAATAGTAGAGATTTAGAGATGATATGGTGAGGCTTTTGGTGTGGGATGATGTGTTGTGAAAGATCACTCTCCTAACCCTTAATATATGAGCTCTCACTTCTATCAAGCTACTCTCTTGAGCATAGGTCGAATGGGGGTGGAAAGGAAGAAGAATGGTTAATAAAAAGCAATGAAAAATGTTTAAAAAACCCACTGGGCACCCTCTAATCGATCAGAGGTGCCTCCGATTGATCAGAGGACACAAATTCAGAAACTCACATTTTTCTACAAAAATCTCAGTTTTCGCAATCTGTTTCGACCCCTAGAATGACTTCAATTCGACTTGGCCTTCAAACGAAAGTTGTAGAGTAGAATGAGATGAAATCATGGCCATAAATGGGGACTCATTTAGAATTTATATGAAGAAGTTATGGCCTTCTAAAGTTGGCCAAAAACTCACTTCGACAAAAGTTCGATTTTTCGCCATTAGTCGCCAAATTCAACCGTGGCTTCCCGAGTTGCTTTCTAACCATGCACACATACTTAATAATATTAAAATGACTTGTTGGAAATGTTGGATCAACTACAGAGGCCCCAGAATAAAAAAATAACTCTTTAAACGGACGTTTGGCCTGAAACGAGCTTAAAAGAAAAATTGGCGCGAAAACGAAATTACGAGGCGTTATAATCTCCCCTCCTTAAGAGGTTTCGTCCTTAAAACTTAATTAAAATGGGTAAGAAATAAAATAATGATCCAAACAATGTCAGCCTCCCCTCCTTAAGAGGGTATCTATAACTTCATAATGTAATATTTCAACTAAAGACGTCGAATAGCTACTGCCCTGAGAAAATGAATGATTGATGGATTCTAAGACACACAAAGGTCTCAATTTGAGTTTCGCACAGAGAAATGGATAGAATATTTCTAAACACAATCTCCAGTTATTAGAGTACCCAAGAATACCAAACAACTAGATTACGAGCCTACAGAATCAGATCAAACTCAAAATGGCGTCTATTGACAAATGATAAAGGGTTCTCGATATAGCACTTCACATAACGCTGTACTTAATCATTGGAATCATAAAATAAATTGACAATTCAAAACCTACATCAGCTCAATATGGAATGAAATATGATAAAGGAATTCATTCTAGTTGAATCGATTCCAACAAACTCGTCATCTCGCATGGTTAATAAGTAAAGTTCTACTTGAGTTTAAATACATCGAACTAAATTATCAGAACTCAAACGGGAAAGTTGGGCCTTATATATGAAATTCAATGTTCGAATTATGCGTTAATATTACTATAGAGTAATAACTTACCAAAGATATAGCGAAGAAATGGGTAAATAAATGAAGCAATTATAACAATTATAGAATTCGTTAGACTCCGTTAGTCAAGAGAAATCAACTCGTGTGATCTACACTTAGGTTTCCACCCGATCTCCCCATAACACAAGACGATCACACTATTGAACGCATATTATCCAAAAGGGACCCGACTAAATCGTTCAATTTACGCTCGACATGGAATCGAAATTCACTATGCCTTGTGGCACACTTAAAACGAAGTTCAAGATAGGATTACTCATATTCATAAGTCTTCCACCATTGAATAATCTTAATACGAACCACATTTTGGCCCGTGTGAAATGTTAGGCTCTTTGTGTACAAGCACAATCTGGTCATCAAATTCAAATAATGGAATTCTTCCTCCTATGAACTCCCTAAAACTATAATTCAAACCGAATTGCACCATTAGAGGAAGGATTTAGTTTATAATTCTGTAGTTTAGGTTATAGCCCCAGGAGTCAAGAATTATTTCACGTATCAAAGATTGATATTGCGTAAGGGAGATAGGATATACATGTAGGTCATATTCTTATCTTACTCGGCCCTTTCCTAAGGGTATCGATCTTGACTACTTATCATAAGATTAATTTACACTATATATTAGGGCTCATGTAAGATATAATACTTGGGTAAATCAAGGTTGCTATTGCAAACCACTTTAAAGGATTACTTCTTGGTCTAAATGACCTTATATCGGAAGATTTTCCACTCCACTTAGTAAGTGTTAGTAGTAAGGTTCTTTGATCTCTTACGTTCATTGATCATCTGACCAATTTAATTTCGTCGTCTTTTTTCCTAGAATCTGACAACTAACCCGCATTAACAAGGTTCTTAAGCTTCGTGTACCAACATGACCTTTACACCAGTTCTTGGAGGAAGTCAAAGAATTTCATATCACTTTAAGTAAGTGTCTATGCAGAAGGATTCACACTAATCCTCTGATAGTGTTAATTTAAGGTCGATAATTCTAAAGATCAACTAATGATCCGCCCCTTGTTTAGAGATGCTACACTATCCTTCCACGAAGAGAGTTATAAAACATAATTCACGCAGACAATGATTTACTAAGCCACTATGCTTCCGCTATGTTACTCTGATAAGCATACTCAACAACCAAGAGTGAAAATCTCACACAAATTAAATGCATGGTCAACATCCCACTTGAGGGGAAGAACAATTGAATTACAATCAACTAGGAGGCCACGCTAAGTGAGTTTTATATATATAAAGGAAAATTATTACACCCCCTACTGAAAAGCAGGATGGTTACATATGCACACTAAATGTTAGGGTTTACCAAAGAATCTCTAATCGTTGTCCAGCTAGAAGGATCAAATACGTAACCAATCTTGATCGTCCGTCCAATTCCCGACCTAAGCACAACGGAAGTTTCGTAGTTCCTAAGGATAATGGCAGACGCTTTGCATAATGGTTCCTCACACGAAGGAGTTCTTCATAATTTGAATATCCAACCACGTCATGTTAATCAAATTGGCACAAATCGTCACCTATTTCATCATAACTACAGTTCTATGTGCCCAGTCATTACCGAAGAACTAGGGATAGAAAGTATGAATACATATTAGGTTCAACCCCCAAGAGAAGATAATGGGATGAACAAGAGAATGTAATCTCAATGGCCGCTCTTCTAGGAGTATGCCACGTTCTAACTTCTATTAGTGACAATGAACTGGTGATTTATAAGATAGTCAACCGTTGGCCGGCGGATGACTATAGTATAATCCGACAGTTGCCTGCTGCTCATATTAAAGCAGAACCGATCCTGAGTACCAAACGCGTGTATGAATTAAGAGCTTTAAGAGCCAAAGATTGAAATCATTATAAATAGAGTCCAACAATATGATTAAAGATAGAAATCCTAGAATGATAATAGCCTGCCATAGGCAGAACTGATCATACGAAGATGCCTAGTCGAAGAAAGACATAACCAAATTCACCTCGTCGAACTTGAATCTACCCATGAACCCCGCGAAGAAAAATCAAACCTAAATCTCCCTCTGATACCAACTTATGACGTCCCGAATCTTGTTATGAGGTTTAGACCTTTGGAACCTAGTTAATCACGGTGCCATCTGCGACGGCGGGTTTGAAATGCATAGCGTGAAACTGATATAATAGAAAATTTCATATAAAGTCACATTTTTCAAAAATTTTGGCATGTGGAGTTCGTATATTAAATAAACCAACACATGGAAAATGAGACATAAGTTCATCTAAAACTTTAACTCCACATCTGTAAAGTATTAATCAAATAGTAGTAAAACAGTTCAATATAAAACAATTCCTCCAACAAGGTCCCAATAGTTAAATAATAAGGCCTTACATCTCATATGAATTGAAATGAATATAATTTAATGGTACAAACAATACTAATGGTAATAATATATATAATTCTTAAGTTACAAGTCATCCATGGACGGCTACAACAGTTTATGGTCATCAAAGTTTCTAATCCGTACTATATCGCCCCAAGGAAATACCTGCAAAACTGTTGGAAAATAGGAGTGAGCCAAACACGGGCTCAGTGGGAACTATAACGTTTCACATACAAAATAATTTCAAAAATCACACATGCGATATATCATAATGAAAGTAGTATTGTTATTATCATGCGTATATATACATGTCATTTCTATGACTCTTTATAAATATCTATAGATTTATATATATAGATGCAATGAAGATCATTTTACATGCAAAGCATATCAAGTGCGATCCCATCCCTGAAAATACGAGAAAATATGTATCCAAAGGCACTGTCAAGATACACGTAATTCATAATAACAAGGTATATACATCTCCAAAGTATATTAAACCATAATACGAAAGTATATCATATTAATAAGAGGGCATAAGAGAAGCATAGGCACTAATCTAAAATCCCAATAAAATATAAGTTTATTCACAAAATAAGTATAGTCATAAGACAAACATAGGCACTAATCCCGTTCAACTGCTCATCTCGTATCCAACATCTAACATCTAGGATTTACTCTACAGTGCACTGCAATCCGGATCTAAGCCCCCAAGGCTGGGTCCCCCCTGTAGACCACCTAGATAGAGTAAGGTATACCGCATCATGGGGTCCCCCTACGGACCATAGAGTACACCGCTCTGAAAGCGGGGTCCCTCTACAAAGACCGGGGTATATAGCTGACAGGGCTAGGTCAACCCCATTGACCATTTGCACCTTAAGAATCCAAATTGTAATAGAAAAAGTATTCTTAAATGAATAGTCTGATAAGAGGTACGCGTCACACACATGCGTACATATACGTATCGTATATATCTTAAGGGTATATCTACCTACCAAAAGCCTGTCTCAACTCATTTAGTCCCTACACGTACTATACGTGTGACTCAATTTACATCCACACCAGGCAAATAGAGTCAACAATCATATTTATATTCTCATAACCACCTCGACTCATAGTGTATCTAATATACATATGCCATTAAGAACCCAACATCATCACCTAGTTATATCCATGTAACGCTTAAATAAATCTAACGAAAGAATTACTTTTTTATCTAAGATAATATTTTAGTTTGTTAGAAAACTATCCGTGTAACAATTTGTCCATTTAAAAGCAAAAGCATTTCATGGATATAATCACTACAACCTTTGATAGAGAAATTATGTACCAACCCATCATTTATAAAGAATATGGCTAAGTTAGGAAATGAGGTTCTCGTTAAAATAGTGAGTCTCCATCAAGGTCTTGATAGTAACAACTCCATGGCATACATATATCATCTACATCAAGCAAACATAATGCGTGCGTAACTCCTCTCATATATTAATTATGTATGGATACATCCAAAGTTCTTTAATGTATAAGAAGAATATAATATATATGGGAACAATTATATATATAGATATCGAGACTGGAAATCTACACTTATGCGTAATATGAATCATATCTAGTGCAATTCCTTACACAATTCATTATATTGTATATCTATATAAACTCGACCCAAGCATATGTGCATATGTGCTAATAGGCTTTACCTAGGGCTTGCATCATTCAACACACACCATATATATCTTATGATAATCATGAAATAACAACAAGAGTATGAAGAAATCAAAGAATATACATATAAATGCTAAACCCAATCCTCGTATATGCATTCAAGCACGAACTCATAAGAAATCTTTCATTTTTTGCTTGAAAACAAGAATACAACACAATAGTTGGAAATGATCTTATATACTAGTGTTACCACCTTAGTTAGGCTGATAGTCAAAGCTTTCAAGCGCCGAATTGAGCTGCAACCCACTGAATCGCAAAACCCCAAATTTTCGAGCTCAAAACCTAGAAAATTGTGGAGATTAAGTGGGGAAGATAATAAATAGTAGACATTTATAGAATGGGGGTGGATAGGAAGAAGAATGTGTTGGATTAATTTTATATTAATACAATTAGGAACCACACATGTATATTATTAATGTTTGTTATCATGTTATAAGCCTAAATTTAAGTGATCTAATTAAGTTTTTGTTTTAAGTAGGCTCAAGTGTATGTTTTGTCATGGAATAAAGCGTAGACACCAAAATGTAAATTCTATTTCTATGAGGGGTAGAAGTAGAATTTATGTAACTTTCCAACCACCATTTTTGGAAACTTGTATATTTGGGGTGATGGTCCCCAACCCATTTCTTTAACAACAAAAATTATAGAAAACTCTCTAGATCCTCCCATAAGAGAATATTAAGAACTTAAGGGGAAAAAGGGTTGGAAGACTATCATCTTCGTTTAATTCTTATTCCTCTCATTCACTATATTCACCAATGGATTCCGGTATGCTTCCGTTACATTATTTCTTCTTCTCTTTGTTTCAACATGGGATTTTAGAATATATGTTTTTAATTTTTTCTTGGTAATTGGATTAACAGAATGGTGAATAAAAAGCAATGGAAAATGGTTAAAAAACCCGCTAGGAACCCTTTCATCAATCAGAGGTGCCTCTGATTGATCAAAGGACACAAATTCTGAAACTTAGTTTTTTTGACAAAAAATTCACTTTTCGTGATCCGTTTCGATCCCCGAAATGACTTCAATTCGACTCAGCCTTCAAACGAAAGTTGTAGATGGGAATGAGATGAAACCACGGACATAAACGGGGACTCATTTTGACTTTATATGAAGAAGTTATGGCCTTCTAAAGTTGGCCAAAAACTCACTTCGGCAAAAGTTCGATTTTTTGCCGTTAGCCGCCAAATTCAACCGTGGCTTCCCGAATTTCTTTCTAACCATGCACATATACTTAATAATATTAAAATGACTTGTTGGAAGTGTCAGATCAACTATGGATGCCCAAAAAAAAATGACTCTTTAAACAGACGTTTGGCCTGAAATGGGCTTAAAAGGAGAATTGGCGCGAAAACGAAATTATGAGGTGTTACACAAACGCATTATAATAACTATATAAATAATATTATGTAGGAATTATATTGAGTTTAAAAGGCTAAATGCACTAAAATAAACCTTGAATTGTTACTTGTTAATTCTTAGCAAATTTTGTATTTAACAATGCTTGGAAAGGCACATTTTGTGTTTATTTTGGTGTCTTTAGATTTCAAGAAATATTGTATTTAATAAAATAGTGGAAGTCTCCATGTGATTAAAGAGAATCTAAGAAAGTGGAAGTCTCCATGTGATTAAAGAGCATCTAAGAGTGGAATTCTCCATGTGATTAAAGAACATCCAAGATAGTGGATTTATCCACCAAAAAAAAAAAGCATTGTTTATTTTTGGCATCCAACACAACACTCCTATTTATAGTCTGCATTGTTTCTTTGGAGAGGGGTCCTTTGATTACTTCTCATTTCTCAATTTATAGAGAGCTTGTAATAATTTTTTCTAGAGAGAAAAATGGAGTTCATTTTTATAATTCTTGTCTCTACATTTATTATAGAGTAAATTTCTTTGCTAAGGCTAAAAGATAAAATTTTCAATGCATTAATTATGTAAGTTCACTTCTCATTCCATTGTTAGTATTGTTAAATACTTTTTGAATCATTCATCTTCTCCATTTTTTCAACCATTCATAAGCTAGTAAGACTAAATAAACTCAAAACTGACAAAAACTAAAGAAAATTGACTTAAACCATAATAATTATATAAAATAAGATTCTTAATGATCAAGGATTAATCACACATAAATATCATGGAAAAACTATAAACTATTTGCATATAAAATGAGAATTAAGCATAAATCGACGAAAACCCAAAAAACTGATAAAATAGATCTATAAACCCTAGAACTAACCCTAAAATTTTGGTTTTATGGTTGATTACAGAATATATATGATATCAAGTGACTAATCAATGAATATCAAGGCAAACAAACAAGTAAAAGCAATCGAATTGAAAGAAAATAGAAAACTAAAGTTTACCGAGAACGCGATTGAGACTTGAATTGAAAACGGTATTGAATGATGAATCGAATGTTGATAATAGAAAAATAATAGGCTAAAAATATCATAAACAAACTAATCTAACAATTCTTTTAAGGAATTAAATAATAAAACTCTTAAATTCGATTTTCAGATGTACTCTAAACTCTCCCAAGAAAGTTACGGTGGTCTCAGCCTCTCTGTTAATCGATTCTAAGTAATTATGTACCATAAATTATGAGATATATGACCTTTTATATGGTCCAAAAGTGTCTCAAGTCGTGATTTTAGTAATCCTTGAAGAAATAGGGCTTAAAATTGAATTTGGGCCAAAATTGGGCCCTTTTTTTTTCTAATGGCTTCTTCTTTTACTAGTAACTTTCTACTCCAATTTTCGATTGATGCACCGTTTTTGCCTACGCGTAGGTAATTCAAACATCTACAACTACTTTTAGAGGTTTTGTCAAATTTTCAATGGATAAAAACTTTGATCAGCTACAGCTTTGGGCTTTTTATGGCAATTCTTGATTTTCTTCAGCAACTTCAGGATTCGATTCAATTGAACTTCTTTTCTCTTAGAATTACTCTTGTACACTTTAATTCACTTCATTCATACTTGGTTACTTGCTTATTCTCTTCTTGCTAGTACTTTGGGGGTAGTTTGCGGAGTTTTCCTCGCCTCGGAACTCGGAATGGATATTGACTTCTTATTCGGATTTTCTTATTGCACTTTTCCGCATCCAACCTTGTTTCTTGCATTCAACCTCAATTGCTTAACCATTTTAGGCTTGTAAAATAGCTTAGTAACACATGAATACAATACAATGCCTTCTTTTCACGCTTAAACTAAATTTATATGCAATTTTTGGTTTTAGGCAGTAACTATAAACTAATTGAGCATTGTTTAAGAGATTATAATTACAATTTCTGGGCTGAATCAAAACATCATTCTCCAAAAATTGATTTTCAAAATAAATTCATATTAAATTCAAGCAAACATTTTTGAGCACTTGCGAAAATAGGTGTCGTAGGAACATATTTTGAACATCCCTGAGCATTAAAATTCAATTTGGAGCAAAATTGCAAAAGTCCAAAAATTGAGTTTTTGGCCTGATGGGCAGTGCTCATCAGTCAACGAGGGGTCTTGGCTTAGTCAGCTGATGGCGTTGCTTAGTTGACTGATGGTTGGAAATATAGCCGTTAGATTTTTGATTTTCTACCACTTTTGGCACCAAACTTTTACCAACCCTCCAAAACGTCCATATCTTGTTTATCATTATATATATGACTTTTAAGACACATTTGAACCATCTTGAATCATTAATTTTCATTTATTCTTCATCTATCCTTAATATAAAAGATTCAAGTCATTATTTTTTTTATCAATCATTATTTATTGAGTTATATCTTGATCAATCTTGATAATTTTAGTATGTACTTCATTTATAATCTTTCAAATACATTTGAGAGTTATTGTATTTTGGTGTTCATCACCAAACCAACTTTATTCATCAAATTGTGAGGTTTTCGCATAATTCTAGCAAGAGTGATTCTTGTGCGAGTATAGTGAGATGTATACGCTTGTAAGAGGTTTGATTTTCACTCGTAAGAAAATCAGTTAGTGAAACTTCTCCGGGGAACTGCTTGGGTGCGGGCGTATAGTCTAAACAACTGAACCGCGAGAATAAATCATCTTTGGCTCACTGGGTTTAATCCTTCTAACTCTAACTCATTATTTTCTTGCTATTATTACTTGTGCTTGGAATTTCTTGCTTGATTTACTAGTTTGTTGATATAGACTTAAGATCTTTTTGAAACAATTTTAAAATATGATTAAGTTTCAAAAAACCCTATTTACCCTCTTCTAGGGGTTGTGTTCCAATTCACACTTAGGATCTTCTTGGAATCATCCACAAAGATATACACTAAACATAATGTTCGGCCTACTAGCAGTCAAGTAAAGTAAGTTACCAATCATAAATTGGTATTTCTTGATGTCAACACTCTTACTACTTTCATCTTTGTCAAACTTCAAAGTTGAGCTCATAGGCGTGTTCATGGAGTTTACGACCTCCAAGTCAAACTTCTTCAAAAGCTCTTTCACATACTTTTCTTGGTTGACAAAGATTATGTCTTTGCATTGCTTGACATGTAATCCGAGAAAGAAATTAATTTCTCACATTATGTTATTTCAAATTTCTTTTTCATAGAAATGGAAAATTACTTTCACAAATTTTCATTGGTAGAACTAAAAATAATCTCATCAACAAAAATTTGAACAAGTAATATATTGTTGTCATGATTTTTAATAAATATCTTATTATCGACTTTTTTTCTGACAAAGCCATTATTAAGAAAAAATGAACTTAATCTATTATACTATGCTCTAGGTGCTTGTTTCAAGCAATACAAAGTTTTCGATAATTTAAGTAGATAATCTGGGTAAGCATGATTTTTAAAATCAAGAGGTTGTTCTAAACTTCCTCTCTAATAAAACAATTAAAGAAAACACTTTTAATATCCATTTAATATAACTTAAATTTGAATGGATAAGCAAGTATCATGCGAATTGCTTCTAAACGTGCAACAGGTGTATATGTTTCCTCATAATCAATGATCTCCTCTTGATTGTATCGTTGGGCAACAAATCTAGCCTTATTTCTAACAATTATACCACATTCATCATTTTTTTACGAAATATCCACTTAGTGCCAATGATAATACGATCATTTTGTTTGGGAACAAATGTTCACGCTTTGTTTCTCTTAAATTGATTGAGCTATTCTTGTATAGCCATCGTCTAAGATTCAATTTGTTCGGCTTCATTTATGTTCTTAGGCTCATATTAAGAAACAAAAGCCACATTATTGCAAACATTTCTCAATGGCAATCTAGTCATGACTTTACTTGAAAACTCTCCGAGAATTTGATTAATTGGGTGATTGGACACAAATTTCTAACTCCTAAACAAATCATTTGAAGTTTGGTCGATTTGATTTTCTAACTCCTTAGAAAAAGATTGAGGACTTAATAGTTACTCCTTAGATGTATCATGAATTTGAGTTTGCATATCCTTTTAGACAATTTTAACATCATCATCGGAGTGCACTATAGAAGTAAAATGATTTGATTCATCAAAAACAACATGCATAGATTCTTGAACAACTAAACTTTTTTTATTATAAACACGATAAGATTTGCTATTAGTGGCATACACAAGAAAAATTTCTTTGTCGGACTTAGCATCAAGTTTTCCTAAGTGATCGTGATCATGATCATTTAAAATAAAGTATTTTCATCCAAAGACTATAAAATATGCAATATTTGGTTTCTTGTCATTCCACAACTCATATGGTATCTTATCTAACTTTTTACGAATAATAACTCAATTAATCACATAATATGAAGTATTAACGGCTTCCACCCAAAAATATTCCGGCAAAGAATGTTCGTTTAGTATGGTTTTAGACATCTCTTAAAGAGATCTATTTTTTCTTTCAACAACGCCATTTTGTTGAGGAGTTCTAGGTGTCGAAAAATTATGCTAAATGCCATGCTTATCACAAAATTTCTAAATATCAACACTGTCAAATTCTCTATCACTTCTAACATGAATAATCGAAACACCTTTTCCATTTTGAATTTTTTTACAAAATTTAGCAAAAATATGTGGAGTTTGACTTTTGTGAGAAAGAAAGAATACTCAAGTAAATATAGAATAATCATCAATAATAATTAAAGCATACAATTTACCACCCCAAAAAAGGGCAACAGAATTTGGTCCAAATAAATCTAAATACAACATATCAAGAGGTCTTGATGATATAATATATTTCTTAGATTTAAATGAAGACTTGTGTTGTTTACCAATTGATATGCATAAAAAAATTTATCTTTAACAAATTTAGTTTTAGGAAAACCCTTAAATAACTCCTTTTTGGACAAAGTATGTATCAATTCCATATTCATATAACCCAATCTTTTATGCCACAATCAAAAAGTTTCATTAATAGTAGATAAACACTTAACACTTGTTGAGATAAATTATCAAGTTCAAGATTATACACATTATTAGTTCTATATGTGATTAAGCTAAAATATTGCATTTTTATACATATTTAGATGGCTTAATACGCATGAATTTGATTCTAATTATCTAAAATTATTATTAAGATTTGAATTTTAATCATGAAATAGGATAATATCTTTTGTTTCTAGTGCATTTTGAATTTTTTACAGATTAAAAATGAACAAGAATGAATCCAAAAGAAAATCCCCACAAAATTAGTTATTGTCAGTCAAATTTGAAGTTAAATTGAGTTCAAGAGGTGAACAAAAAACGAATACCAAGCTCAAGCATGAAGGAAGTGGATGAATAGAGCAATCCAAGTGAAAGAAAATTCATTTGAATCAAACTGAGAAATTTTTTAATGAAGACGAGATTCACCGTGCACAATACTTATGTTCTATTCTGATATTTATCCGTGTAGAATTTGAATAAAAATCTAAAATTATAAGTTGTAGAGATCTGAGTCAGCTATGGTAAGGGAAAACCTTGTAGCAATCGGAGTACAGAGTTATGGTATAAATATGATCAGTGTGTCAGAGGATCGAATTTGAGCACGAAAGAATATATAAATTCATTTGTTCGAATTCCACGCTCAACCAGTTTATGCTTACTTTTTAGTTATTTTTTAAACCGACCCGAATTTGAGCTCTAAATGCATTTGGCCCGTACCCGACCTGGGAGACCAAGTCTCCTCAAGTCAACAAATTGATAGCTCTTAAAAGCTATTTTTAGCAGTGGTTAGGATATTTTAATTATTGAATTTAATTTGAATTTAGGAAGTTTAATTGTTTTGAATTTCAAAGAGTGATGGATTGTATTATATAGATGACTCTCTTGGGATCCTGTCATTATTCATATTATCCACATATTCACATAGCAAAGACGGAGAGAGAAGTTAGAGAGATTTTTTTAATTCTTTTCAATTATATTTGGCTTGTATTGAAGAATGACATTTATATTAAAATGATCGCGCTTTCACTTCTCATTCGTCTCGTTTCTTTCAATTAATTGTGAGTATTCTTGAATCATTCCTTTTATTAATTTCAATTTATGATTCTTAATGCTTAGGTTTTTATTAATTACATGTTTTTGACCTATTTAAGTGCTTAATTTTATGCTTAATTTCGAATTATATTGTTGTTAATTCGCTGGTTTAACCTAAAATTCTTTATTTCTTGGGCATTTTTGACAATTAACCTATCAAAACGACTGTAATTAAAATTTCTACAAAACCTTACTATTTTGGAGATCCAAATCCCGAAATTCCCGGGGTCAATAGGTGTATTTCGTTACTGGCAGTGTGCTTCAATACCAAAAATCGTTAAACCATATGTTTCGTTTATTGATTGTTCTTTATTTTCAATTGCTGTAGACACCCCGATCCGTGACCCCCGCAAGAACCCTAACGACCTTTGAAAACTGCTATTTCGGGAGTTCGGGATCCACCCGAACACCCGAGACTGCCCTGGAAGCGTTTGTTGGCCAAACAAACATGTTTTAAAAGTGAAATGTCGCATGACAGTCCAGTATGTCGCGCGACAATTCCTTTTCCAGGGACATGTCGTGCGACAAATGGCCCACCACTCCACTTTCTGACTCATCAGTGAGTCAGAATCATCATTAAAGTAGAATGTCGCGCGACAGTCAAGTATGTCGCGCGACAGTCAAGTATGTCGCGCGACAGTCAAGTATGTCGCGCGACATACACCAAAATGTCGCGCGACAGTCAAGTATGTCGCGCGACATACACCTAAATGTCGCGCAACAGTCAAGTATGTTGCGCGACATACACCTTTTCGTCACTATAAATAGGCCAGCACCCCCATGGGTTCTAGATAGCAGTTGGATACCAACATCATAGCTGAAAACAGCAAGAAAAATCGCCAGAGCAGAGCAGAAAACAGCAACAAGCATTTTCGATTATCGTCTTATTTCTGAAGAGATCGAATCTATTCTCGACACTCGACGTGTCTCGTTTCTGGAATCGAATTCTCCGAAATATCTGAAGAAGGAGAAGATTATTATCGCCGGAGATCTCTCTGCCGTATTATATTCTCTTTCTTATTATTATTCTCATCGGGAAGGTAAATAAAGTTTCTTCTGGTAATTAAATAAGATATTTGTATATTAGTGTTATTCTCATCGGGAAGGTAAATAAAGTTTCTTCAGGTCGATCCCCGTCCTGGTAAGCGAAGTGGCAACATGGTTGTTCTAGATTCCTAACGCGCTCGAAAATCAGTTTTATCTGTGTACTTGTTTTATTTCTGTTGTTTTGTTCACGTTTTATTTGAATAAACTTATTGCCAAGTTACAAAGCAGTCTACCGTTTTCAAAACAAAAGACCCTGATAAAACCATTTGCAAAACCAGAAGAGTAAGCATATCACCATTCGGATAAAATTCTGTTTTCAAAACCCGGACTGATAAGACTTATCTAGGAACTAAAATCAACATATCCTGTCTCTTCTATAGACTGCGACGTGTCTGATATAACTCTCCTCAAAGAGTTCTAGTTCCATATTAAATCAGTCCCGATATAAATCCGAACTTTTACGAAAGTAATTACAATACGAGAAAACCGTCATTATCTGAGGAAATAATACGGGATACTCTTTCAAAATAAAAGGTTTTGCCATTTGTATTTACATCTTTCAATAATAAAAACATCGGATCTCGGAACACAAAGGCTTTTCATAACCTTTCCCGCTTTCCCTAAAAATTAAGGTTTTTTATTCGAGAAGTAGTAGACTATCAGTAAAAGCATCCAAGTTCGTCAATATAAAATAAACATATAAGTCCACTAGAGACCGAAAGGGCGGAATGGGTGCTTAACACCTTCCCAAACCGTAATATAGTTCCCGAACCCTATAGAATCCTGGTTTCGTAGACAAACGTGCAAAGAAAGGCTTATCTGTAGCCTCTTCTCTTACACGACCCCTTTTTGTCCGTTTTCTCGTAAAACGTACTGGCGAATCTGAATGAACCCTCTTGTACCTAGAAACAGGATAGAAGGACACCCGATATGAATTATCAAAACACTCCAAGCAAATGGAACGACGGGACCCTTTCCGACGTTTCAGACGCCCACGAACGGGGACGAGACCCGGGGGTCGCATTTGCGGATTCTCACAATTGCCGTAAAATTTTGCGTGCTTATTTGATTAGATTCCAAAAATATTTTTGGGCAATTTGTGTTTGAATTTATCATGTTTTGCTTAGTTTTTGTCAACATGTTAACGTAATTTCATAATTAAGGGTTTGTTAGTAAAAGCATGGCGGATTAGTATTTAATTTCGGTTCAATTATGATCCTGGCTTGGATTTCTCATAGGTTATAATTCAATTAACAAATCTAGAAAATATATTAACCTTTCATGCGTTGAAAACATGAATTTTTAAGATTATTTATCGGTTATTCGACAAAAGAACTGAAAAACCTCAAATTACGGATTTTTGTATTAAAACCGTAACGGCACTGAATAGAGAATGGTCACTATCTCCTATTGATCTGAGTTAGTTATCCAAGTAATTTGGGAGCTCCGGGTGCTATTTTGATGTCGTTCTAGAACCGGTACTGAAACAGTGCCAATTTTAGCTTTCAACGATTTTTTTATAACGGTTTTGACGTATGTCACGCATGTGCATAATCAAACCTTAGGAATGACTTAAAATTTTGATATTAACTGAAATTGGTTAAATTTAGTTTGTTTTTGTCACACACTAGTATTACTAGGTGAAAATCATTTTCGGTAAAAATCATAAGTTCCTTCATCGAAAACTTGAGTTATATGCAGCTCATATGAGTCTTGTCATACACTTCTTATGATATGCTCGTGAACTTTGGTATTTAATAACCGGTATGGTCATGATATGCACTTGTCGTGCACTTCTCCCACAAGGTTGATGAAACCTACTTCCAATGTTGGGAGCACTTTAAAGAACTTCTTAGTTCTTATCCACATCATGGCTATGAGAAATGGAGAATCATCAATTTCTTTTATGATGGTCTAATTTCCTCCACTCATTAATTTTTTGAATCTATGTGTAATAGACAATTTCTAAGAAAGAATCCCACTGATGCAGAGGCATACCTTGAATAGCTTTTTGAAATTTCTCAAGAATGGGAGACAAGTGCTAAAGTTGGTGCAGTTAGAACTAAGGTCACACTAGCTGGTGTTTATCAATTGAAAGATACTAATGATATTAATGTGAAATTAGCTATTATCTATCAAAAGCTTAAATCTTTGGAATCAAATAGAAGAGAACCACCTTCCAAACCATTTATAGAGTAAGCCTATGGCATTTGTGATACTCTTGGTTATCTTACTGGTGATTACCCGACCATCCCAATTCTAAGAGAGGTGTTGAACATTGATGTTAATGCTGTCATTGCAATTGACAAATCTAATTCTTATGGGGATCGCTACAACCTAAGTTGGAGGAACCATCCTAACCTTAATTGGACTGGTAACCATTACGAAGGGGGCCCCATGAAATCCTTTAAACCATTCCAACAATCCTAGCCGCACTTTCAACCGTAACCACTTCAGCAATTTTACCAGCAATCCCAACCTTTAGTTATCTTTCAATTTCAACCATCGCAGCAGTACCAATATCCTCAAGGCTCGAACCCTAATTGTTATATTCCACTACATAAGAAACTCCCTGAGGAGAATTTGTAAGGCATGTTCCAGCAGATGCTGCATACGATAAACCAGATGAAAGTTTTAATGGAGAAGATTGCTAATCAGAATGACCTGAAAGGGAATGTAGCTTTTTCAGCTCAACCCCAGCCAAACCCTAAGGGAAATGATAATTATTCTTTTTCTTCAGGCACTAAATAATATCATAAGTAGGTCAAAGCTATCACTACTTTCAAGAGTGGTAGAATTATTGACACTCCGATAGAGCCACCACCACCCGAGTATGTGCAAGTAAGATGGTTAGAGGACGAAGGTGAAGAAATCGAAGCCGAAAATCATACATCCACTAAAACCCAGAGAGAGGCTGAGATAGCTAAGGAAGCTAAGAATGTGAATGACGTCCCTAAAAAGAATGAAACTTCTATTCATCATATTCCCGTTCCTTTTCCTCAAAGGTTGCAAAAGCTGGCCTTTGGGTGTATATATTACGCGTTTCTAAGCGTAGTCAATATGCAAAAAGTAAAATAGAGTTATCGCTAATATTTTTACAACACAATAATCGAACCTAAGTATAACTTCATAACTCTTATCACATAATTGACTAATGCTAAGTAGATTATACTTTAAACCTTCTATTAAGTGAACATTATCAATACAAATAGATTCCTTATCAATTTTACCTAAGTAGATTATGCTTTATCTCTAAAAGTGATATTCCCTCCTTGTTTAGGAATGAAACTTAAGAAGATTTTTTTGTCTCCTGTCATATGCTTGGAACAACCATTATCCAAGAACCATTTGGTTTTACTTCCTCTTGCTTTCATGCAAACCTACACCATAATTTTAAGTAACTTCTCCATTGGTACCTAAAATGTGTTGGGTCCTTTTGGGTTGGTGTACTTAATGGTTCCAATTGGAACCCAAGCAAGCTTTTATATTGGGAAAACCTTCATTCTTGTAAAAACAAGAGTGCGCATCATGAATGTTCCTACCATAATATGACTAAAGATGAATGGATTATGAGGTGTGTATGTTTTAAAGAAATTTTTATAATCCTTTCGATTATCGATTTGGTTATATCCCAAACCGGCTTTGTGAAAGATACACATTTGCATGCCTAATAGTTTATCCAAGTTATTCCTTCCATTAGTGAACTTGGTTAGATTATTAATCAAGTCTTCCATTTGATCTTTCAAGTTATCATTTTCTAATACAAATGTGATTGGAATTTTTAATTTTATTTTTCCTTTTTCAAAGTTTTAATTTCATTTTTGAAATTTGTGCACGTTTTCATTTTGAAGAGTTTCACACTTGCTATAAATGATGGTGTTTTCTTTCTTGAGATTTGCATTCTTCTTTGAAAGTTCTTCAAATTTTCTATGCAACTTCTCAAACATCTCATAAAGCTTATCATTGTCATTATGCACACTTTCATTTTAAAAATCATCATAATCACTAAAAGAGTTATAGTTTGAATTTACATCATCATCGTTTGCCATAAGGCAAAGATTTCCTATTTTCTTATCGCGAGAGTCAACATCAAATTCTCCACCTTCGGAATCATTCCACATTTCTTTGAGAGTGTGTTTCACTTGTTTGAACACTTTGTCTCTTTTCTCCTTTTTTTCTAATCGAAAAATTTGTTTTGAAATGTCTGGGTTTATGGCAATGGAAGCATTTCTTGACTTCTTCATTTTTAACTCTTTGCTAAGTTGATCGATCATTGTTTCTTCTTGAAGAAGAATAGTTGTTGTACTTTCCTTGATAATTCTTCTTATTTGCTAAAAATTTCGTGAACTTTCTAGACAGAATCGCCATGTATTCATCTCCACCCATTGAACCATCATCATTTTCATGTTAAATAGCCTTAAGAGCTAAAGTCTTATTTAATTTTGCATGGCTTCCTCTTTTCATTCCAACTCCTTCTCATAGGTGTTTAGAGATCCCAAGAGTTCATTCATGCTAAGAGTTTTGAGGTTCTTAACTTCTTGTATAACCGTCATTTTAGGCCTTAATTTTTTTGGAAGAGTCCTAAGTATTTTTCTAATCTTGTCTTCATTAGTACAAACCTTGCCAAGAAGACCAAAAGTATTAGTAATAATTAAAAATCTACTATATATAGAAGTAAGAAATTCATTACTTCTCACTCGATACACCGATTGGGATGGTCTTTATATCCACGAAAAGGTGATTCAAAGATCTACAACTTCTTAAGAGAAGGTGTCTCCAAATTATGGATGGAGAGAATTAAGAATTTTATCAAAAACAACGCTTAGCCACAATGTTTCCGAATGATCAAATTTTCACTAACCGGCCTACTAAGATCATTCTTTAACAACTTCCACACAACATTTACTTAATACAACATAATTAACATTAAAATAAACACAGAGTGTTACATTTTCTTCTTTATCATATGTATAGGGAGCATTTACTTCCTGGAGGAGAAGATCAACTAACACACCAACCAAGTTTTAGAAAGAGAGAAACCTTTGTTTTAAATAAAAAACGTCCAATTTATTTACAAGATTATATGATAAGCTAGGTTAAGAGAGGATAATAAAACTCCTGTATTTAGGTGCAATATCAAAATCTACAATCAAGGAATCTTCTTATGCATAAACATAGACTGATAGACTAGCTTGATAGTTGTTGACTTGTGATCGGGGCATAACCTTATATTCATCTTATTTATATAAAGATCCCTCTGCTCCAAGATAATTGTTGTTCCCTTGAGTTTTTGTTTCACATGTTGCCATGTGTCTTTTAGCTTTACCACTTCCATCACACAAAATATGAAATCTTTGACTAATTGGTTAAAAAAGATATGCTCTAGATTTTCACACAAACAACCAGCTTGTACAAATGTGCACATTCTATTTTTTTCAGTAGTAATAATTTTTGCCATCAAACAATGGTGGTCTAGTGATAGAAGCACCTTCGGAAAGACCGATTCCTTGATAAATAGACATAATCTTATATTATAAGATTGTTAAAACAAAACAAGAGTCCAACTATGATATTAATTGTTGGTCAGATAATAACTCTAGAGGGGGTGAATAGGGTTTTAGAAAATAATGTGGAATTAAAAATGCTTTTGAAAAATGTTTAAGTAGATAATGAATGACTAAATATCAAGGAAACAATTAAGTAATATAAACTCAATATAAAACAATAAAGATAAAGTAAGAAGCTTGAGTTTAAAAAGATGAAACTGTAGTACACAAAGTCGTCTTGTTCACGCGGTTCGGTTGTTTAGACCATACATCTGCGCCCAAGTAGTTCTCCTGAGAAGTTCCACTAACTAATTTTCTTATGGTGAACATCAAACTTCTTACAAGTGTAATGCATATCACTACACTCACACAAAATACAGTCTTGCTCGACAATGAGAAATCCGTTCACAAATGAATGAATATATTTTGTTTGGTAATACACAACAATGTATAATAACTCTCAAGTGTATACAAAGATATAAAATGAAGCTCGCACTAGAGTTATCAAATTTGCTCAAAGTTTCTAGCTCAAGATGAAGATGGATTGATCAAATAAGGACTTGAATCTTTTAAATATTGATGCTATAATGATAAATAGTTGAAATAGTGATTCAAGAGGGTTAAATATGTCTTAGATGTCCAATATATAGTCCTAAAGAATATATGGCCATTTTAGAGGTTAGGTGCAGAGGTTGCTTCAAAATGTGGCAAAAATCATAAATTCAACGGCTATAATATGAGGTATTAGTTGATTGAGTAAAGCTCATTAGCCGATTGATGACCTTCAGTCGACTGATGTCTATTAAGCCAAAATTTTAAAATTTTGACTTACAGAATTTTGGCCCAAAATTCATTTTAATGTGATAAGCACCAAAAACTGTTATTTTTAATTCCCCAAATGCCGAAATTTAAGTGTCAAAAATTGCATTATATTATCTAATGTTGACATTTAGTTGTTTTGCAGGTTTTTGTCTTAATTGATGTAATTAAATGCTTAACTTTGTTGAAAATGTGAGACAGGACACCTAAAGTTGCTCGGGATAGTTTTTAAAGCATAACTTTTTGTTCGGAACTCCGAATCATACGTTTCTTGAGCCTAAAATCAAGAGAATTTCGAGAGCTACAACTTTCCAGTTCAACACTTTTCCAAATTCGGCCATCTTCATATCCGAAATTCCATTACAAAATTCCGGCAGCAAAAGAAAAAAAGGAGAGAAAAATATCTCAAAAGTGTGCCCACTCTCATATTTTTAATCACTCAACCCATATCCCAATACTCCACTACCTAGACAAGATCCACATTTTTCTCCCATAATCCACTCTCTAGACAAAGTGTCCTATTTTTCTTACACCCCTCACCCCATTGTCAATTTTCATCATTAATATTCTCTCCCATTTTTCTCACATATATGGATTCATATTTGGCCAAGGGAAGCACACCTACGAGAGTTTGAAAAAAGGAGGAGAGCTTGGAGCAAGAGAGCTTGTTCTAGAGAGAGAAAATATTTGAGTGCTACATATTTTTCTTCTTCTTGTATTATTGTTTCATTTTGTTGAAGAAGATAATATTGTAGAGTATTGAGAGAAATTCTTTTACTCACATATTTGGAGATATTTAAGGAGCTATTTTATTATTTGTTTTGTTCTTCTATCTTTATGGAAGGCTAATCTCCCTTTCAAGGGGAGAGATGAAGCCTCATTTTTATTTGTGATTTAGAATTTTATAATATTGCATAAATATACTCATTTGTGATTTTTCTTAAATAAGATCTTTGGATTACTCTACACACCATAGGTGATCCCATTTTGGTTTTTATACTTGACTTAAGAGATGAGCTACATACCATAGGATTTTCTTAAGTTCATTTTATTTTCCAAATTTATCTTCTAGTTCTTGATTGTTAATGTGAGTGAGTGACAACCTTATATTATTATTATTTCTAAAAGAAGAAAATATAGATCTTGAAAGGAAAAATCTCTTATAAACAAATAAATTGTCAAATACTATTTGGTTAGCTTTTGGGTTCACTCTACATACCATAGGTGATTCCATTTAATCAAACTAGTATAGAATTTATTTTGGGTATATATGTGCAATAATATATTATTCTAGATCCATTGATAATTTGGTGGTGGATTCTTAACTCTTGAAATCCCTACACTTTATTTCTCCAAGACAACTTTCTCTACTTTCATTACATTTTAGTAGTATTAAAATTATTCCTAAGAAAAGTAAGCATTTCTAAAAGAAAAAAAAATGGTTTTTATTCTAAATCTATTATTTTCTCAACTTTGTTTTCATTGATTCATAAAACAACTCCCGTGGATTTGACCCCTTACTACTACTATCTACGTTACTAATATATTTTGTAGGTACATAAGGGTTTTTGATCAAGCTATTTTTAGCGACGAAGATAGCTACTTATCATAATGCTTGGGAGATGTTCTTAACATGTTTTTAAGATACCTATTTTCTTTTGAACTCAAAAATTATTCATATAAATTTATAATGAATTTATTTAGAAAACCGGTTTATGAAAAACAATGTTTTCAAAGAAATTCAATACTAAGCTTGTTTGAGTCAATATTTAAATGATGCAAGATTATATTTGAGCTATTAGAATGGTCAAATGAGAAACTTTACAAATAATCTAAGCACTCACTCAATTCTTGATTTAACGAGTCTTCAAATGCTTGATACGTTTCTTTGATTCTTCACTTGTTCTTTTTGGCGTTGATCTCTAATGGAATGTACGGCATTGCTTCTTTATCAATAGTGTCATGTGAGGCAAGCTTTTGTGAGTCGTGTACTTGTGGAGTTATGATCTCGGTTGGATAGTTTCTTTAGGTAAATTTTGTTCCACGAATGATAATGATTCGAAATTGTAGCTATACTTATTTCAACACAGATGTTAAATTACACATGATTAATATATTGTTATTATCAAAACAAGATTAATTACTTTTTAGGTTAATACTTCTTATTGGTCTTGAATTTTAGTCTATTACATCTTAGAAAAAAAAATTGGATCCACCTCTCGTCACAAAATTCTGGTTGAAGATTGCAAGAAATTGTGCAAGCTCATTCACACATGGGAGCTATAGGTCTGGTGCTTATTGTTTGGTTTGGGTTTTATATTATGGTCGGAATATTACATTCAATTTTAAAAGAATTCTGATGTTTTGTTTAGGTTTTGGGGTAGGAATGTATCATTCAAGGATTAAAGTATTCCTTCAAATTTCTCCATCTTAAATAAATGAGAATAGAGGATTACTCTAGGCACTCTCTTTTATATTTTCTCCTAAGATTCCCTCTTAGGACAAAAATATCCATTTCACTTACTAAGACAAATTTATTTATTTTCATTTTTATTCTTTCTAAACTAAAAGTATTTTTTTTTGTTATGAAACTTTTTCTTTTTATTATTAAATAAATAAAACAACTTTTTGACTGTACTTAATAATAAAAATTAAAAATTTACCTTTGTAAAATTGTTAAGATTTATCTTTTAAGTTAATATGAAGAACATTTTGATAATTCACATTCATTTCATTTTTATTTTCGTTTGAACTAAATGTAGAGAGGTAGTTCAATTATCCATGACAGAAGACCTCCCGTTCAAATTAAACATTGCAAGGTATCCTACATACTAGATTTTTTTAATTTTTTTTTTAGAAATTTAAAATGCTAATTTTATTTCTAAAACTTAAACTAAACGAGTAATTAGAGTTTTATTTCATCTTTTTTACAAGGATATGAATGCGCATTCAATTATTAAATTTATAACACATGGAGTCTCTTGAAAAGACTTTAACAAGAGATAAATGCTTTTTCACCATAGGAACATGAATAAATGACCCTACCCAATGTGTATTGCATGGAAGAAAATTCCACGAAGAGTCCCTAGCTTTATTTGAAAGCGCGCCATTGTACCATCCACCTTTTTTTCCTTTTTTATTAAAAAAGTATAAGCAATTTATGCTTTTTTTCCTTTTCTCTTTTCCCATTATACATGGCGATATCTTAGGGAAAAAAGATGGGTGAGGGACTCCGGAACGGTCTGCCCTTTTTGGGGACCAGTTCGCAGACCTCCATTTCCCCTAATCTTAAAGGCCAGATCAATATGGCAAAAGCCTAGACCGGTCCGCACATGAAATTTGTTGGTGCAGGTTTCATGCAGTTTGGCAACTTCGCGCTAGTTTTTCAATACTAAGGAGTGGGATTTGGGCTTTGGACAAACATGAAAGTTTTAGATCATTGAAATATCTTTCGAACCATGCAGACTCATATGGACTTCAGATGAAGAAGTTATGCCTTTCCAAAGAGAAGGACATCAATTTGCCGGCATGGCAAGAACGTGCTATTTTTGGACTAATCCTCACCCGGACTACCAGGTCACTCTACCACTATGCCAAGAAGAGGTTTAGGAGACGCACATAAATAGAGTTCATCTCCTAAGATACTTCTTAGGCGACGTACATTATTGTACGTCTCCTAAAACTTCACTTAAGCGACGCACCACTAAGTGCGTCTCCTAAGTATCGTCTTAGGCGACGCACAACTAAGTGCGTCTCCTAAGAAGTATCTTAGGAGACGCACCAATATCATACGTCTCCTAAACCTAAACGTTAGGTGACGAACTTATTAAGCTACGTCGCATAAAGGTTGTGGTTCATACGCGACGCACATTGAGCTATGTACGTCTCCTAAGAGGTCAACTTAGAAGACGTACATTGCTTAATGTGCGTCGCCTAGGTCCCCAAAAATTCAAACAAATTTTAAAATGTTTGGAAAATTCAAAATTACTTTAGGAGATGCACTTTGATCAACATGCGTCTCCTAAAGTTATTTTCCCTCCTAAATTTTCAACAAAATTTTAAAATTCACTTAGGAGACACACTTTGATCAATGTGCGTCTCCTAAAGTTATTTTCCCTCCTAAATTTTCGACAAAATTTTTAAATTCAATTAGGGGACGCACTTTGATCAATGTGCGTCTCTTAAAGTTATTTTTCCCGCAAAATTTTAAAATTCACTTAGGAGACACACTTTGATCAATGTGCATCTCCTAAAGTTATTTTCCCTCTTAAATTTTCAACAAAATTTTTAAATTCACTTAAGGGACGCACTTTGATCAATGTGCGTCTCCTAATCTTATTTTTCCCGCAAAATTTTAAAATTCACTTAGGCGACGCACTTTGATCAATGTGCCTCTCCTAAAGTTATTTTCCCTCCTAAATTTTCAACAAAATTTCTAAATTCACTTAGGAGACGCACTTTGATCAATGTGAGTCTCCTAAGGTTATTTTTCCCGCAAATTTTTAACAAAATTTTAAAATTCACTTAGGAGACGCACTTTGATCAATGTGCGTCTCCTAAAGTTATTTTCCCTCCTAAATTTTCAAAAAAAATTTTAAATTCACTTAGGAGATGCACTTTGATTAATGTGCGTCTCCTAAAGTTATTTTCCCCCCAAATTTTTAATAGAATTTTACAATTCACTTTGGAGACGTACTTTGATCAATGTGCGTCTCCTAAAGTTATTTCCCCTCCTAAATTTTCAACAAAATTTTTAAATTCACCTAGGAGACGCACGTTGATCAATATGCGTCTCCTAAAGTTATTTTTCCCCCAAATTTTTAACAGAATTTTACAATTAACTTAGAAGACGTACTTTGGTCAATGTGCGTCGCCTAAAGTTATTTTCTCCCCTAAATTTTCAACAAAATTCACTTATGAGACGCACTTTGATCAATGTACGTCTCCTAAAGTTATTTTCTCCCCTTAATTTTCAACAAAATTTAAAATTCACTTATGAGAACTTCAAGTTTCATAACAAATATTGGTATTTTATGAATTTTCATGTCTAAAATAATAATTATGAAATTTAAATTCCAAAAGTATAAATTCATAAACATTCAGGTCTAAATTATTTATGTTAAACATTCTCTCTTCTTTGATTTATTGAAAGTCAATAATCTATAACGAAATATAAATTAAGGAAAACATATCTTAACAATTATATGGATCATAGAATATCTATTAAAATCTTATGAACAATAATTAATAGATAAATAAATAACTTATATTTATAAATATTACATATGGACATCCATATACAAAATATTTATAATTAGCTAAAACAGCACTCCACTTAGGCCTGTCAATGGATTGGATTTGTAGCCGAATCCGATCCGAATCCAATCCATTTAGTCGGATATTAATTGAGATTTATGATCCGTATATCCAAATCCCATCCGACCAGTTAGGTCTTCGATTAACAAATCAGATATAAATTTATGTTAATTCGAACCAGTTAGGCGTTCGATTAACAAATCTGAGTTTGTGTTATATATGTAGTGTACACCCCTACACATTTTATGCTTTGAAGACTTTTAAGGATGACTTCTGTATCCGTTCATCACCCATACGTACAATTAAATAAAAAAACTCTATGTTCTTCAAATTAAACGCAAATAAACATATGTATATACACAGCGAACGCTAGGAATCAAATATCTGAATATATCTATATATATTTATGGTGTAAATGATTTTAATGATAGAGTTTGTGTTGACTCTAATATAAGATGGTAGTAATGAGAATGTGTTAAGTGCCATTAGTAGATTTTAAATATTAATTTTTTATTAAATTTTGAATTTTTTATTTTAAGTTATAACATTTTTAATGTAAACACAATTATTGGTATGTAAGAGTTGATTATGTGTATATTATTGGTGTAAGTGTTTTAACTTTGATATGACATCTTGATTTGTGTATAAATATCATCTAATCTGTTTAGTCGGATTGGATTTGTACCCGAATCCGATCCGAATCCAATCCGTTTAGTCGGATATGGATTGAGATTTATGATCTGTATATCCAAATCCAATCCAAACCAGTTAGGCATTTGATTAACAAATCAGATATAAATTTATGTCAAATCAGAGGATTTGGATAGTGTTTCTAAATATCCGAAAAAATAGATAGTGATAATATTCGACCTGGATAATCCGTATCCGAGGTAGATTATTCATATTTGCGAATATCCGCATTCGATATAATTTAGTATACATATTTCTCTCCCCATTTAAAACAAAAAAATCGGACATTTATTCTGGTATGTACAAGCTGACCCAATTTACCCAAAACAATAAATTTAAATTAAACTAAAAAAGAAAAAAACCTGAAAATCTATTTGCAAAATATGTGATTTGCTAGCATTAAATGTACGAGACCATATCAAATTTAAAATTGTAGAGATTTTTAACTTTGATTTTTCATATAAAACGTTAGTTATTATTTTAATATGTTTTGCAATATTTCGTTATACTTTTCGAGTTACAACTTTTATAATGTGTCATTTTAATTGAAAAATCATGTAATCAAATATATTTTTAAAATTGAGCTAATTTTTAAGTTAGCAAAAAAAATGTGTATATAATTATATAGAAAAAAGGATAAGGATATTATCCAAATCCGAGATATCCGATAGAATAAGGATAAAAATAGTTAAATATACTACCCAAAGGGATACGGATAAGAATTTGGATAGTAAATTTTAAAAACGATACGGATAATGGATAGTATAGTATCCGATCCGTTTACACCCCTAATTATAGCATTTTTAATGTAAACAAAATTATTGATATTTAAGTAATAGCATTTTTAATGTAAACAAAATCTTTTATTATTAAATTTTTTATTTTTTAAAAAAAAAATTAGTTAAACATAATATTTTATAATATAAATTACCTCTTATTATAATATATATATATATATATATAATGTATAAACTTAGTTACCACCAAAAAGGCAAATAAACATATACCAAAAAATATCAAACCCATTCTCTCCCTCCCGCTCCATCTCTCCCTCCCGCTTCATTCCCCCGCAATTTCTGCCCAGATCCCTAATTTTTCCCCTAAATCTCTTCTACTTTTTTAGTTCTTCTTCATTCCCTCAAATCTCACCTAATTTTTTCCCTAAACATAAACCCCTAATTTCTCACTTGCGGTTGTAAAACCTAGCCCCCACTCCCCCAGCTATCATCGAACCAAAACCTTAGCCCAAGCTCTCAGCCATCGACGACTTCTCTCCGACATTGACGACTTCTCACAAGTACGCTACTCTTTCTCTCTCTATATCTATCTATATCTACGTCTCTCTGTCTCTCTCTATACGCCATGAACACACTCTTATATGTAGTGCTCTTCTGATTTCATCACTTATTTTCTGCACCGAATAGATAAGCTAATAAGATAATGCATTATTCATGCTAATAAGATAATATCTTCCTTAGAAGATCATACATGACCAGTTAGAGGTTTTTAATAGATGTATTTAAAGAAAGTTTGTAAAGTTTATGACACTTTTAAATACCTTCTTGTTCTTCTGTTGAAAAAATATAATTAGAACAATCATATATGACCTATAATTGATGGTAGCAGATGAATATAATATTTGACCTTCAGTTCGTAAGAGATTTTCAGTGGATGAGTTAGTAATGTAACTAACAAGAGCATGAGAGGTTGAGCATAAAACGAGTTTAATACCCTTGAACTCACTTTCTCAAAGTTCAAGTGACTATGCTTTTTTTCTGTTTTTTTATTGCTACTTTGGATGAGCTCTGTTTGCTTTTTTGGTTAAATAAACATTCAGCAAAATTTATCTATTATTGGTAGTTAAAGCAATGATACTCCAGGTTTTCTTTTTCTTTCCTCAAAATTTATCAGTTGTAATGTAGTTAAGAAAACTATTGGTAGTTAAAGCAAGACTAAGAGTTTTAAAGAGTTGGGTGGGGCTATGGTTGATCTTTTGAAATATGCTACTGATTTTTCTAATAAATTGAAGGCTAAAGTTTTGTATTTCATTCATGATGTTCATTGGTGCATTCCTAAGAGTTTTAACATTGCTTGGTTTTAACTTAATTCTAGTAAGTTCGAAAATAAGGCCTAGAAAATGTAATATTGAAGTGGTTTGGCATCCTCCTTTGCAACAAGGATTAAATGTAATATTGATGGTCTGTCAAAAAGTAATTTGGATGTTCTTTGTGGGTTATTTAAGGACTGGACTGGGTAGGCTTGTGGCACATAGCACACAGCAGCACACAGCACGCACAACACACAGCACACAGCACGCACAACACACAGCACACAGCAGCGCACAGCGCACATCACACAGCACACAGCAGCACGCACAGGCACACAGCATCGCACACACAGCGCACAGCACACACTACTACTACTTATATTTATTCTACTTATTCTACTACTACTACTACTACTACTACTACTACTACTACTACTACTATTCTACTTATTCTACTACTACTACTTATATTTATTCTACTACTACTTATACTTATACTCTACTACTACTCTACTTATTCTACTTATTCTACTTATTCTACTTATACTACTCATTCTACTACTACTACTACTTACTACTACTTATTCTACTACTACTACTACTACTACTACTACTACTTATACTTATTCTACTTATTCTACTACTACTACTTATACTACTACTACTACTACTACTACTACTACTACTTACTACTACTTATACTTATTATACTTATTCTACTTATTCTACTACTACTACTACTACTACTACTACTACTACTACTACTACTTATTCTACTTATTCTACTACTACTACTTATTCTACTACTACTACTACTACTACTACTACTACTTATTCTACTTATTCTACTTATTCTACTACTACTACTTATTCTACTACTACTACTACTACTACTTATTCTACTTATTCTACTACTACTACTACTACTACTACTACTTATTCTACTACTACTACTACTACTACTACTACTACTTATTCTACTTATTCTACTTATTCTACTACTTATTCTACTTATTCTACTTATTCTACTACTACTACTACTTATTCTACTTATTCTACTACTACTACTACTTATTCTACTTATTCTACTTATTCTACTACTACTTATTCTACTTATTCTACTACTACTACTACTACTTATTCTACTTATTCTACTACTACTACTACTACTACTACTACTACTTATTCTACTTATTCTACTACTACTACTACTTATTCTACTTATTCTACTTATTCTACTTATTCTACTACTACTACTACTTATTCTACTTATTCTACTTATTCTACTACTACTACTACTACTTATTCTACTACTACTACTACTACTACTACTACTACTACTACGCAGCCTCTAGAGGAGCTCCCGATCATGAGGTCGCACATCCACCTTTGGAGTTGCATTTGATTACGGCTCAGGTTCTGTCTACCCAGCATTCATTTTCCACGAGCACCTCCACCACTGGGCGTTCGTTTCCTCGCAGCATTCGCTGCAAGAACGGAGGTGATTACATATCTTTTTCTTTTTCATTTTTTTGTTTTCTTATAGTAAAACTATATATATATAAATTATATTGTATGTTCTAATCTGTAGATATTTCGACCTCCACATCCACCTCCACTCACACGAGAGGCATAGTGGTGGGTAAGAAGACTAGTGAAGAAGTGCGAAAGCATGGAAAGATTAAGCTCGAGTGGTCTGACGAGCTTAAATTGCCGTCGTCTCAGGTGGTTCAGGCCCGTCTCATATGCGACATAGGCAGTGTCGTAAGGGACAAAGTCCCAATGGTGGCACATTCATATTGGGATCTGCCTAGAGAGCATCTTCAGCTTGTTTACAACTACATCTCGGTAAAGGCGACTAACTAATTTCTATTTTCTAGATACTTGTTCAAATTTTCTAAATTCGACTTATATATGTTATTTTTGTTTTGTAGACCTACTATGACTTCAGCCATGAGAATATCGAGATGTTCGAATACATCCAAAAAATGGCATCTTTGCGGTTCAATAATTGGATGTCGAAGTGCAAGGTGCACTTCAATACATACGGCGCAGACGTTCCTGTAGAGTTTATGGAGCGTGTGGATGAGTGGACGTGGCTCATGGCACATTGGTCCACCGAGGAGACTAAGGTAATATATTTCGTCATTTGCATCTCTCTTTAGTACTAGTATTACTACTACTACTACTACTACTACTACTTGTACTTGTACTTATTCTACTACTACTACTACTACTACTTGTACTTGTACTTATTCTACTACTACTACTACTACTACTACTACTACTACTACTACTACTACTTATACTATCACTAATAATACTACTACTACTTATACTATCACTATTATTACTACTACTACTACTACTACTACTACTACTACTTATACTATCACTAATAATACTACTACTACTTATACTATCACTATTATTATTAGTATTATTACTACTACTACTATTAGTACTACTACTACTTGTATTTATTTTACTACTACTACTACTACTAGTATTATTATTATTATTACTACTTATACTATTATTATTATTATTATTATTATTATTATTATTATTATTATTATTATTATTATTACGACTACTACTACTACTACTAGTATTATTATTATTATTATTACTACTTATACTATCACTATTATTATTATTATTATAATATGTTCGAACTTGATGTTTATATTAATTGAATGAATTGTTTTTAAATGTTGCATTGCATTGCAAGCTCGTTCTGAGAAAATGAAGGCGGTTAGAGCATCTGACAAAAAGGTGGACCATAGATCGGGTCTGGTCCCCTTCGCCTACCGAGCGAAGAAGTGGAAGGAATATGGGGATATAGCCCCTATTCCCAATACTTGGGTGGAAGTATATAAAAAGAACGCTCCAGATGCAGCGGTAACAATCTATTAATTGTTTGTTACTTTATTATTATTTATTTATTGTTATTGAATTATAAATTAATTAATTGTTATTTATAGGCTACTATGACTGCCACGGTTGAGGCTTCCATCTCCTCATTCGAAGCCTCGAATCCCACACCGCCGCCCGTGGAAGGTGGCTCAGACTCGACCCCTCCGGCACCAATTACTCTCCCTATTGAGACACATATTAATATTGTTCAGGGAGAGGTTGGTGTTTGGAGAGGGACGGTCATTCGTGGTCTGGGAATAGGGTTCAGGAGGGTTCCACGGTCAAAGGGTGGCGTGCGGACGTCGAATTCATCGTCCGAGGTCGAGGAACTCCGGTCCACCTTGGCAAGAATGAAACAGGAACGAGAACAAGAGGCCGAAGAAATGCAACGATTCAAAGCCGAACAACAACGGGCAAATGAAGAACAACAACGAAAGATGGAAGATGTGGAAGCTCGACTCCGACTGCTTTTTGGAGGGAATGCTTCCGGTGGCGAGACTACTTCCCGCCAACGGCCATAAGTTAACTTTTTTGTTCATTTTGAGACTACGTATATTTTGAATATTTTGAGACTTTAACAAATATTTAATTTTGTCGAACCCAAGTACTTTGAGACTTTATGTATATTGACAGTTTAATTAAATTTGTGAATTGCATGATGTAGCTTTGTGAATTGTAATTTTGTGAATTTGGGTGTTTTGGAATTAGTTGTTTGGGATTACAGGTTATTTTTAGTTATCTTGATAACAAATATATAAAATGCAGCTCTTACTGCATTGGTAACTGTAATTTTAGTATTATGCGAAAAAATGGTCTTTTACTTAAGAGACACACATTGGTTTATGTGCGTCGCCTAAGAAGGCCCTGCAATTCGTCTTAGGAGACGCACATTGGTCAATGTACGTCTTCTAAAGGTACAACTTAAGAGACGTATATTCGCCAATGTACGTTGCCTAAGTATTCCTCTTAGGAGACGTACACTGACCAATGTGCGTCTCTTAAGTTTTAAACTTAGGAGACGAACATTGACCAATGGACTTCTCCTAAGTGAACTCTTCGGAGACGTATATTGAGTAATGTTCGTCTCCTAAGTTGGTCACTTAGGCAACGCACATTAATAAATGTGCGTCTCCTAAGAGTTCACTTAGGAGACGTACATTAGGTGTGTCGCTTAAGAGATCACTAAGGAGACGTACATTATGTGCGTCGCTTAAGAGATTTTTAGGAGACGAACATATATTTGTACGTCGCCTGGGAGCTTAGGAAACGCAACTCAAGAGACGGCTCTTAGGACACGGCTTGCTCGTCGCCCGACTCTTAGGGGACGCACATACTTAGCTTAGGAGACGGACAATGTGCGTCTCCTAAGAGCTTGTTGGGCCTAGTGTACGACCATACTAAGAAGTAATGTAACACTAATATAACATGTAAGAAGTCCTCAACTTGTCCCAACTTGTCAAATAAGTAAAATTTCACTGTTCAAAATTTAAATCAATCCTAAGAAGGACGAGGAAATCCAGAATTGTAAATATCGGGGTATTACAATTTGGCTCCTCTCTTAACAACCAAATGTGAAGTTCAATTATTACAAGAATTAAATCCTCCAATTAAGTTTGTTACACATAATTAGTCACTGTTTTTAGCCGTGATAAAGCTTACTCAAGGTATTGCGCCTGACACTATAAAGTCCCAGATGTGTCATAATATTTGACTGCGAAAAATTGACGTTCATAATTTTGTTATCAAGTATGTAAAGTGTCAAAATTTAAGATTGTTATGGTAATTTATTCCAATCGACAAATTCTTTAGTCTCAATTTATAGCCAAAATAAATTTGTTACGATAATCGCATGACAATGTAGACATCTAATACTATATATACTAGATTCATAAACACACGTGATACGTGTTTACGCTTTCTTTTTATGCACACATATATGAAATTTAAATTAAAAATTGTTCAAGTCTCAACAACTTTTTTTTTCATTTAGAAAATATGAACATATATAGGGGTAAATATGTAACATCAATTTTAGTGTCCGAATGATGATAATTAAAGTAAAGTTGATTCCGAAAGTGTGGGCAATATCTGCACCCTTTAATTTGTTACGATTAATATATAATATATTAGGCAATGGAGACATTATCATTGTAAAGGTCCAAAGATTACTTTGTATACCTGAATAGAGTCCCTTATTTCCACTTTTGCACACGTCTACTATATCTTCTGATTGGTCTTGAATTTTAGTCTGTTAGGTCTTAGTAAAAAAAATTTGGATCCATGTCTAGTCACAAAATTTTGGTTGAAGATTGCAAGAAATTGTGCAAGAGCATTCACACACGGGAGCTATAGGTGCTGTTTATCTTTTAGGGTTTTTTTTGTTCGAGTTTTAAATTATTTTAGAAATGCTACATTCAATTTCAGAAGAATTCTGATGTTTGGTTTAGGTTTTGAGGTATAAATGTATCATTCAAGAAAATAGAGTATTCCTTCAAATTTTTCGGTGTTAAATAAACGGAAAAAATGGGATTATTCTAAGCACTTTCTTTTATATTTTCTCTTAAGATTTTATGTTAAGACCAAAATATACCTTTCACTTACCAAGTCAATTTTTTTTTCATTTTTATTCTTTTTAAACTATTTTTTTTGTTATTAAACTTTATTATTATTAATTTTTTTTTCTTTTTATTATTAAATACGTACAACTTTTCACTGTTCTTAACAATAAAAATTCAAAATTTCTCTTTGTAAAATTGTTAAGATTTATCTTTTAAGTTTATAAAAATTAAGAACATTTTGATAATTCAAATGCATTTCACTCTTATTTTCGTTTGAACTAAATATAAAGAGGTAGTTCAACGTTTCAAGAAAGAAGAACTCTTGTTCGAATCAAACATTGACAAGGTATCGTAAATGTTAAGAGAAAATTTTTTCGAGAATTTAAAATGCTCATTCCATTCTCAAAATTCAAACTAAATGAGCCTTTAGAGTTTTGTTTCCTCTTTTTTAGAAGGATATGAATTAGCATTCAATTATTGGCTTTATAACACATGGAATCTCTTTAAAAGACTTTAACAAGAGAGAAATGCTTTTTCACCATAGGAACATGAATAAATGACCCTACCCAATGTGTGTTGCATGTTTATTTACCATTCGAATCTAGGACCAAAATTCCACAAAGAGTCTCTTTATTTGACAGCTATTGTACCATCCACCTTTTTTCCTTTTTTATAAAAAAAAGGTATAACCAATTTATGTTTTTTTTTTCTCCTTTTATACACCGCGATATATTGGGACTAAAAGTTATGTAACATTAATATAACAGGTAAGAAGTCCTCAACTTGTCCCGACTTGTCAAATAAGTAAAATTTCACTGTTCGAAATTTAAATCAATCCTAAGAAGGACGAGGAAATCAAGAATAGTGTGAGATAAAATATCGGGGTATTACAATTTGGCTCCTCTCATAACGACCAAATTTGAAGTTCAACTATTACATGAATTGGATCCTCCAATTAAGTTTGTTATGCAGAATTAGTCACTGTTTTTAGTTGTGATAAAGCTTACACAAGGTATTGCGCCTGACACTATAAAGTCCCAGATGTATCATAATATCTGACAGTGACAAATTGACAATACAGAATTTTTTTATCAAGTATGTAAAGTGTCAAAATTTAAGATTGTTATGGTAAGTTATTCCAATTGACAAATTCTTTAGTCTCGATTTATAGCCAAAATAAATTAGTTACGATAATCGCATGACGGTGTAAACATCTAATACTACATATACTAGATTCATAAACACACGTGATGCGTATGTACGCTTTCTTTTTATGCACACATATATGAAATTTAAATTAAAAATTGTTCAAGTCTCAACAATTGTTTTTTTCATTTAGAAAATATGAACAAAAATAGGGACAAAATATGTAGCATCAAATTTAATGTCATAACCAAATGTAGAACTTGATTTTTATATATAGATGATAATTAAAGTAAAGTTGATTCTGAAAGTGTGTGGCTATACATGCACCATTTGTTACAAGTAATATATAATATATTAGGCAATGGAGACATTATCATCGTAAGGGTCCAAAGATTACTTTGTATATGTGGATAAAGATTACTTCTGATTTGTCTTGAATTTTAGTCTGTTAGGTCTTAGTAAAAAATAATTTGGATCCACCTCTAGTCACAAAATTTTGGTTGAAGATTGCAAGAAATTGTGCAAGAGCATTCATACATGGGAGCTAAAGGTGTGCCTTTATCTTTTAGGTATTTTTTGGTTTGAGTTTTAAATTATTTTCGGAATGCTACATTCAATTTCAAAAGGATTCTGATGTTTGGTTTAGGTTTTGAGGTATAAATGTATCATTTGAGGAATGGAATATTCCGTCAAATTTCTCCATATTATATAAGCGGGGATAGAGGATTATTCTAGGCACTCTCTTTTATATTTTCTCTTAAGATTTTATGTTAAGACCAAAATATCCCTTTCACTTACCAAGACAATTTTTTTTTTCATTTTTATTCTTTTTAAACTATTTTTTTTATTAAACTTGTTTTTTCTTTTTATTATAAAATACATACAACTTTTTCACTGTTGTTAGCAATAAAGTTCAAAATTTTTCTTTGTAAAATTGTTAAATAAGATTTATCTTTTAAGTTTATAAATATGAAGAACATTTGGATAATTCAAATGCATTTCACTTTTATTTTCATTTGAACTAAATATAAAGAGGTAGTTCAACGTTTCAGAAAAGAAGAACTCCTGTTCCAATCAAACATTAAAAAGACATCGTACATGTCAAGCGAAAAACTTTTTGAGAATTTAAAATGCTCATTCCATTCTCAATGTTCAAACTAAACCAACCTTTAGAGTTTTGTTTCAAACTAAACCAACCACTTTTTTTCTAATATTCCCATAGTCTATAAAATAAACTCAAGAATTTACTAGCCTAAGTCATCAATTGAATAATCAAGTGTGTAAAGCGAGTGTAAGCGCAACTACAATAAAAATATTTAAGTTTAAAACTTATTACTATAGTTCAATTCAAAGTTGACTTGCATTAATAATATAAGTCTTCTTCTCCTTAATTTGCCTCTCAAATGTCACATTTTTCTGATAAAAGAAAGAAAACGTCACATTTCATTCGTTATCACCATGTTATTTTGGGTCCCCACTCCAGACTAATAATAGTAGCATATATACTTTAATTATAAATAACATTATCATAACGAAAAAGAAAAAGTGTGATATCACTTTGCATAATTTGTTATTATATAAATTCAGAAGGGCAAGAAATTATATTAGGTTTTTGGATTCCTAATTGTCTTTGTGGGTTTTTATTTCGTCAAAAAGTTTTACATTATAACGTAAAAATGTGATTGAAACCCTTACTTCTAGTGAGGATAATATGACTCTTGATTGCTAAGTTACATATAATTCTTTTGAATATTTTCTTTAAATTATTTGTATTTAAATAATACACGTATCATGTGTGTACAAAATCTAGTTATACTTGTGACTTTAGCGCTCAAAAACTATTTTTAATAACACTTTAGATATATATATATATATATATATTGGACACTTTAACGTACCAAGAATAATATTTAAATTGTTAGAACATTTATTTAGAATGTTAATATATAGTCATACTGTAAAAGAAATTATGTTTAATGCTTGTATAGTAATCAATAATTCTTGTTTGTAATCCCCTAGGTCTTCTCCTTTTAATCTCCGAGAAGACTACTAATAACCTTCAAGCAATCTCTTTTGAATTCCACACAATTCCGTCCGTGCAATAACAATTCATTCACTGCCGGGAGAATCACAATAACCATGATAATAATAATTGAAGGTTTGATTATTTTATTTTGTTTTTAATTTTAGTTCGAGCGACAACTCATTTATTAACTTCAAATAGTTGACAAGAATATACCATCATTTATTCAAAAATTAAATCAAGTCCAAAACAAAAAAGTTAAATCTAATAAAAATAAAACAATAACAAAAATTTTTAGTAATATAATCAAATAAAATTAACTTTTTGGAGAAAATCCACTATGCCTTAGTCAATGGAAGTCAATTTATTTTATTTATTATCAAATAAAATTGACTTCCACTGACTTTGAACGATGATAAAAAATTTCTTTACACATGGAACTTCAAACACCCCTCAAACTCCCCCTTCCATTTCTCTCCCATCTCCAATTCCACTAAACTTTGTAACACACCAATAAAGAATAAAAACACACACACACACACACAATGCGTATTTATTCGCTACAAATAATCCTAGTTTTGTGCACAATTAATGCACAAGCCTCAGCAGTAGTCACGGCTGAAGCATCACTAGCAAAGCCCAACTGCGAAGACAGATGCGGCAACGTATCAATACCATATCCCTTTGGAATCGGAGCAAATTGTTCGGCCACCAAATCATTCACAATAACATGCATGACCTCTTTCAAAGTCCCAAAGCCCTTCATCGACATAGGCATCAATCTCGAAGTACTCGAGATCTCATTAAGTAGAGGCACTATCCGAGTCGAAAATCCTGTAGTCACATCAAATTGCAACAACAGGAGTAATGAAGGGCTATTAGTGAACTTGGCATCGACACCGTTCTCTTTTTCGGACTCCTCTCGGTTCACTGCTATGGGCTGCAACAATCTCGCTTTGCTAAACGATCAAGAAACGGCGATTGGAGGGTGCATGTCATTTTGTAATAACACTTCCGTTAATGATACAAGTTGCTATGGAATTAATTGTTGCCAGACCAGAATTCCCCCGTCCCTTAAGTTCATTAACGTGTCTCTGCAGAGTATTGATAAAAAACTTCGTCGCCACTGCAGGTAATGTTATATATTACTATCACGCAGTATGACCAGGGGCGGACCCAGGATTTTTCGATGGGGTGGGCTGAATTAACACAAAAATTTATGACAATTTTTGAACCAAAAAATTTATTCCTACAGTGGAAAAAATTTCAAAATTTAAAATAAAAATAATATAGTTAAATGTAATTCTTTTTTATGGAAGAAAATTAGTATTCGTAAAAATTATTAATTTATAATTAAGTATGTTAGATTAAATATTTGTTTGTTACGATAAAATGGATACTTAAGTTAAAAGATGGACGAGATTAAAGTCAATCTGAAAGTGTGCAGGAGAGAGTATCTTTGTCAAAGACCAATAAAAATGAATAAAGATTTCCTCTTGGTTGAAGTATATTGTATTACAAATAATATTTTTTAGTTTAAATTAAGAGTCTCATTTTTTTTAAAATGTTAATAAAAATAATAATTTTAATGCATGTCTCAAATTAAAATTTTAGTTTTCCTTTTAAAAATATAATTAATATACTAAATTTTCTGATACTAAAGAAATTATGTTCTTAACAATTCATTAATTTTAAAACAAAATTGTATTTCTTAAGAAAATAAAAAAGTTAAAATAAATTCCTGAACATTCACAAAAAGGTTAAATAAATTGAATTGAATTAAATTATTTTATATATATATGTGTGTAAATATATTAAGAGAGATAGAGAGAGGCTCTAGTTTGACAACAACACAAAACTTTTTAATTTATTTGGTTTTTTTTGTATAGTAGTGTGGGCCAGCTAGCTCATAATTTTTTCCCTTTTCAAGAGAGTTTGAAAAAGATTGACTCGACTGATTGTAGGCTGGGGGTGGGCTGGACTAAGGAATTTACTAGTCTAATAACATTTTTTTTATATAACTACTGGAAAAAAAAAAATTTGGGCTGGGCTGGAGCCCTCTGGGCCCAGGCCCAGTTCCACCCCTGAGTATGACTACGTACATTAATTCACTACAAGATGATAATTGTTCAGTGACAAATGAAATTATAATTTCTTTTCTCACAAACTACACCAACGACAAAGATTTTGTCACTAGAGGGTCACTAAAAGGTTTTGGTCACAAAAATGGTTTTCCATGGCAAAAGGTTTTAGTCGATAAGACTCTCTACTGCTTCACTAAAATATTGTGACACTCAGGGGTGTTTTCGGTTTCGATTTCCAAACTTAAATATATCCGAACAAAAATTTTCGATTCCGTTTTATTTGATTTTCATATAATTTTCTTTAAAGTAAATAAATTGTAAGACAACACTTATTTTGGTCAAAAAAATAATAACTCTATACTTGGTCATACTTATTTGGGATAGAAAAAATATCACTCTTACATTTATAATATAGTTTTAATATTCATGACATCTCAGAGAGTTGATTTCTCACAAGATCTTGTAAATTTTAGGAACATAAAATTTTAGTTAGTGAAGTAATATTATTTTCGAGTCACATATGCAATGATTCGGTTTAGTTTGGTTCATTTTTGTAATGTCACGCCCCAAACCCGAACCAAATATATTTTATTTCGGTTCTGTTTCTTTGTTTCGGTGTTTTATGGATCAGTTCGGTCATTTGATTTTTGGGATTGTCACAACCACCCTAGTGGCACATGCTTAGGAACACCTTAGTGACAATAACATTTTGTTGAAGTGGAAATTAACGGGAGATCCAGAAGTTCCACATCACAATCTTGCTCTAAATTAAATTATCAACATTACAGAATAAATTGTGATTAAACAATTATAAATCTGATTAATTTAAAACTGCATACTTGATAAACATATTAACTTAAATATTAGAGTTATTTATAATTAACCCCCTTAATGTTTCACAGCTTTTGTAATTTCACTCATGAAGTTCATTTTGCATTATGCCCGTCCTTAAATTTGGCTCTTGTTTTAAATTTAGTCCAAAACCTAACCTGCAATTAACTTTTGGACGATTTTGCCAATGTGTTACTTTAATCTTCAAGCCACGTCAGCTGCACGTGTCAATTTCCTTCCAAAAAACAAAAAAACATGTTGAGTTTTAGACTAAAGTAAAAATATGATCAAACTTTATAAATAGATGTGGCACGCAATAAATTTCATGGATGAAATTGAAAAAACAGTCAAATTTAATGAAAATAAATTATAAATAACTCTAAATACCATATCTAACAGTTGCTTTGTTGAATTGTTAATTACTGATATGAGAAAAAATTATGATTGAATATAAAATTGCTTAATCTTACTTGTAACACAGGTACGCATTTATGGTGGACCAAGAATGGTTTAGTGAGTTGAGCAATCCCTTTGTGGTGCAATTTATGGAAAATGTGCCAGTTGTGCTTGATTGGGTAAAACATGGGGGATCTTGTGAATCCTTCGAAGAAAAAAATATTTCTTGCGGTGCAAATTATCCTAGAGATAATAGTACTAATAATGCCACATCCTTATGTGGCCGTAATGCTAGATGTTTTCCTCGTATGGGTTTGTGTACTTGTGAGCTTGGCTTCTCTGGCAACCCATATCTTCTCAATGGATGTCAAGGTACTACTACCACTACTATTAGCACATCTTTCTCATTCTTTTTAATTTTTTTTGATGTTTTATATAGAGTAGCGTATTCACATCGCACTGGTATTTGGAATGAAAGCGATTTTATTATGACATTTTAGTTTTAACCCTTAATACTGTACTTTGTGTGCATTCTTCTTTTGGCACTAGTACGTTCAATATTGTTCACTAGTTTAATTACCTTTTTAAAGTCAATTTGGTTTTGAAATTAGTTTTTTCATAGATAGTCTAAAAGTTCATATAAAGTTTGTGATGGATGGAGTATTGAAGTGTGTGAGTGTGTTTGAGTGTAAGGTCCCTACCCGAGCTTGGAGGTCCTAACTTTAGTCTCTTCATTTGCAAATGCGGTATTATTTTTACGATGTAAAATTAAAGTTGCAAATGCGTAATTATTTTTCCGATCTAATAAAGAAAAAATAAGTTGTACTTGTTGGCTAACAAGTTTGGGTGACATGCATGCAGATATTGATGAATGTGCAAACCCAACAAATAATTCATGCAGTAATATCTGTGTGAATACAGTAGGGGGTTATACATGTTCTTGCCCCTCTGGATTTGAGTTTTACCCTCCAGACCGTTGTTATAAAAGGGACACTCGCAAGATGGCTTTAATAGGTATATAACACATCTCTCTCTCTCTGTGTCTCTATCTCTCTCTGTCTCTCCCTCCCTCTCTCCCCTTCTCTCTCTCTCATACTTCAGTTGTGCTTATCAAGCACGCGCGTGACATTTCTGGTGAAACAATTGCTTAGTTTTCCTTAATTTCATAACGCACATAGTTAATTTCAAATCATGGTTATGATAAGGGATTTATGGATCTTAGATTAATTGAACTTTCGGTATGGATCTCCAACGTATTGTAATTATCTATCAAACGGCTAGATTGATGAATTATATGAATTTGAGAGAAGTTAATAATAGGCAAAACTTATTTATTTTACACCAAATAATATAAGCGACTTGTTTTAAGAAGTGTAAGTTGATGAAGCTTAACTATTGCAGGGACTAGCAGTAGTGTTGGAGGGCTTCTTTTAATAGTTGGTATGTGGTGGTTGTACAAAATAATGAAAAGAAGAAAGAAAACAAAGCTCAAGAAAAAATTCTTCAAGCGAAATGGTGGTCTGCTTTTGGAACAACAATTATCTTCCGGTGAAGAAGGTAACGTTGATAAAACAAAAATTTTCACGTCAAAAGAGTTGGAAAAGGCCACTGACCAGTATAATCAAAACCGCATCCTTGGTCAAGGAGGTCAGGGTACAGTTTACAAAGGAATGTTGGCGGATGGCAGAATTGTAGCAATTAAAAAATCCAAAATTGAAGATGAACGCCAACTTGAACAATTTATTAACGAGGTTGCTATTTTATCTCAAATTAACCATAGAAATGTGGTTAAATTACATGGATGTTGTTTAGAAACAGAAGTTCCTATGCTGGTATATGAATTCATCCCTAATGGAACCCTTTTCCAGTACATCCATGATGAAAATCCAGAGTTCCCACTTTCTTGGGATGTGCGTTTACGAATTGCTGTAGAAGTTGCAGGAGCTCTAACCTACCTACACTCAGCAGCTTGGGTACTAATTTATCATCGAGATATCAAGTGCACAAACATACTCTTAGATGAAAAATTTAGAGCAAAAGTGGCAGACTTTGGGACCTCGAGATCAATTGCTATTGACCAAACACACTTAACAACAAAAGTACTAGGAACATTTGGTTACTTAGACCCAGAGTACTTTCAGTCAGGCCAGTTTACAGAGAAAAGCGATGTTTATAGCTTCGGAGTAGTTCTTGTTGAGCTCCTGACTGGAGAAAAGGCGGTCTCATCAACTAGAATTGAGGAAGGAAGAGGCTTAGCATTGCATTTTAAATCGGCGATAAAGGAGAACCGCTTGTATGATATTCTTGATGCCAGAGTTGCGAGAGAGGGAGTAAAAGAAGAGATCAAAAGGGTCGCTAATCTTGCAAAACGATGCTTGAACTCAAATGGCAAGAAAAGACCTACAATGAAAGAAGTGGCAATGGAACTAGAAGGGATTAAAAGGTCGAACAAAGCACAAGTTGAAGAACACCATGAAGCTGAGGTTGAAGATGTTATTGAACTACAGGGGCCTTGGGATATAGGGTCAAGTTCAATTGGGTCAACTTCAATAGGATCAAGTTCAATAGGGTCAAATTCAATAGGGTCTGTTGCCAATAACATATCAGCCTCATTAGATGTTCAACCTCTACTCTATAACTGACAAATTATTTATAGCAATAGTGTGTGTTTCTATATACTACTTTTTATCTTGTGCAAATCTAGGAAGTTTAGTAAGTTTAGTTATATAACCTTGTGCTTATAGGTGTGACTTTGTGAGTTAGAATTGAAATTAATGTAATTCTCTAGCTTGTTTTGTGTAGTTAGATGTCCAACATCTACTTTGTAACTAATTTGTGATGAACTATATATAACTTTATTGTGTGATTTGTATACTACCTTTTATCTTGTCTGATTATACAACCTTGTGCATATGTGTTGTGATAAATTTTAATACTCGCAAGCGCACGAATTAATTTATAGTATAACGTGTAAGCAAGGTCGATCCAACAAGGACTCAAACAATATGTTTTATAATTATCTTGTTAATTTTTCACTAAATTCCTAATCTAGTAAAGAAAATTTTATGAGAGTCAAACAAATAAAATAAAATAAATTAAATTAAATAAAACAAAAACTAAACTAAAGCAATGGAACTAAATTAAATAATACTAAGCAAGATAATAAAATTAATGAATTAATTAACTAGGGTTTCGGAATAATATATTTAATATCATCTTCCTAAGTATTCATGCGTGTAAACTCTACTCTTATCTCAACAACAATTTGGTCTCTCGACCCTATTATTTGCGGAAAATAAAACCATTCAATTTCAATTAATTAATAAAATTCAATTGTAATTATTCCAAAACCAAACTTTTGTATAAAGTCAAAACACTCATTATATCCGTCAAAACACACCATATATCCGCTCTTAACAAATCATAAAGTGAATCCAACAAAACAAATGAGAATCCAACTTTATTTTCATCAATTAAAATAGTCATCCAATAGGAAGAATTGTATTTAACATTAACGCATTAAATTTGCAGAGTCAAGTGGCATGAACACGTGTAAGGGAATCAATTAAATATACTCATCTTAACCCTAGCCCAAATTTACGCTAGCATAGATAAAAATAAATAACAAATTATGGGAGCATAAAATTAGAACTTTTATTCGGGCCGGTTATTCGAGGCATGCCCAAGATTCGTGGAGCAGATCCAGATGGGGAGTGAGAATTCACACTAAGCATGTAAAGCTATGAGTACCCAGCCGAGTAAAGGTATCTCAACCGAGCATAACGGCAAAGGCATATATAACCGAAGTGCTGATATAAGCATCATAGCCAATACGAAAGAGACACATGTACTTATGGGCATGATCAGTGCTTGTTGCCGATGTAGGCGCCTGGTCAAATGACGATAGGACACCTGTAAATTGCAAAGCTAGTTATGGATAAGAGCACACTCCCCACATGAAAATTGTAAGTTTGATGAACAAGTTATACCCTTTATTGTCATTTTAATATTAACCTAATGAGTATTGTGACCTTAATTTTATAAGTATAAATAGAAGGGGATAGCTCACTTAGAAAGATTCCAATTTTTACCAACCCTCATACAATTAACATTCTCTCTTAAAAAACAACTATTTCATCCTTGTAACTAATCTAAATTGAGCCATTATAGCTTAATAAATAACACTATCACACACTCCGGGAGGACGTACTGCCGGACTGGGTATAAAATTCTCTATCTACAGTCATTTTTGTAATTTTTTCTCATTTTTAGCATTCGTCATTTGATATTCTTTGAGTCACACCTTCATAAGCATTTTTGGAAAAATGGTCCATACAAGAAGCCAACAAGTTGGCGATGCAAACCCCGATATAATACCCATAGTTAATTCGAATCTAAACCCAACCACCAATCGAGCTGTGGCTCATGAACTACAAACAACTAGGCTCCCAGGTCGGGGCCTGAGTCATTCCCAACACACTCTACCTCCCCTTATGATACCAATTATGTGAATAAGGAACCCATGATTGTAGATGAGCAACATGAGCTTGCCAAGTTGAGGCAAGAAAAAGAAGTTTTACTACAAATGCTGGGGGAGCAGATGCTGAAAAACGTTATATAGGAGCCGGCCAAAGTGGTGGCCCCAATTAAAACCAATATTTCCTCCACTAGGGAAGAACTAGGAGATGAAGTTAATTCGACCGACCGTGAGAAGGGTAAGTCGAAAGTGGCCGAAGAGCCACGTGTGAAGGTTTTTAATGAAGGGGGGTGTTATACCGCCCCTAGTGCTACTATGCACCCTACTGTCTTCGACCAATTGGGGGATAAACCGGCCTAAACGGCCAAAAAAACAAAAAGTTGCACCAAGAATTGGGCCGAACAAGATTCGGGGAGAATGATTTATTTGGCGATTGCTGACAAAATAGATGATGAAAAGTTAACAACTGAGTTGACAAGGAAGGCTTTGGGGGAAGACCTTCAGTCCCCTTTCACTTGGCGCATTCAGGATGCGCCATCGCCCGAGAAATTAGAGCAGTCGAAGTTCAACATTTATGACGGGCGTTCAGACCCAGCTTTGAGTACCCGCGTTCTGGATGCCCGGGGGTCCTCGTGGTCGGCGATTCCGTTATTGCTATGAAAATCGATTTTGAAAAGAATAAGAGTCGCCAGTTTGTTTTAATAAACAAAAAAAAAGGTTTATGTAAAAGAGACGTATTTATGAACTAAATATCCTCTTATACACAATGTATGCGAAACAAGTTAATTCGAAGGTTCGAGGATTAAGTTACGAATCGCGAAGGTGTTAGGCACCCAATTCGCCCGTTCGATCTCTTGAGTAGGATATGCGTGTGTTATAATTCAGTTCTTGCATGCTGTTACTTTACAACTTTTCGTGCTTGCCTTAGAAATCGAGATTTTGGAGATGGGATGAAAACAATGTGTGAGAATCCGGACCCATACCCCGAGATAGGAGAAAAGAGTCCTCGTTCTCGGTTTTATTTGAAAACGTATTTTATAGAGTCGCCAGTTTGTTCTACAAGAAAACAAACAAAAGATCATACGAAGGACAATTCGAAAGTGAATTATCCTTCATACGTTTGAAACCAGAGATTTATTTTGAAAATTGACTTTGCTAGGGTTCGGGAACTACGTTACGAATTGGGAAGGTGTTAAGCACCCAATTCGCCCTTTCGGTCTCTTAATGGATCATGTATCTAATTCCTATTTTAGATATCTTGCAAGTAGTTCGAATGGTTTTTAGAATAGTCCTTTCCGGATAAATTTAGTTTAAAATAATATTTTAAAATCAGACTCGAGCTTTGCGAGCGCCTACGTATTCATTCGTAGAATGAAATCAGAGTCTCGTAGTTCCTTTCTTTTGGAAACTGTTTTTGTATTTTTGTTTGTTTTGAAAACGAGTCAAAACAGGTTTTAGATTTCTTGTAAAACTTAGAAAGGATTTGTTTTGAAAGCAATGAACTTCTTTGCAAGTTATCTAATTTTCTATATTAAAAGTGAAATTAAATGCAGTACTGAAATTAAGGAGGGTTGTAGAAAATATACCTGATGCGCTTGAAGAAGAAATAAGAACCTTGCCTTGATTGCTCCTTTCTCTCTCTAGAACTTTCTCTTTCTAGATTTTCTCTCTCTAGAAGTTCTCTCTCAGAATTTCTCTAAAATGACTCTCTAATAATTTTGACAGAGTTTCTAATTGCTAAAAACACTATTGAGTGTTGATATCTCCCCAAAATGAGAGTCCAAGGGTCCTATTTATAGCAAAAATCTCGCCAAAAACGCTCCAAAAGAGGCCAACCGCAAAGGGTAGCCGCAGGGCGCGCGGCTGGGGCGTGCGGCTAGGTGCCAACCGTACGGTTGGGGAGCCAACCGTGCGGCTAGGGAAGGTACCAACCGTGCGGTTGGGAGCCAACCGTGCGGTTGGAGCGTGCGGTTGGGGGCTGCGGCTAGGAGCCAACCGTGCGGTTGGGGGCGTGCGGCTGGCTAACAAAAAAGTCAATTTTTCTAGTAAGCGAAGTGGCGACAAGGTTGCGATTAATTCCTAACGCGCTCGAAAATCAGGGTTTTTCCTAACAGTCTCTTGTATGCATGACGACTCAAGACTTGATGCAGAATGCTTGTTAGGTTTACGCGAGAGTCGCGGATTGGGGTGTTCACACAATGTGTTTCCTAATTCTCCCATGATTTTAAAAATAAGTGTGTGTGATTTGAAAAAGAGAATTTGATAATAATAGATGCAGTGAAACAAGTGATTTTGTAAAGCATTGGGCTTTTCGAAAACTGATTCAATGTGGAATCTTACACTCGATATGATATGAGGCGAGTTAACCAATCGTGTACCATAGTCTATTGATTAAACCGGTATAGATAGCACTAGTGCTCTCATCATCGAGTATTCATCACATATACACCGCAATCTATGAGTTAGATTGAATATATAGCGATTATCGATTCATTCGTATAACAATACCGCTAATCCGGGATTTTGAGAAAGTAAAAAAGTAATAATACTATTTCGGAATTGGGTTAGGGTTTATTATACGCCTTTGGTTTTGAAAACAATTTAAAAAAGGGGTTTTGAAAAGCTATCAAGTGATAGAAATTATGCAAACAAGAGTATGAATTATAAAACTGACGAATAAATAAAAGAAGAGAGAGAAAATTATATCTGAGCTCTCTTAGAGGGAGAGAATAAGGATATCTTGGTGTGTACCACGAAATTCCCTTGGATTGTTCATGAAAAATATGAATGGAGGGGGGTCTATTCATAGTTGAAAAAAATACTTGGAGAGTAAGAAAAGAGATTGCAACTAGGACTCTTGGAGCATATCGTGAAACCTTTCCACCGTTGGATCATTCTGATTTTTGGATATGTGTTGGGAATAGAAGTCTTATAGATTGTGTAAAAATTTCAGGTCGATCAGATTTCGGGAAGGTTCACTTTTTCTCTGATTGGTACAAAGAGTTTGTTTCCGCGTAGGAAAGGTAGTTATTGTAAACAAGGTCACTTGTTTGTACGACAAGTCAAGTTCTAACTGTTGTATCATTCTGATTTTTGGATGAGTATTGCCAACATAAGTCTTATATACTCTGTAAAATATTGGAGACGATCGGAGTTCGGGAAGGACTCAGTCTCGTTGGCTTGGTACAAAGAGTTTGCTCTCGCGTAGGAAACGTACTTGCGTACAACAATCTCTACAATTGAACTTTCAACCGTTGGATTTTCCTAAATTTTGGATATGTTTTCCCTCAAAATGTTTTAGAGTTTGTATCCAAATTTGAGGTCGATCAGACTTAGGGAAGGCCACTATTAATTTTAATTTACTACAAAGGACATTTTGACTAGAATTGCACGATAGACAAATTGATTCTTGATGATCCCATGTCCAACAAAGCTGAATTTTTGAATATGTTCTTCCCCACAATAAGGCCTATCTACTGACCAAACTTCAAACCATTTTAACTTCGAGAAGACCTCCATTTGATCACCCAAAACAAACTCATGATTTTTTGAATTTTCGGAGATCCGACCGTCGAATTGAGCTGATTTTCGAGTATGCTACTCCTTATGATAATGTCTAATAACTCTCTAAGTTTGAGGATGATCCAAAATGTGTAACTCTCCTTTCAAAAATTTCCCAGAGTTTTGACGGTTTTCGGTTCCGGCAATTTTCGATAATTCTGTAACTTCTCATACGGGATCCTTTTGGCTTTCTTCTTTGAAATGTATCACATGAACAAAGTACATGTACATCTAGGAATGCTTGTGCATGCATGTGTACTTATTTTTTTGGAGTTCGGGATACTTGCGGGGGTCGCAAAATAAGGTGTTTACACCAGCCGATCACATTAGGCATTACAGGAAAGTAATGGCCTACTAGCGAAATGAGGAAGCTTTCATGTGCCGTATGTTCCCAGCCAGTTTAGGGGATACAACGCTCAGATGGTTTGATAAATTCCCCCTCTAAAATCAATTGCTTTCGTGAATTGGCCGAGCAATTTACAGCCAGGTTTATTACAAACACCAAAATGGTCAAAGGGCCAGAAGCCTTGACTCACATGAAGAAGAAGCATGGTGAAATGTTGAGAGAATATTCTCAAATATATTGGGAACTATTTGAGGAAACAGAGGACTACGATCAGCCCTTTCAAGTTCGGCTTGCCATGGGATAGCAATGGCATTTACAACGATCTGATGCACAATCCGCCGAAGACTTTTAATGATTTTTTGTCTAGGGTAGATGAGTTCTCGAGGGTTGAGATGATGATAGAGCGGCAAACAGATTTACGTTTAAGAGCGAAAAAAAGGGGAATGGTGATTGACGTGATGATGGCCAAGGCAAAAAGAACCGCAGAGAAGTGGGAGATAAGGATAAGAAGTCGAACACCTTTGTAACACCCCGTGTCCAAATTCCCATGTTAATCCTTCTCCAAAGCCCGGTTAAAGCTTAAGCTCCATCGAGGGGTGAACTTTTAGTTTCAGACCCTTCTTAGTTGATCAAACATTTCTTGCATGTCATCTTAGGTATATTGAGTTCGTGGGAACAATCTTTTCGTAATTCGGGTGGTTCGAAATAGAATTGAGATGTCAATCAGGTGTTTTCACTTTATTCGATTTCTTAATTTTAGTTAACTTTGAGCTATCGTAACTCATCCGTCTCTTGTCAGCTTAAGATTCTGCTTGCAACCACATTTAGTTTTTGATTCATTCTACAACTTTTATGTTTTGACTGAAAGCCAATTTATACTCCTTGTGGGTCAAATCAACTCGTGAAGTTGACCAATCGCTAATTCCGATTGTTTGGTTGTGCTTTCGCAGAGGGCTGTCTTCTATGGATTTCTGAGAATTTTTCATCCATAATTTGGGGAAACTTTCTTGATGAAAGTTGTATATATTTCAATTATCTTTCCATCGATATGTGGATCGTCCAAATCCGAGTTCGGAGCAGAGAGTTATGACCATAATACTAACAGTACACTTTTTGCCCGTAGTAAGATCAATCTTACTCATCAGTTTTTATTGAGAAATCAGACCAGTGCACTTTTTGACCTGAATAGGATCGATATTAATAGTAAGATCAATCTTACTCATCAGAATAGGCATATTTTGACTACGTTTGACTCATTTTTCTCACCATTTATCAACCCAACACACCCATTTCGAGCCATTCCGCCCCATAACCTTCAAGAGGGTTCTAGAAAGAGATGGAGAGGAGATTCTTGGGTGTTTTTCATGATTCTTCATTTCTACCCAAGATTGAAGCCCTAAAACTCCATCTTTATTACTATTCATCATCTTTTACCTTCCATTTCATCATTGGAGCTCAAGGAGGAGAGCTAGGGTTTCGGGATTGGACATCCACACTTTTTTCGACACTCAAATCTCATGGGTTATCATCAATAGAGGTGGGAACACTATTATAAACTCTTCAATTTCAACTCTTTGTTGTTGCATTAGATTTTCCAAACAAAATGGGTTTTTATCATACAAAACCCTAGGTTTGTGATGCCATATGGATAGGGGCTAAATAGACCTTAAATTAATTATGCATAATGGTTGATAATTACTCCAATATCATGTTTTATCAACTAATTATAAGATATAGCATATACATGTAAAGAATCCCCATGAACCCACATGATAACTAAAGTGTGAATTAGGAAATTTGGGGATTTTGGGGTTTTTGTTTAAAGATGGGTGATTGAGGACTAGGAGAGATGAATACTCACAAACATACCATTAGTTCTAGGCTTAAAGCATTTTCCTTGAGGTTTATGCCGACAAGCCACTTGAGCGGAAGCGTATGCGATAACCTTTGGAACCTAGCACCTCACATAGCCCAATATAAGCACTAATGATGGAAATACAATCTAGACACACTCTAGTAATTTGGTGAACATAGTTGGTGGGGCGGTGGTGGTGGTGACCACAATTAAATAAAGCTAAGCTTGCCGTATTTAACTCGATTAGGCGAGAATTATATAAATGGATGCTAGGCTAGATAGAACAAGGTGGGGACTCTAATGTGATTCATACGGTCTTAGCTTTATACGAATCACACAGCCTTGGTTTTACACACTTGACACATTGTGTAATGAAGGTATCGATAGTACACTAGTTGGCATTATTATATGAATAATCATTTGACAACAAGGCTTGGGACAAGAAAGCATAGGTGACGACACTTATGATTACGATAAATGACAATTAGATGAAAGAACTCGCTCGTTCCATAACTATGCTTAATAGATGTTGTGAAAAGGCTATAAGGTCAATTACATTATTAGTAATATGAATAGAGTTATATATATAAGAATGATTATAAAGCCTTAACGTGAATCACTTTACTAGTGCAATGAACACGAGTGATATGCCTTATTATTATTATTATTATTATTATTATTATTATTATTATTATTATTATTATTATTATTATTATTATTATTATTATTATCATGTTATGGAATGACTTGTGAGAATATTGTGATATGATATATGATAGTGAATTGCATAGTCCATGATGGTCCCGGGTTTGGTCTCTAACGATTGGGGCCAGAATTTAGGACATAGTCTCTTGGGTGCAAGACCCGAAACCGTGCACGAAAACTAACGGGAGGCCCTGTTACCGAGTCAGTGAAAGGCCACGAAATGCAGACCTGGCGGAGCTTGGACAACTATTGGTATGATGTGATTGATCATTGAGAATAAGAGACTATGTCTCGGATGATACTGATACGCCGTAAAGACGGATGAGTTGTTTATACATGATATGTGATCTTGTATTATATATGTTGTATTGTTTTATGTGTGTTGCTATATATGTATGTATTGTGAATAACGTAAGAATACTTGTGGATTGTATTGAATGGTCTGAATATCCGTAGAGACGAGTTGGCTAACATAATGGATTTATACGTAAAGTGGAAATCATGAACAACTATTGACCCTTATATATGTAATGCGGGCATGTGAAAATGTTTAGACTAGGAGAACTATTTTTCGGATAGTAATGTACACAAAATGTACCAATCACAGTTATAGGAATAACTAGTAGGGTGAATATCGTAATCTAGCAATGAAGCTTAGTAGTCGACCAAGTATGGAATGCATAATGAACAGTTATTAAAGAAGAAATAACGAATACTTGGTCCATAGTCTCCGACTCTCAGTATGAGCATGAGATAGTTAGGTAGTAGTAGTGTTGTTACACATTCTGGAGCGAGTCGACTTTGCATGATGAACCTTAGGAAGCTAGAGCTTGAAATAAGATAGCCTTAGAACAACGGTCCTCTAGTGAAATTAGAACAAGTGAGGAACTTATCCTATGGAATGCCTAGAGGTGAGGTTGGTTAATCGAGTAGAGCTTCCGGTAGTTAGGATAGGGATCCTAGAGGGATTTGGCGTGCACTTGAGTGTGACTTGCATTACATAGCATGTTTTCAAACTAATGCATTAAAATAAAGTATTTCCTTCTATATAAAGATGCATACACTTGTGATTGCAACGTTTATTTTCTATATAGAACTATATAGTTCCCACTGAGCCCGGATTTGGCTCATTCCTCTTTTCAAAACAATTTTGCAGGTTGAGCTTCGGGGCAAGAGCATGGGTGTCCGTTTAGAAGCCTCTGATTTTCACGGACCTTTATAGTCCTTAGATAAAAGACTAACTTATATAATTGTTTAGTTTTTATCGTATTGTAAATGATTATGATTTTGATAAATGATATGTAAAGTAAACTTGTATAGTTGGTTTTTCATATGTATGGAAGTGGTTTTAAACTTTGCAGGTTGGTTTGTTACGTAAACGAATTTGACATGCCAAAATTTTCTAAAACAGGATTTTAAAAGACTATGTTTTATCCAAGAAAAGTTTTTGGAAGTCATGATTTTATATTTTAACCCGCCGTTGCGCACGTCATCCGTGATTAACCGGGTCCAGGAGGTGAAAATCTCAGAACGGGACTTAAGGCGTCACAGCCTTCAAGGGTGTTAGTACAATTTTAAATAAACCCATTCATAAAAATCATGTTTGAGATTTAGGGTGAACATCTTTTCAAAAGGTCAAAGCCGATGGCCGGCGTACTGAAAGGAAGGGACACAACGCTCAAATGCTACTATCATAAGGACCACGTCATAAGACTGAAAACTATAAAATCTTGAAACAATTTTTGAAAAAGTTGGTGGAAAAAGGCCATTTGGCCAAGTATGTGAAGCCCATAGGGGCAAAAGCTGATAAGCCAAAGGCAGCCGAGGAACAGGTTGCAAATGGTAGGTGTGATAGAGGCCATACATGGGGTTATTGGAAGGTCCGAGGCGACCATATGTTTTTTGTGAGCTAGATTGGCTCGAGCACGACTTTGGGCAGAGGCCCACCTAATTTGATAGGTGTTGTCGGTTTTGGCTCCCCCAAACAGAGATTGGGAAAATAATCTACTATATTAATTTTCTTTTTCTGAAGAAGACCTAGAAGGAGTCGATGTGCCCCATAACGATGCTTTGTTCTTGATGGTCAATATTTGCAACTTCGATGTCAAGAAGGTTCTTATCGATCTGGATAGTTCTTCAAAGGCTATGTACTTAAAAGCTTACAATCAGATATAGCTGTTTATTCCAAGTAAAATTTTTTGATCGGTCGATGCACTGATTTACAGTTTCAGCGGTGATGCGATCTGGCCGATCTGTGTAGTAACCGTGCCGGTTAGAATTGGTGAAATGGTCAGTGATGGACGTTTTTCTTATGACTATAGACTCGCCCTATAATGCGATTTTGGGCTGGAATTGGTTGGGTGAGATGAAAGATGTGGCCTCACCCTTCCATAAAAAGTTGAAGTTCCATTCTCCAAAGGGTGTTGTTGTTGTGAAGGACGAACAAGAGGATGCCCGATTTTATTTTAATCTAGAAGTAAGGGGATCGCTATCTGAGAAAAAGGACACCGATAAGGTTGAGTAGGTGAACTTAGTGGAAAAAGCCAAAGAGAAGCCGGTGGAAAAGAAGGAAGATGTGCTCGAATCCTCAAGTCAGGGGAAGGGCAAAGAATCAATCCAATAGCATTCAAGCAATAGTCGCCCCATAGATGGTGTAACACCCTGTATCTCTATATTTCTCTGAATCGCGATACAAGCCGCGCGTCAGGCAGAAGTGTACTTCGGATAGCCATATTTTACTCTGAAAGGATCTGTATGTCTCGAAGACTTCCAATGACTTACATTAATATATTTAATCAAGTTAGAATAGCCGTAAGTCATTTCGGGTGGTTCGAGTTGAAATCATAATGTAGATTGCAAGTTTTTAATTTACTCGACTTCATAATTTTGGATAACTTGGAGGAAGTGTAACTTCTTCGTTCCTTGCCATATTGAGTTTTCGTTCGCCTAGGGGTTTATATTTTTTGGCAATATACAACTTTCATGTTTTGTCTGAAAGCCAATTCAGACTCCTACTTGGTCAAAATTGAGTGCGAAGTAGGCCAATCGCTAACAGTTGTTCATTCGGTAACATTAACGCACTGACTTCGACGCATTTCTGGGAATAATCCATCGGGAATTTTGAAAATCTTCATTCTAATAAGTTGTAAAGCTTTGAATGAGCTTTCCGTGGATATAAAGATCACCTCAATCAGATATCTGAGCGAGAAGTTATAATCGTTCAAAGTTCAGTGCTGCAAGTCCTACGCGCGTGAACAGTACCCGAAAATTATAACAACAATGTATATATACGTGCTTCTTCATTTTCTTCCTTAATTCACCTCCACCTCCCGAGAGCCCCTAGTAAGAGAGAATAACAATGAAATTGAGAGCTTTATGGGAGATCCATGGTGAGGAACCAAGATCCTTCATCCTACACTTTCTCCACATATTACTCATTATCATCTTCAACGTTAAGTTCCTCCATGGCTAGGTTTTAGGCGAATTTGGGGGTTTTTTTAGGCTCAGCTCTTTCTCGGTTCGATTCTGTTGAATTGCTTCGAGGGGTTAACCCTCAATAGGTGGGAACACTAGTATTTAAAGTTGTTCTCAACTTATTACAACTTATTCTACTCAAATTAAGCAAACAGATGAATTTGTACATGTTTTCAACAAAGTGCATGTTCATGGGGTTTGGGGGCTGACTTCTCATAATCATTGGTTTGATTTGCATCTAATATGATTATAAATTGTTGATTATACACAAACCCCTAATTCCTACGTTGATTTTGTAAAGATTGGAGTAAAACCCTCACTTACGTATGCGATAGTAAATGGTATATTATGCTGCGCATTTATACGATGGAATACTTGGATCTAAAAGTATATTTGAGATATAGTTATGTGTATATGTGAAATTGTTGTTGCACTAGAGCATTGGTTTATGATTTACGAGATTTATTACTTGCCAAGCTAGTCCGTAATTATGCTAGTCAAGGTTACAAGATTATTTTGATGAAGTAAAGTACTAAGATCATATTGGGAGGTTTACATAGAACCTATATATATTATGTAAATGATACATTATACATGGCCTTGTGCTGAATTTATGAAAAACTACTAAACCTCCAAAATACTTGATATTCATGTTTTAGCTGTTAAATGACGAACTTGGCAAACCGGCTCTAAGTACAACAATAATATCACTACAGAAGTTATAGTTTATTTGTGTACACATACCTATATGGAAACACACGTATTATATATATTCTTGCATACCTTATTTCGATATTTTTGTTTCATTAAGATAGTCTTGGATTTCAATATCGCTTAGCCAAAACCGTTCATACCAGATAGAAATTGGTTACTTCCTGTAGCGTATAGCCTTGGAGGCTACGCGAGTTATGAGATTTCCCTGGGGGGACATATCCTATGTGATATTTGGAAAAGTAAGTTTGATATATATATCTGTATTCTAGTGTTTACACATGTAAAATGTATCTTTGAGCCAAGCATATAGATTTATGATATTCTGTGCTTTCGTAAGCGATAATTATAATCTTTATACAAGTTTGGGTGTATTCAGTATATGTTTGAAATAAAGATAGCTTTTCATTACTTCTATTCTTGTTGGCTAGTTGATGGATTCGAGATGAACCTTATTATTAGTTATTCGGCACAATTATTCGCATGTGGGCTTGTTAGTTGAGTGATTTGATTTGTACACATAAATGGTTGAGCTAGTCTATCGTAGGTCCCAGGTTTGGTCTCTAAAGGTTGGGGCCGTAAGTTGGGACTGAGTGTCCCTGGGTGAAAGACCGGAAACCGTGCATGGAAACGAACGTGAGGCCTTGCTGCCGCGTGGGTGAAAGGCTACGAAATGCAGACCTGGTATTACGCTTGACTAGTTACGAGTTGTTGAGATGATCGCCGAAAGAGCGAGAGGTTTTTTAGATGATGTGATTATGGTGCCACACTGTATAAACTAGCCAACGGACTCATATATATATATATATATATTTTCTTACTAAAGACTATTTGTATCTGAACGATACTTCTTTCATCATGCATATGGGGTTTATAACTATTTTATGTTATTAGCTAGCTTTCCATTGTATTTTCAATTGTATCTTATGATATTTCGGGGATGGGAAAGCATTAGCAGGCATATCATAATATGATTTTTATTACAAAAAGGAAATTACTTTCAGGACTACACCTCGCACGCATTCTTTCCACACGTATATTTTTATATACACAACCTTATAGTTACCAATGAGCCCGTGTTTGGCTCATTCCCATTTTTCAACCCAGTTTTGCAGGTGCATCTTGGGAGATGGCATGATTGTGAAGTCCAAGACCTCTGATTACCTTAGACATTTATAGTCATCCATAAATGACTTATCTTTTACTAGTTTTAAATATCAGTTGTATAATTAAATTTTAATTTGATTAAATGTATAATTATTGGAAATGATGTATAGCACAACTTGGATTGGGACCTCCTTGGAGGATTTGTGATTGGAATTTCATTTGTATGAAAATGGTTTCAAATTTTACAGGGCGGATTGTTGTTCAAACGAACTCCTCATGCCGAAATTTTATAAAACGGGTTTTCAAACGGATCAAGTTTTATCCAAGAAAAATACTTTTAAAGGTTGTGATGTTTATATTTTAAACCCGCCGTTACGCACAACATCTGGGATTAACCGGGTCCCAGAGGTGAAAATCTCAGAACGGGATTCAAGGCTTCATAGATGGTGGGGCTAGAGGGTGGCCCGAGAAAAAGTTCTTCGAAGACCTTATTCAAGTCCCTCGTAATAGTTGGTTCAGATGAAAAGGAGAGATACTTTTTGCTGGGTAGCAATTTAAGAGTCAAATAAAGAAGTGACTTGGCTGATTTTCTTAGTAAATATTGACATCTTTGCCTGGCAATCGTATGATATGCCTGGGATACTAGCTGAAGTGATGTGCTATAAGTTACATAGAAACCCAAGCTTCAAAGCTATCAAGCAAAAAACCCACTGAGCATCTCCAGAAAAAGCAAATACAGTTGAAGAGAAGGTACATAAATTGTTTATAGCCGAGGCTATTAAAGAAACAGAATTCCTAGAATGGATTTCAAATCCTGTCGTGGTTAGGAAGAATAATGGCAAATGGAAGGTCTACATAGGCTTTACCAACGTAAAACAAAATATGCCCAAAGGAAAGTTTTTCATTGCCAAGAATAGATCAGTTAGTGGATTCAACAGCCGGTCATCAAAGATTAAGCTTTTTGGATGCGTATTCGAGGTATCACCAGATTCCTCTATTTGGCCTTCATTACTACTATGGGGTTGTACTGTTATAAAGTAATGCCACTCGAGCTGAAGAATGAAGGAGCTACTTATCAGTGGTTAGTAACCAAAATTTTCAGAGACGAAATCGGGAAATCGATGGAGGTCTATGTGGATAATAGACTGGTGAAAAGCAAGGTCGCTGCCGATTATGTTCGGGACTTGGGGAAGACCTTTGAAATCCTAAAGCACTATCGAATGAAGCTGAATGTTAAGTGTACGTTTGGGGTCATCTCAAGCAATTTTTTGGGTTTCATTGTAAATAATCAGGGGATAGAGGCTAATCCAGAGAAGGTTCAGGAAATTCTTAATGTTCAGAAGCTGACCAACCTTAAAGAGCTGCAAAAACTCACTGGTATAGTTGCTGCTTTACATTACTTTATTTCAAAATGTTTTTATAAATGTATACCTTTGATTAAAGCATTGAAAAGAACAAAATAATTTGTATGGAGCGAAGAATGTGATAAAGCTTTAGATGAGCTGAAAAAATACACATGTACCTAGCTTCTCTGATTAGACAGTAATTTTGGCCCTAATCAGAGAGCATGAAAATATCCAAAAGCATGTGCATTTTACTAATAAATGTTTAATAGGGCCAGAGTTAAATTATTTGCTTTTAAAAAAACTTATACTAACGCTAATCAGAGCATCAAGGAAGCTGAGGCACTATTTTGATGCCCACCCAACCAAAGTCCTTATTTTAAGTCCAATTAAAGCAGCCCTGAGAAAGGCAGACTTATCTGGCAAAATGGAAAAGTGGTCGGTTGAGCTTGGCCGATTTCATATTGAGTATAACCCGAGGATAGCTATCAAAGGCCAAGTCCTAGCAGATTTCATTGCTAAGTTCACAAGCACAGTTGAAACTAACCAAGGCAACTAGTTACCTGTCCCAGTTGAGGGGCAAAATGAGGATATCGATATGATCGAGGCTGGGCAAATTGAGAGGACTATAGAGCTGGTAGTAGCTGAAAATCTGAATAATCAAACTTCCTGCTCACTTTGCATAGATGGGTCATTTACAACTGGTGGTTCAGGTGTGGGTATAGTATTCAATACTCCTAAAGGATGAATCATTGAATAGGTAGTTTGGTTAGGGTTCAGGGCAAGCAATAATGAGGCTGAGTAAGAGACATTAATTCTTGGCATGAAAAAGGCCAAACAACTCGGAATTGAGGACCTGGTAATCCACTATGACTCCCAATAAATGGCGGTCTATACGAGATTGGCCTAAAGGCTAATGAGAGAATTCAATGTTGGTCAGAAAACAACCCTAGTGGGGGTGAATAGGGTTTTAAAAACTTAATGCGGAATTAAAATGTTTTTAAAATATTTAAGCAAAGCAACTTAGCTAAGGAACAATATCAAGGAAATAATAAATTTCAAGTAATCAATCCCAATACAAGCAAATAAGCAATCTCAAAATACAAGTAATAATATAACAATAAAAAGAGAGCTTGAGTTTAGAGAGATTAAACCAATTTGAAGCTTGATACTTTTTGTCCTCACAGTTCGGTTTCCTAAACCATACGTCTGCGCTCGGTTAGTTCCCCGAGAATTTTCACAATTCAATCTTCTTCGGGTGAAGATCAAACCTCAATACAAATGTTGTTATGCACACAACACTCACAATGTAGTTATACACACTACACTTCTCACAAGATATGCTTTCTTGCTCTACAAAGAGACAAACTCTCTTTTGAAATGAAAAATGAATTATTTATGGAGATACACACCAATACAATAACTCTCAAGTGTATTTGAAGATTACAAATGAAGCTCACACTAGAGTTATCAAGATTGATCAAAAATATATAGCTCAAAAGGTGAAAGATTGATCAAAATGTGTTCTTGAATCTTTGTATATTTGAATATATGAATAATAGAGTATTAGAATGATTCAAGGTATATTAAAACATGTCTAGGACCTCATATATATAGCTTGCAAAACCATATGGCCGTTGGGGATGATTAAGAAAGGTTTTGGGTCAAATGTATACATTTTCAAATTTTCCAACAGCTAGTTTTGACAAAAAATTCAAATTTGTTTTGATAATTTCTCCGAATTGGACCGTTGGATCATGCTCAAATTTTAGTCAAAAGTGCTAAGAGATGTTATCACATTTAGTCAAAAGTGCTAAGAGATGTTATCACATTTAAGAGATGTTATCAAATTTTAGTGTTGTATAAGGGTTTTGGTCAAGCTAATAGCACTTGTGTTATCACATTTAATGGGAATGTGGCTAAGACTAATTCCAAAGTCTTCTAGTTGTTGTTTAATATATGAAGTTTGTACACAACAACTTCCGGTCGCCACGTATTCGGCTTCGGCCATTGAAAGGGCCACCGAATTTTGTTTCTTACTTGACCAAGATACTAGTGCGTGTCCTAGAAAATGACATGCGCCACTAGTGCTTTTCCGATCGATTTTACAACCGGCAAAATCCACATCGAAATAACTTATTAGATCAAATATATTTTCTCTTGGATACCACAAACCCAAAGAACTAGTGTCGAAAAGATAACATAATATACGTTTTATGGCGTGTAAGTGGGATTCTTTTGGATCCGCTTGAAATCGTGCGCATAGACAAACACTAAACATGATGTCTGACCTAGAAGCTGTCAAATAAAGTAAGCTACCAATCATACCTCGATACTTCTTGATGTCGACACTCTTACCACTTTCGTCTTTGTCAAGTTTCAACGTTGAACTCATAGATGTACTCATTGATTTAGCTCCTTCCATGTCGAACTTCTTTAAGAGTTCCTTCACATATTTCTCTTGATTGACAAAGATCCCATCTTTGCATTGCTTTACTTGCAATCCGAGAAAATATTTCATCTCTCCCATCATGCTCATCTCAAATTCCTTTTGCATACAAGTAGAAAATTCTTTGCAAAGATTGTCGTTAGTAGAACCGAAAATAATATCATCAACATAAATTTGCACAAGTAGCATATCATTGGCATGATTCTTAATGAACAAAGTAGTGTCTACTTTGCTTCTAACAAATCCATTATTAAGCAAAAATGAACTTAATCTATCATACCATGCTCTAGGTGCTTGTTTCAAGCCATATAATGCTTTAGACAATTTAAATACGTAATCCGGATGCGTATAATTTTCAAATCTGGGAGGTTATTTCACATAAACTTCCTCTTCAATAAATCCATTCAAGAAAGCACTTTTCACATCCATTTGATATAGTTTGAAATTTTTAAAGCAAGAGTAAACAAGTAGCATGCGAATAGCTTCTAAACGTGCAACGGGTGCATATGTTTCTTCATAATCAATGCCTTCCTCTTAATTGTATCCTTGGGCAACGAGTTTAGCTTTATTTCTAACAATAACACCATTTTCATTCTTTTTATTCCGAAATACCCATTTAGTGCCTATAATAGTATGATCATTTGGTTTGGGAACAAGTGTCCACACTTTATTTCTCTCAAATTGATTGAGCTCTTCTTGCCATCATCCAAGATTCATCTTGTTCGGCTTCATTTATGTTTTTAGGCTCATATTGAGAAACAAATGTCACATTATTGCAAACATTTCTTAAGGATGATCTAGTCATGACCTTACTAGATGGCTCTCCAATAATTTGATCAATAGGGTGGTTGAACACAAATTTTCAACTCTTATGTAAATTATTCGAGTTTTGTTCGCCCTTACTTTCTATCTCCTTAGAAGAAGTTTGAGCACTCGATGGTTCTTCCTTAGATGTATCATTAATTTGAATATCCGAAACTTTTTGGATAATTTCAAAATCATCATCGGAATGTACTATGGGTGCAAAAGGATTAGATTCATCAAAAACAACATGCATAGATTCTTGAACAACTAAACTTTTCTTATTGTAAACATGATAAGCTTTACTATTAGTAGCATATCCAAGAAATACTCCTTCGTCGGATTTAGTATCAAATTTTCATAAATGATCACGATCATTTAAAATGAAACATTTACAACCAAAAACCTTAAAATATGCAATATTAGGTTTCTTGTCATTCCATAATTCGTAAGGTGTCTTGTCTAACTTTTTACGAATAATAACACGATTAATTACATAGCATGCGGTATTAACGGCTTCCGCCCAGAAATATTCCGGTAAAGAATGTTCATGTAACATGGTTCTAGACATCTCTTGAAGAGATCTATTTTTCCTTTTAACCACACCATTTTGTTGAGGAGTTCTAGGTGCCGAAAAGTTATGATTAATACCATGCTCATCACAAAAATTATCAGTATCAATATTATCAAATTCTCTACCTCTATCACTTCTAACATGTATAATAGAAGCACCCTTTTCATTTTGAACTTTTCTACAGAATTTAGCAAATACATGAGGTGTTTCACTTTTATGTGCAAGAAAGAATACCCAAGTAAATCTAGAAAAATCATCAACAATCACAAGGACATACAATTTACCACCTAAACTAGCAACCGGATTAAGTCTAAATAAATCTAAATGTAACATATCAAGTGGTCTAGTAGTAGTAATATCTTTCTTAGATTTAAAGGGAGATTTTTGTTGTTTACCAAGTTGACGTGCATCATAGATTTTATCTTTAACAAATTTAGTTTTAGGCAATCCTTTAACTAATTCCTTTTTAGATAATTTATTAATTAAATCCATATTAGCATGACCTAATCTTCTATGCCATAACCAAGAAGCATCATTTAACACAGATAAACATTTAACATCTTGTTGAGACAAATCATCAAGTTCAAGAGTATATATGTTATTAGATCTATAAGCACTAAACAAGATAGAATTATCACTAATATTTTTAATAATGCAACATCCGAATTAAAATAAGTTCATAACCTTTATCACACAATTGACTAATACTAAGCAAGTTATGTTTTAAACCATCAACAAGTAGAACATTATCAATATAAGAAGATTTATTACCAACTTTACCTATACTAATGATTTAACCTTTGGCGTTGTCTCCAAATGTGACGTTGCCTCCTTGTTTAGGAGTGAGACTCAAGAAATTTATCTTTTCTCCCGTCATGTGTTTCGAGCATCCACTATCCAAGAACCACTTTGTTTTGCTAGCTTTTGCTCTCATGCAAACCTACACCAAAATCTTAAGTAAATTCTCTTTTGGTACCCAAAATAAGTTGGGTCCTTTGGGGTTAGTGTACATAGTGGTTCCTTTAGGAATCCAAGCAAGTTTGTTCTTAGCAAAAATTTTTTCTTTGTAATAACAAGAATGCGCATTATGAGTGTTTCTTCCATAAAATGAACCAAGATTAGTGGGATTATGCAGTGTGTATGTTTTGAAGAAATTTTTGTAATCCTTTTGGTTGTGGATTTGATTGTAACCCAAATCGGCTTTATCAAAGACACACCTTTGTACTCCCAATAGTTTATCCAAGTTATCTTTTCTATTTGTGAACTTGGTCAGACTATTAGTTAAATCCTTTACTTTTTCTTTCAAATCCTCATTTTCTAGTGCAAGTAAGTTTGAAGTCTCCTTTTCTTTTCCCTTTTTCAAATAATTGATTTCCTTTTTAAAATCAATGTTTTCCTTTTTTAAAGTTTCACATTTGGTAGAAGTAATAGAATTTTCTTTCTTGAAACTTGCATATCTTTTTGAGAGAATTTTAAATTTAATATGTAATTCTTCAAACATGGTATATAGTTCATCATATTCATTATGCACACTTTTATTATCATCAAAATTATCACTAAATGGGCTATAGTTAGAGTTTACCTCATCTTCATTTGCCATAAGACAAAGGTTAGCATTTTTTTCATTGCTAGAATCGGCATCTGATTCTCCTTCTTCGGAATCGCTCCATGTTCCTTTTAGTGCATGCTTCACTTGTTTGAATACTTTATCTCATTTATCCCTTTTCTCCTTCTTTCTAACTGAACAATTTGGCTTGATATGACCGGGCTCATGGGAATGATAGCACTTTTTGATTTCTTCATTTTCTCCTCTTTGTTGATTTGATCGATCGTTGTTTCTTCTAAAGGATGATGGATATTTGTTATCCTTTCCTTGAAATTTTTTCTTCTTAGCTAGAAATTTTATAAATTTTCTAGATAGAAGTGCCATGTCTTCATCACCATCCATTGATACATCATTATCTTCATGTTGGATAGTTTTGAGAGCTAAAGTTTTCTTTGATTTTGTATCCTCTTCTTCTTCTCTTTGAAGTTCCTTCTCATGAGTTTTTAGAGATCCCAAAAGCTTGTCCATGGTGAGTGTTTTGAGATTCTTTGCTTCTTGAATCGTCGTCACTTTTGGACGCCACTTCTTTGGAAGAATCCTAAGAATTGTTCTTATCTTATCTTCATTAGAATAAACTTTTCCAAGAAGATCCAAATCATTAGTAATAATAGAAAATCTATTATACATGGAAGCAACAGATTCATTAGGCTCTATTTTAAATAATTCATAATCATGAACAAGCATATTTATGTTATCGTCTTTAACTTGAGTGATTCCTTCGTAGGTAACCTCAAGTTTATCCCAAATTTCTTTGGCCGTTTTGCAACTATAAATTTTGTTATATTCATCCATACTTAATGCACAATTTAAAGCATTTAAGGCTTTAGCATTATATTGAAATTTCTTAATATCATTTTCATCATACTCGGATATTTTCTAAGCAACAATTTTTTCATTATCATCTCTTTTGGTAATTTCATAGGGTCCTTCAAGTACAACTCTCCATTGTTCAAAATCACTAGATTGTAAAAATATACTCATTCTACTTTTTCAATAACTATAATTTTTACCATTAAATAAAGGTGGTCTATAGGTGGAGAGACCTTTGAAAAAACCGGTTTCTTGATATATAAACATGATCGTAAACTCTAAGATTTTTAAATTAAAATAAGAGTACAACCTCTGATACCAATTGTTGGTCGGAAAACAACCCTAGAGGTGGGTGAATAGGGTTTTAAAAACTTAATGCGGAATTAAAATATTTTTAAAACATTTAAGCAAAGCAACTTAGCTAAGCAACAATATCAAGGAAATAATAAATTTCAAGTAATCAATTCCAAGACAAGCAAATAAGCAATCTCAAAATATAAGCAATAATATAGCAATAAAAAGAGAGCTTGAGTTTAGAGAGATTAAACCAATTTAAAGCTCGAAACTTTTTGTCCTCATGGTTCGGTTTCCTAAACCATATGTCCGCGCTCGATTAGTTCCTCGAGAATTTCCACTATCCAATCTTCTTCAAGTGAAGATCAAACCTCAATAAAAATGTTGTTATGCACACAACACTCACAATGTAGTTATACACACTACACTTCTCACAAGATATGCTCTCTTGCTCTACAAAAAAAACAAACTCTCTTTTGAAATGAAAAATGAATTATTTGTGGTGATACACACCAATAAAATAACTCTCAAGTATATTTGAAGATTACAAATGAAGGTCACACTAGAGTTATCAAGATTGATCAAAAATATATAGCTTAAAAGATGAAAGATTGATCAAAATGTGTTCTTGAATCTTTGTATATTTGAATATATGAATAATAGAGTATTAGAATGATTCAAAGTATATTAAAACATGTCTAGGACCTCATATATATAGCTTGAAAAACCATACGGCCGTTGGGGATGATTAAGAAAGGTTTTGGGTCAAAGGTATACATTTTCAAATTTTCCAACAACTAGTTTTGACAACAAATTCAAATTTGTTTTGATAATTTCTCCGAATTTGACCGTTGGATCATGCTCAAATGTTAGTCAAAAGTGCTATGAGATGTTGTCTAACTACTGTAAAAATTTCAAAATGATCGGAGGCCGGGAAGGCTTCCATCTTAACGTTAGATCAAAACTGTACGAAAAATGAGCGAATTTTAAATGTAAAATAAAAACATTTTTGCAATTTAATAATTTATTTCCAAATACAATTCTAATGATTTGTGAACCTCATAAATATGTTTATAAGATACCTATTTTTATTAGAGCTTAAAATAAGATCATTTAAAATTAATATGAATTTATTTTGAAACTCGGTCTTTATAAAATGTTGTTTTCCAAATAAATTCAATTTCAAGCTTGTTTGAATCAATCTTTATGCATAAATACATTTGAGCTATAAGGATTTGATCAATAATGTAACTTTACATAAATCGTAAGCACTCACTCAATTACTAAATTAACGAGTCTTTGAATGCGTTGATTTGTTTCTTCGAATTGATCTTCACTTGAAACTTTTTCTTAGAAGCTTTTCATATAGTCTTTTGATCATTTGTGCTTCATGATTTGCATTGAGATATTTGATCTTCCTTGTCTTGTCCAATGATCGAATAGTAAAAGAGTGATTCTTGCCTTGTCCAATGATCGAATAGTAAAGAATGATTCTTATCATATTTTTCTTGAATTTTCCAAGTAAATGAACTATATACTTATATCAAGAAATATGTTAAATTACACATGATTGATTTATTGTTATTATAAAAATAAGATTAAGACCTTAGGTCAACATTCAAGTCGGCCTATATTAAAAGGTTCCCAAGGACCATCAACTAGCATGTAGATGCCTTGGCAATGCTGGCTTTTGCTGTGGATTCAGAGCTAAAAAGAGCTAACGAAGTAGAATATCTGTAGAGTCCAAATATATATTGTGGGGGTAGCAGATTGTGTGTGACATCGAAGCTAATTTGGGGGTCAATTGGATGGAGTCGATCATCAGTTACTTAAAGGATGGATCATTGTCGGGTGACAGTGGGGAAGCCTATAGAATTCGAGCCCAAGCAAGCAGATATTGGCTATCACCCCAGCAAAAATTGTATAAAAGGCCCTTTTATGGGTTTTTCCTTAGATGTGGCCACCTAAGGCTGGTACAAAATGTCTTTTATGAGCTGTATGAAGGAAGCAACGAAAGCCACACCGGCGGCCGATCATTAGCCCACATAGCCAAATCTCAAGGTTATTGTTGGCCATATATACAGAAAGTTGCCGTGGAGTATATCAAGAAATGCGATAATTGTTAGAAACATACGACCATAGTTCACCAACATGCAGCAGCCCTACATCCAATTATTAGCCCTTGGCCACTCGCCATGTGGGGACTAGATATCATGTGCCTTTTTACTCAGGGGCCAAGTAATAAGAGATTTCCTCTAGTCGGCACCGATTATTTTACCAAATGGGTGGAAACAGTCCCATTGGCAAACATTGCCGAGTCTAATGTTGAAACCTTTTTCTGGAAGAATATTGTGACCAAGTTTAGTATTCCAAGAGTGCTTGTTTCTAATAATGGGACGTAGTTTAAAAATCAGAAGATTGAAGAATTTTGCAACTCTTATGGGATAAGGCAACATTTCTCCAGTGTTTCGCCTTGGGTTAACCGAGGCATCGTACAAGGTTATTCTAGATGGCTTGACAAAGAGGTTAGAAGAAAAGAAGGGAAGACGGGTACAAGAGATTCCCTCAATACTTTGGGCTTTCCATACAACACACCGATCAACTGGAGATACGCCCTATTCCCTGACCTATGGAACTGAAGTAGTCATTCCCTTAGAAGTCGGTTTACACACTTTAAGAATAGCTTAGGTCAAACCTGTAAATAATGAAAGAGCCCTAGAAGAAGCCCTGGATTTTGCTGAATCTAGAAGAGAGGATGCTGCAATCCATCTGGAAAATTATCACAACACCCTTTTTATTTTAAAAGGTAAATTTTCGAAATAAGACATTTTTTTTCACAAAGGAGACCAAATAAGATCTTGCTCGGCAAGGCAAATTGAGAAAACCTTTCTTTGTTAAAGGTAATTGATTAAGACCTTTCCCGGTATGGAAACCCAACAAAATGTTTCTTTTAAAAAGGGTTATCTGAGATCTTAGTAGGCAAAGCAGTTTATTAATACTTTTCTTTGTTAAAGGCAAAATTTTATTAAGCCCTTCATTGCCAAAGGTAAAAGTATTAATCAAGACCTTACTCAGTAGGCATTGAACTGAGACCTTTTATTATCAAAGGAAACTTTTACCTAAAACATTGCTCGGCAAGGCAGTTTCTCAAGAAAAAACAATTTATATTAAATCCTCTCTTTATAGAAGGCAAACTTTACTTAAGACCTTGCTTGGCAAGGCAATTTCTTGAAACCTTTTGTTTGTCAAAGGTGTTATATTTAATTAAGACCTTCTCATTTACAAATGCAATTTTGCAATTATTGATCTGGCAAGTGAAACAATAATATAAGACCTTTCTAAGTTAATGGCAACGGCAATGTTATATTCGGTAGTTTCCACAATGTGAAGTTTCTTAAGACTTCTCTATTGCCAGAGGTAGTTTCCATATTACAAGTATTAAGGACCCCTATTATCTTGTCAAACTCAGCATGGATCTTGTTTACAAGTTAAATTGCTCGACTTAAACACTTAATGATTCATTTACTGAGATTGATCGTAGCATCAACAGAATGAAATTGTGAAAAATAACATTCATATACAAATACAATATACAAAGAAATGAAATGTGTTCTTCATTAATTCAGAAACATGTACATGTGGAGGTGCTTCGTGGCCCAATTATAATAGTAATTGCAATTGCAAAAAGCAGATACAGTACAACTAAAAAAAATAGAAAAAAAAACAATGCACAGAAAGCAGAAAAAGATAGAGAACAAGGAGAATGAGAGAAAACTGGAGGACAAAATAGAAAAAAAGAAAAAAATGAAAAGGAAGAAAAAAGAGGAGAGGAAGTGGTGAGTGAAAGAGGGGAGGAGGAGATGAAAATTGAGTTTGAGAGGGGAGGGAGAAGGCTAGGTCATTTTAGCCTTGCCACCTCTCAAATTCCACCTCTGAGCCCATTTCTTTCTTTAACTACAGTATTGTACCGTGCCTTTAGGTAGTCATAACGCCTTATCGGGCAACTGTACCTCTCCCTTAGACGGTTGAAGTCTTATGTCATGTCAATGACACTCTCCTCCAGCATGACCACCCTTTATTCTAACCTCTCCCAGTCTACAACGGGAGAGGCAACATCAGACATTATTTCATCGCTATCTACCATTGTTAAGAACTTGAAGGTATTTTTGTCTTTTGAAGTTATATAGTTTCTGATGTGATGATGATGAGAAGTGTAATATGGGGTTTATATAATAGTTTTGAAATCCCCGGGCAGTTAATGCAAGGCCCCGAGAAAGGGAATGAACATTCATTCCCTCCCTTTGTGTAAAGAGTCACTTTTGGAACGTACCATATCATTAATTGGCAGTTGGCCAATCACGAAGTGCAACGTGGCTAGCTAGGAGCACCAATCGACATGACACTCCAAGAGACTTATAAAAATTAGTTCTTGCAAAAACTGTAAGTGTGATTCCTACTCAGAAGCTACTGAGTTCTGTTGGCCGGATTTTAACCCTAGAGGGAGGGTAAATAAGGTTTACAAAACTTAATGTAGAATTAAAAAGTTTCAAGAAAAGTTTTAAGAATAAAATGTTAACTTAATGAATATCAAGGAAATATACAAATCAATCAATCTAAACAACAAGCAATAAATATAAATGCAAATAAATAACGAGCTTGAGTTAAAGAGATTGAACCGAGTGAGCTATGATGTTTTGTTCTCGCGATTCGGTTGTTTAGACCATACGTCCGCGCCCAGATAGTGCCCCCGAGAAATTCCACTAAAATCGATTTTCTTCCGGATGAAAATCAAACCTTTACAAGTGTAGTCATTCTCACTACACTCAACAAGTGTTTTTCTTCTCACAACGCTCTACAAGTATGATTCTACTCACCACACTCAACAAGTATTATTATACTCACCACACTCAACACAAGAATTAACCTTCTTGATATCCTATGAGATAAACCTCTCACAATTGATGAATAAAGATAGTTTGGTGAATCACACCAATGAACAATAACTCTCAAGTGTATTTGAAGATTATAAATGAAGCTCACACTAGAGTTATCAAGATTGATCAATAAATAAGCTCAAAGATGAAGAATATGATCAATGAAATGAATTGAATACTTGAATAACATTGTATATATGCAAAATGAGTTTGTAGAATTATTAAAGAATATTATAACATGTCTAAGACCCCATATATATAGCTCCCAAAAGTATAGGGCCGTTGGGGGTGATTAAGAAAGGTTTTGGGTCAAAGGTATACATTTTCAAACTTTCCAATAGCTAGTTTTGTTGACTAGAAATTCAAATTGTTTTGATAATATCTCCTAATATGACCATTGGATCATGCTCAAATTTTGGTCAAACGTGGTAGGAGATGTTGTCTAACTGTAAAAATTTTAAAATGACCGGAGTCCGGGAAGGCCTCCATCATACCGTTAGATCAAAACTGTGCCAAAATTGAGCGAATCTAAAATGAAAAATAAAAACATTTTTGCCATTTAGCAATTTAATTCCAAATACAATTCTAATGATTTGTGAACCTCAAAGATATGTTTCTAAGATACCTATTTTTATGAGAGCTTAAAATATGATCATTTAAAATTAATATGAATTTATTTTGAAACTCGGTCTTTATAAAATGATGTTTTTCAAAGAAATTCAATTTCAAGCTTGTTTGAATCAATCTTTAAAAGATGCATGAATATGTTGGAGCTATAGATATTGATTAATCAAGAAACTTAACATAAATCCTAAGCACTCACTCAATTATCGAATTAACGAGTCTTCGAATGCTTTGATTTGTTTTTTCAATATGATCTTCACTTGCATCATTTGCTTTCAAACCTTTTCATCTATTCCTTTGATCTTTGATTTTCATGAATTGTATGAGTTCATGTGAGAGTAGAGAGAATCTCGTGGAGTGGTGATACACTTGATAAGGTTTAGGTTTTAGTTCTCGAGATACTTCGGGAAAAAAAATGCAGTTTGTTAAATTGGTTTAAACCAAATACATTTAAAATACATGTAAAATAAACATGATTAACTTTTTGTCATTATCAAAATAAGATTAAGACCTTCTAGGTCAACAATCTCCCTCTTTTTGATGATGACAATAAATTAACGTGTGTTATCAATAAATAATAATATTTTGAGAAGTAAATTTTTAAACAATAAACAAGCTCCCCCTCGATATATGTATATAAGTAAAAATATAGAATAATAAGTAATCCAAGCATAATAATAAAATGAAAGTAATAGTTTAATAGTTAAAACTTAAATATAGTCATAGTTCTAAGAGTATGTACCATTATCACCTTTTAAACGTAAAAAATCACACATATCACATAAATTATTTCTCCCCCTTTGATATCATCAAAAAGAATAAGTCACTCTTGAGGTTGTGGTGAATTGGAATCACGTACACATCACCTAGTGGATTGTCTTGAGCTGCTGGAAAAAAATTGGCTTAGGCCAACATGTTGTTTTTTAGGATAGCATGCTGTTTTGTTGCTCTAGAACCATCAAAAATCTGTTGGAATATCAAGTCCTTTGTGGGAGAATTGCGATAACTCTTTGTAAAGAACTCTGATTGATGCACTGTAAATTGAATTAGAAAGTAGACACATAGAGATTTCCAGAAATATATGGTAGAGCTCCTAGTTCTCAGCCAATTGGTATAGTTTTAGCTGTGAATTTGCACAATGTCCATATCAAGTCCTTTGTGGGAGAGTTGCTATAACTCTTTGCAGAAAACTCCGATTGATGCACTGTAAATTGGGTTAGAAAGTAGACATATAGTGATTTCCAAAAATATATGGTAGAGCACCTAGTTCTTAGCCAATTAGTACAGTTTTAGCTGTGCAGTTGTACCATGTCCAATTTTCTGCCCATTGTTTTGCCATTTTTGCTTCCCTTTTTTTTATGGCTCAACAAAATGTCAATACATGAAATATAACATGCAAAAGAAAACAAGTATGAATGTTAAATACATAAAGTATTTAAAAGTCTTACCAACATTGATCATCATACACACATTTTCTCCCCCTGTGGCAATATCAAAAAGAGATCAAGGCCACGGAGAGAAAATAGTAGCTCAAAGTGTGCTTCATCTATGAGGCCAAGATTTGCATGCCTCTCCATCTTTTGCCATAAGGCAAAGGTATGCCATTTCTTTATCACTTGAATTGGTATTGGATTTGTCTTCTTCCAAATCGCTTAAAGATCCTTTGAGTGCATGTTTCAATCTTTTATACAATTTTTCTTTCTTCTTTCTTTTCTCATTTCTTCTAACCGAACAATTTGACTTATAGTGTCCGGGTTCATGACAATGAAAGCACTTTCTTTCCTCGTTATCAATTTTTGGTTGAATTGATCTACCTTTGATGTTCTTTGAGGACGAGGAATTGTCGTTGACCTTCTCTTGAGAGTACTTCTTCTTTGCTAGGAATTTTTTAAACTTCCTAGAGAGAAGTGCTATGTCTTTATCTTCTCCCCTTGACTCAATGTCATCCTAATATTGGGTTGCTTTGAAGGCTAGATTCTTTTTCGGTTTTGCATTTACTTCATCTTCTCTTTCCAATTCTTTCTCATGGCTTTTGAGAGAACCCAAGAGTTCATCCATGCTAAGAGTCTTGAGATTCTTAGCCTCTTGAATCGCCGTCACTTTTGGTCGCCACTTCTTAGGAAGAATCTTAAGAATTTTCCTTATCTTAACTTCATTAGAAAAAACCTTTCCAAGAAGATCCAAATCATTAGTAACAATAGAAAATCTACTATACATGCAGGCAAGAGATTCGTTAGGCTCCATCTTAAACAATTCATAATCATGAATAAGCATATTAATATTATCATCTTTGACTTGAGAAGTTCCTTCATAGGCAACCTCAAGCTTGTCCCAAATCTCTTTGGCGGTTTTATAACTAGAGATTTTGTTATATCCATCCATGCTTAATGCACAATTTAAAGAGTTTAAAGCTTTAGCATTAAATTGAATTTTCTTAATATCATGCTCGTCATATTCATACATTTGTTTGGGAAATTTATTTCCTCTCTCATCAATTTTAAAAATCTCAAAGGGTCCCTCAATTATAACCCTCCATTGTACAAAAGCATTAGCTTGTAAAAAAGTATACATTCTATTTTTCTAATAACTATAGTTTTTGCCATCAAACAATGGTGGTCTAAAGGTGGAAAGACCTTCAGAAAAGCCAGTTCCTTGATAGAAAGATATGATCGTAAACTCTAAGATTGTAAAATCAAACATGAGTACAACCTCTGATACCAATTGTTGGCCGGATTTTAACCCTAGAAGGAGGATGAATAGGGTTTACAAAACTTAATGCAGAATTAAAAAGTTTCAAGAAAAGTTTTAAGAATAAAAATTTAACTCAATGATTATCAAGGAAATATACAGATCAATCAATCTAAAAAATAAGCAATAAATATAAATGAAAATAAATAACGAGCTTAAGTTAGAGAGATTGAACCGAGTGAGCTATGATGTTTTGTTCTCGCGGTTTGGTTGTTTAGACCATACATCCGCGCCCGGATAGCGCCCCCGAGAAATTCCATTAAAACCAATTTTCTTTTGGGTAAAAATCAAACCTTTACAAGTGTAATCATTCTCACTACACTCAACAAGGGTTGTTCTTCTCACAACTCTATAAAAGTATGATTCTACTCACCACACTCAACAAGTATGATTCTACTCACCACACTGTAACACCCGGTTTCCTTATTGCTTGCAAATCGCGGCCCATATCACGTATAAGACTAAATTTGGCTCCAGGTAGCCAAATTGAGTTCTGTAAGGGTTGGTATGGTTTGGAAACCTCCAAAAAGTCATATTAATATATTTAAGTGTGTTATAATGACTATAAGTTGATTCGGGTGGCTCGGACGGAAATCGGTTCGAAAATCACAAATTTCGATCCTACGTGATTAATGATTTTTACCCGACTTTGGAAGACCATAAATTCTTCATAAAAACTCCAAATGAGTCATTGTTTATGGCTACGTCTTCATTTCAATGCCCTCTACAACTTTCATGTTTTGGACAAGACCCAATTCCAACTCCTTGATGCCCAAAAGTGCAAGCAAAATCGAGCTGTTGACCAAAAACTAAGGGAGGCAGAAATTAAGCCATGGAGTCGACTCCATGAACAGTGGGGGAGTCGACTACATGGTTCTAGCGAGATTTTTTATATTTCTTCATCTCCTTTCTTCCTCATTTCGTCCCCACCATTGGAGAGCCTTTAGAGAGAAGTGGGGCGAATTTGAGGGGCTTAAGAGGGATCATTCAGGGCCTCTTATCCCACAACAAATCCATGCCATCATCATCATCTCCATCATCATCTTCATCTCCTCCTTCATCTCCATCCACCATAGCTAGGGTTTTTGTGCTTAAATTGGGGATCTTCGCATCTACGCGGTTTCGGCTCGATTCTTCCGCAATACTTCGAGGGATTGACCCTCCTAAGGTGGGAACAATAGTATTTTAACAAGATTTATTATGATTACATCTTATTCACCTCAAATCAAACTAAACCTAGGTTTTCTACTCAAAGTTGCATATGCATGGGGCTTGGGTCAATTTCTTTGGATACTTTTGATATATTTGCATCATATATGACATCAATAACTATTTTAAACAAAAAGCCCTAATTGGATATGATTTATGAGAAAGTTTCACATATGACCTTTAAGTACGTATACGATTATATACGCTAAGCTTTGATATGCTTATGTATGATGTCAGATATGGGATTTAAAGTATATTTTGGACAAAGTTACGTATATTAGTGGTATTGTTGCTGTGTTTTAAGTTATAAACCATATTTATGAGATTTTCTACTTACCTAGCCAGTCCGTAAGTGTGCTGGTCAAGTACATAAATGTGTTTTGAATAAATAAAGTCTTTAAATCATAATGGGAGGCTAATTGGGAACTCGTATATATTATTGGGTTAAATTAGACTTCGCTTGGGGCCAAATTGATGAAAACATATGAAACCTCCCAAACTGATGATTTTCTGGTTTCTTTTACTAGTTGACGGACTTGGTGGATCTGGTTTATGTTGAACAACAATACCAATACAGATTTTCAGGCGTATTGGCCTACACACTTCATATACTTTATGTTGAGCTTGTATTTGGATATTCTTGATTATATTATATTCTTTGATGAGATGATTTATGTGATTTCATATCGGATGGCCACACTGTTCGTACTAGATAGTTGGTGATTACCGGTAGTGTATAGCCTTGGTGGCTACGTGAGTATTATTGTAGCGTGCGCCTTTATGGCGGCGTGAGGTAGCGTATGCCTGTGTGGCTGCGTGAGGTAGCGTCTAGGTGGACCTGGTAGGTGGTCCCTGCCTTGGGCAGAAGAAACCAAGTTGCCGGCTATCTCTGTGCACAGTACATGTATGAAAATCCTAGACGTGAGTTTGATATATGTGATTGATGTGATAGATCTAGTCGCGGTGTTGTCGCATATACTGTATGACGATGTATATATACATACATTGCTTTTCTTATACTTTGGGTTGGGGACAATATATATGCATATTTCACGAAAGGTTTTCCTTGCATAGGCTGCTTCGTAAATGTATTATATATGTATATTTACCTATATTTGCATATACAAAAAGGAATGTATTTTACCCTGAGGCGACTTATTACAGAGAAGCAGCACATAAACTATTTTCATTAAATTGCATTGCATGGCATGCATGATTTCTAACCTATTTTCTTATACGAACCCTTCTAGTTTCCACTGAGCCCGTTTGGCTCACTCCCATTTTCCAAACCAGTGTTGCAGGTATTCATGGGAATGGTACGAGTACAAGTCTAGATAGCTCTGATGGACTCTGATCCCCTAAGTCGTTGGGAAACGACTTGTGTACTAGTTGTTTAGTTAGTATTTGCTCATGTATTGGAATGTTGTATTTGAGATTTGGACCTCATTGGAGGCTTTGTATAAATGACATTTTCTTAAATGTGGAGTATCTATTGAATATGGACTATATGTATATTTTAACAGGTTTTGGTATTGCTTGATAATTAAAGTCCACATGCCAGAGTTTCTTTTAAAATGATTTATTTACTTGAGCATGTTTGTGGTATGGAATTCTAAGTTTTACACCTGGTCACCCGCCGTCACGTACGACTCCGTGGCTAACCGGGTCCCGGAGGTGAAATCCTCTAAACGGGATTTCGGGGCGTCACAAGTTGGTATCAGAGCTATTAGTTTGACGTTTTTCTCGGGGGATTCATGGGTAGACTCGAGATTAGCAGTGCGAGCAGTTATAGTATTCCTCGGAAGATCGATATACGTTCTTATGCGATAGGATTCTACCGTTAGGATATTTGGAAAATGGGAGAATTGTGAAAGGAGATGTGGCTTGTCTTGGCTACATGCATTCACAAAATTCTTGCTCAACTCTTTTGGCCTATTTCGTAAATTATCTCTGTCATTGTCTCATATATCTCCTGTTTTACATATGAGATTTGTGTTCAGGATTAGTTCTGCCACTAAGTGAGCAAAAAGCGACTGATGGATTATGTTATAGTCATCCGCCGGCCAACGGTTGACTATCTGATAAACCACCAGTCCACTACTGCTAACTGAGGTTAGAACGTGGCATACTCGTAGGAGAGTGGCTGCTAAAGTCCTATTCCCCGTGTTTACCCCGTTGTTTCTTTTTCAATTTTCTTGAGGGGTGAACCTAATACGTGGTTGATCACTTCTCTGTATCCATACGGTAATGTTTGAACTTGTAAGTATAGTTACGAGAAAGAGAATCTGTGGATTATGTTCAGATTGACTACCCTGTTACGAGTAGACTCTTACCCTGTTCCAGATATCATTTGGCTCGCGAGATCTCTTTGGCAGAATGACTACTTTGTAGTGGAATAGTGAGCAAAATTTCTTCAAAACCCATATAAATGCCTGAGAATGATCAAGTCTGGTCGTGTATATGTGTATATCCCATCAAATGAGGCGAGATCCGAGGTGGATGAATGGCTAGACTTTCTATGGATGCCAATGCCTCGTGTGTGCTTGAGTTGTTCTATTCTTTGGAATAAGAGGCATATGACCGTGGTGAGACATACTTTATATGGATTTTCTTTTGAGAATGATCAGTTACAAGTATTCCTGCCTTAGGAAAAGCATTGAATATGCTTATTTCAGAATCAAAACCTCATTTTGTTAGTCACGAAAGTTCAAATGGGAACGAGAACCCGTTTAGTGAACCTTGTCTTCAGCAAATGTGTGTTATGCCTTGTTCCCTAAAGTGATAGGAAAGAATCTTTCATAAAATCTGCTAGACATCTCACCCTTGCTTGTTGCGGACTTATCCTTTCTTTGCAATAAGGAACCCACAACGAATTCGTTTGAAGCACAATTCTTTTCCATTTTCATTAGGGGGACCTATCAGAGTAACGCAGCGAAAGCTTGCGGACTTGTTGAATTGAGGCTTGGGTGACTATTCCTTTTGTAAGCCTCTTACCTTTGTTAAGTATACTATCTTGGGACTTTGAAAATTTGGTTTGTAAAGGGACTAGAAGTGAACTTCCTTGGTTAATCTTGAGGAAGAGTGTTTGCGTATTGGCTAGCTCTTGTGACAAAAAGGGATGGGATCATTAATAGAACTCGATGCCCTTTTATTTTATTTCTCTTGTTTCTTTCTTCATTGGAGCTTTGGGTACACAGTCATGTGGAATGTGATTCCATTCATTATGTTAGGGGAGACTTGTTCGAACTACTCAATGATAGAGTGATGGCATATCAAAGGAGAATTAGTGAACTCAGTTTTTGAACTCTCCTCAGACTAGAGAGGTATGGTACCTTTGAGACACGAGGAGTACTCTTGCTTGACCCTCGTTGAGTCAGTCTCGGCGAGATGAGCATTTTCGAGAAATCTTTCCTAACCTCCTATGTGGAAATCTAGCTAGAGTGATGTGTATGCTAATTGTAAAGCGAGTCTTCACTAGAGGAGAAGTCTGGAGCAGGAAATCATATCTCAAGTCGGAGCGAGTATTCTAGTGAGAATTTCTCCTACCTCATTTCAAGAATTCAGATGATGATGAGGTAAGCATCTTAAGTTTGAGACTTTTCTGTTCCCTTCTTGATGATAGCTTGGGATTTAAAGCAGTACTCCAGATTTAGGCATCATTGATACTACGGGCAAACTTTTTAAGGAGGGGAGACGAGACTTAACCTTGATAAATAGACCTTGTTCGCACCATCATTTCTCTTCCTTTTATTTTTAGGTCGAAGTTTGTTCTGGCTCGGGGGAGAACTGTCTGAATTATTCTATTGGGTATGAGTTACATCCTTTGAAGGAGTATGAACTCTCCTAAGATCATGCTAGCATACTATTCGTGTATCACTTTTGCTCTTTGTATAGTGGAATCCCCAACAGATTTTCCAGAGATATGTGTTTATTGCTTGTTAAGGGGAAGACAAGGTAAGATCCTATAAATTTCTTTTATTGGAAATGCTATGCATGACAGATACTTTATGAGGAAATCCTTACAGTTCGAATATGCAGTATTCGTACCATGTCAGTCGATTCATGACTGTGAGTTGCGATGCTCTGTATCTTGGGTTACAAGAGAAGTAATTGGGGTCATGGTTACAAAATAAGCCTGGGATTGTGTGTACAACTGAGAGGACTTCAAACATTCCCTATGATTTAGCTAGCTCTCAGTGAGCCTATTCTCTTAGTCTAAAGTTTACTCGGTGTGCACTGAAATTTCATTCTTGGTTCAGGAATTCGTCTAGGCTAAGAGAAGACATTCAGGGCAAGGAATGCATTTAACGTATAACTACCGCTTGTATTTTGAAACGACCTCCTAGGAATTTGATTTCTGTATTCAAACGGTAATGATTTTGGTCCGGTGCCTCTAACCTTTTGTGGAGCTATTTGTCTATAGGCTAGATAACATTATAGTTATCACAATCGAATTGAGAGTTACTCTTATTTAACTTTTAGGATATTGGCTTATATTCTTTCCTCCCGAGTATATGGAAATTGGATTTAGGCTATCGATATACCGTAAAGTAGACCTGACATTTCATTTTGGACCCTTCAGTCATCCTTTGATTCCTTGGAGATGGTGCCTCTCCGTGAGTAATGAGGCACTGAAAACCCTTTCATATCTGAGACTTAGTGTCGCTTGAGAACTTATTTGAGGATTACTAACTTACCCATTTCGATACAATCACCCCGTATTTTGAACTGATCAATCCAAGTTTCTTGAGTTGGAAACTTCTAAAGCCATTAAGAGGTGGATTTTGAGCATAGTGCCTTTATTGACTCGAAGAACGTAGTGGGTGGAAACTGGGGCGGTGAAGACAAGATCATTGCATTGCTTTACACATTGGAAGAGAAAAGAGGGTGTATAAGGAAAGTTCTATCTTCCGCTACTTCGTTCATGTTTATTAGTGGTTGAAAACCCTCATGTTTGGTCAGTATCACTTTCCATTGAACCTCTTAATGAGGTTGTGGCTTGTGAAAGAGAATGACTTGGATAACTTTAGTTATGTGGTCCCTTTTCCTTATCATTTGATAAGATTATTTCTCTTGTTCTGATCCTTGAGTTCGGAATCTTTCTTCATTGACTATTATGGTCTTTTCTTTTAAGGAAGGACAACTATGTGGGTTTCAGAACCACTTGTAGATTGGGCTGATAACTATCCTATGGGAATTTTGAGGACGAAATTTATCAAGGAGGGGAGATTGTAACACCCGGTTTCCTTATCGCTTGCAAATCGCGGCTCATATCGCGTATAAGACTAAATTTTGCTCCGGGTAGCCAAATTGGGTTCTGTAAGGGTTGGTATGGTTTGGAAACCTCCAACAAGTCATAATAATATATTTAAGTGTGTTATAATGACCATAAGTTGATTCGGGTGGCTCAGACGGAAATCGGTTCGAAAATCACAAATTTCGATCCTACGCGATTGATGTTTTTTACCCGACCTTGGAAGACCATAACTTCTTCATACGAACTCCAAATGAGTCCTCGTTTTTGGATACGTCTTCATTCCAATGCCCTCTACAACTTTCATGTTTTGGACAAGACCCAATTCCAACTCCTTGATGCCCAAAAGTGCAAGCAAAGTCGAGTTGTTGACCAAAAACTGAGGGAGGCAGAAATTAAGCCATGGAGTCGACTCCATGAACAGTGGGGGAGTCGACTACATGGTTCTGGCGAGATTTTTTATATTTCTTCATCTCCTTTCTTCCTCATTTCATCCCCACCATTGGAGAGCCTTTAGAGAGAGAATTGGGGCGAATTTGAGGGGCTTAAGAGGGATCATTCAAGGCCTCTTATCCCACAACAAATCCATGCCATCATCATCATCTCCATCATCATCTTCATCTCCTCCTTCACCTCCATCCACCATAGCTAGGGTTTTTGTACTTAAATTGGGGATCTTCGCATCTACGCGGTTTCGGCTCGATTTTTCCGCAATACTTCGAGGGATTGACCCTCCTAAGATGGGAACAATAGTATTTTAACAAGATTTCTTATGATTACATCTTATTCACCTCAAATCAAACTAAACCTAGGTTTTCTACTCAAAGTTGCATATGCATGGGGCTTGGGTCAATTTCTTTGGATACTTTTGATATATTTGCATCATATATGACATCAATAACTATTTTAAACAAAAAGCCCTAATTGGATATGATTTATAAGAAAGTTTCACATATGACCTTGAAGTACGTATACGATTATATACGCTAAGCTTTGATATGCTTGTGTATGATGTCAGATATGGGATTTAAAGTATATTTTGGACAAAGTTACGTATATTAGTGGTATTGTTGCTGTGTTTTAAGTTATAAACCATATTTATGAGATTTTCTACTTACCTAGCCAGTCCGTAAGTGTGCTGGTCAAGTACATAAATGTGTTTTGAATAAATAAAGTCTTTAAATCATAATGGGAGGCTAATTGGGAACTCGTATATATTATTGGGTTATATTAGACTTGGCTTGGGGCCAAATTGATGAAAACATATGAAACCTCCCAAACTGATGATTTTCTGGTTTCTTTTACTAGTTGACGGACTTGGCGGATCTTGTTTAAGTTGAACAGCAATACCAATACAGATTTTCAGGCGTATTGGCCTACACACTTCATATACTTTATGTTGAGCTTGTATTTGGATATTCTTGATTATATTATATTCTTTAATGAGATGATTTATGTGATTTCATATCGGATGGCCACACCGTTCGTACTAGATAGTTGGTGATTACCGGTAGTGTATAGCCTTGGTGGCTACGTGAGTATTATTGTAGCGTGCGCCTTTATGGCGGCGTGAGGTAGCGTATGCCTGTGTGGCTGCGTGAGGTAGCGTCTAGGTGGACCTGGTAGGTGGTCCCTGCCTTGGGCAGAAGAAACCGAGTTGCCGGCTATCTCTGTGCACAGTACATGTATGAAAATCCTAGACGTGAGTTTGATATATGTGATTGATGTGATTGATCTAGTCGCAGTGTTGTCGCATATACTGTATGACGATGTATATATACATACATTGCTTTTCTTATACTTTGGGTTGGGGACAATATATATGCATATTTCACGAAAGGTTTTCCTTGCATAGGCTGCTTCGTAAATGTATTATATATGTATATTTACCCATATTTGCATATACAAAAAGGAATGTATTTTACCCTGAGGCGACTTATTACAGAGAAGCAGAACATAAACTATTTCCATTAAATTGCATTGCATGGCATGCATGATTTCTAACCTATTTTCTTATACGAACCCTTCTAGTTTCCACTGAGCCCGTTTGGCTCACTCCCATTTTCCAAACCAGTGTTGCAGGTGTTCATGGGAATGGTACGAGTACAAGTTTAGATAGCTCTGATGGACTCTGATCCCCTAAGTCGTTGGGAAACGACTTGTGTACTAGTTGTTTAGTTAGTATTTGCTCATGTATTGGAATGTTGTATTTGAGATTTGGATTCATTGGAGGCTTTGTATAAATGACATTTTCTTAAATGTGGAGTATCTATTGAATATGGACTATATGTATATTTTAACAGGTTTTGGTATTGCTTGATAATTAAAGTCCACATGCCAGAGTTTCTTTTAAAATGATTTATTTACTTGAGCATGTTTGTGGTATGGAATTCTAAGTTTTAGACTTGGTCACCCGTCGTCACGTACGACTCCGTGGCTAACCGGGTCCCGGAGGTGAAATCCTCTAAACGGGATTTCGGGGCGTCACACACACTCAACACAAGAATTAACCTTTTTAATATCCTATGAGATAAACCTCTCACAATTGATGAATAAAGATAGTTTGGTGATTCACACCAATGAACAGTAACTCTCAAGTGTATTTGAAGATTACAAATGAAGTTCACACTATAGTTATCAAGATTGATCAATAAATAAGCTCAAAGATGAAGAATATGATCAATGAAATGAATTGAATACTTGAATAACTTTATATATATGTAAAATGAGTTTGTAGAATGATTCATGTATATTATAACATGTATAAGACCCCATATATATAGGTCCCAAAAGTATATGGCCGTTGGGGGTGATTAAGAAAGGTTTTGGGTCAAAGCTATACATTTTCAAACTTTCCAACAGCTAATTTTGTTGACTAGAAATTCAAATTATTTTGATAATATCTCCTAATCTGACTGTTGGATCATGCTCAAATTTTAGATAAAAGTGGTAGGAGATGTTTTCTAACTACTATAAAAATTTCAAAATTATTGGAGTCCGGGAAGGCTTCCATCATACCGTTAGATCAAAACTGTGCCAAAACTAAGCGAATCTAAAATAAAAAATAAAAACATTTTTGCAATTTAGCAATTTAGTTCCAAATACAATTATAATGATTTCTGAACCTCAAAGATATGTTTCAAAGATACCTATTTTTATTAGAGCTTAAAATATGATCATTTAAAATTAATATGAATTAATATCAATCACTGTTATTTGGATTTGGTACCAATCTTAATTGGCCGAGGAAGATGTTACTGGGAAGAATATCGAGAACATGGCTCGCCGAGTATCTTTTGCGACAAACTTACTAAAAATACTAAGCACAATACAGGATTTTGTTTAGCAAAAGAAACGAGTTTTCATTACAAAGTAGAGCTGATTACATTGAATAGGGCTTCGTGGCCCATTTATTACAAAAAGTTTGGCCATTTTCAGCGTGAGTGCCTTCTACATTCTGGTGCTCGGCCACTTCCTCCTCATCTTGCTGAACCTCATTGGGCCTTTGCGACTAAGTGGCGAATAGGTCGGGAGGACAGAGCATGGTTGTCTCAAACAGCTCATCACCCCCAAGGACACGAGCACTCTCCAGGCCAAATTCATAGCCTGCCTTATACAACATATCTTTGATCTTTGGTATTTCCTCAGCTGCAGCACTCGAGGCATCATTCCAGCCCTGTAGTTCATCATTTGCCAAGTCATCATCATGATCGGACTTAAGCTCGCTAATGTTGTCTTCGGATATTTTCTTCTCCTCTTCCTTGGCTTTCTTGACTGCATTCTCCTTGAGCTTGTTGTCCTATTTTACGGAATTCTGGAGATTGGCCATCTGAGTCTAAAAGGTTTGAACTTGTTTCTTTAAGATGCAGTTGGTCTTTTCAGCCGACTTCATTTTTTCATCATAGTCAGCTTGAAAAGTAGAGATCTTGCTTTTGGCCTCGTCGGCTTCCTTTTTAGCCTTCGTCACCTTTGCCTTGCGATCTTTCCTTCCCTCGGCATAATAGGTGATCAATTCAGTGAAGTGTTGAGCCATCTACAAAAATTAACAATAACGATGAAAAAGTGTTAATAAAAAGAAAAGTTTGGATGAGAAAAAATCTTAAGTAGCTTACTTCGGCAATGCGCTAAAAACTCTTGCTCTCTAGCTCAGAAGTTTTGATGGCTTTCAATTTTTTTCCATTCTCGGAACAGGGTCATGCTCGTTGCCAAAGAAAAACCTACTCGGCTGTCCGCCATTGCGAAATCCTCAATAGTAACCAACCTGTTCTCTTGGGAGATATCTGGCCGAGGAACAAATATGTCAACAAGCATACAGAAGGGTAATCCCCATCAAGATCAGTCACCTCGGCCCGAACATGTGAGCTTATCATATTTTTAGCACCCAAAACTTCTTGCACTTCAACATCAGTCCAAAGAGGGGGGAACTTGAACACCTTCCTCACTCCCATCAGAAACTACTTTTAGAGTTTTCTCCTTCTTGGAAGGAGCTCCAGTTCTCACTAACTTTCTCCTCTTTGGTGGAGGATATGCCAAGCTCCCAGAGGCGCTGATTACGGTCGGGGTACCATACTTGTAAAGCATGGAATGCATGACATCCATAACTAACTTCTGACCAGCAATATCTTCTGCGTCAAAGGGTCCAGGAGACTTAGAATGTTGAGGAGGATTTCTTCTTCTTGGCCTTCTCCTCAGTTGAGAGTTTTCTGCCTCTTCGAAGAGTTCTTCGGTCACAATATCAATCACTGGGGGTCGATTAGATTCTTTGTTTTAAAACAGCTATAACTTCACCCCGTTCTCTGAAAACTGGGACAACAACCAAAGGTTCGGCAAGTGAAACGCCCTTAGTTGGCTCAGAAATCCTAAGAGGAAAATTAAAATCTGGAAAAAAAACAACATCAACAGCCAATGCTGGCTCGACAATAGGCTCTTTGCCCTTCCTCCTACCTTTGCTTCTTCTTCTTCTTCTTCTTCTTCTTCTTCTTCTGCTCTTTACCATCACCAACAAACTCCAAGTCTAAGGACTCCTCCTTCTCTCGACGTCTTTGAAACCCTTTGTCCTTGTATGCTACCCATAAATTGATAATTTTGAGTCTCTTGAAAAGATTGTATTGTACCTTGTATGTAGCAAGTTCTCCAACCCACTTGACAATATTTGTCCTATTGGAAAAAGTACTATATGGGAGGCGATACCCGAGAAGAATATGTGCTGATCTTGGATGATTGAAGGGAGTCATTTCCCCAAGCCCTTTTGTGAACAAATCATTTTGCGACTCTCGCAAGAATTTCGATCTCTAAGAAAATGAACATGCATGCATTCATTAGCATTCCTAGATGCATACATACTATCTACATGTGATACAGGTCAAACAAGGAAGCCAAAAGGACGCCGAGACGAGAAGTTACAGGAATTACTAGAAACTGCCGAAACCGGAAACCGTCAAAACTTCTGAGAAAATAATAAGTTATAGTTAATGATTTATGATCATCCTAAATATTTTATAGTTATTAGGTGGTTCTAAAAGGAGTAACATACTCAAAAATCAACTCAATCTAACGGCCGGATCTCTAGGAATTTAGAAAATCGGGAGTTTACTTCGAGTAATCAAAAGGCAACCTTCTCAAATTCCAAATGAGCTCAAATTTGGTTATTAGACAGGGTACATAATGTTGAATAACATATTAAAAAATCATATCGATCCAATAAGCCTTTTGACGGGAATTGAAGAAACCGCCCGCGGACAAATAAATCAAGGCCCAACCCATTAATTATTTTACAGCTATAAATACAACTGCACTGACCCCATTTGAAGCATCAGTCACCTCTGGGATTTTAGGAACAATGCTCTAAAATAGTATTCTACTATTTTGAAGGCTCTTAAGTATTTTTTATCTCAGTTTGGCTTTAATTTTTTATCTGTCTTTATTTTATCAGTTATAATTGATCGTCGCATACAGAAATTGTTGTTTATCTCAAAATCAGTTCAGATTTCATATTTAAACCCCGTTTTCAAAATCAAAGGCGTAGAATGAGCTGAAACTATTTTTAAACATATTTTTATCAATTAATTTTAAAAAATCTTGATTTTATCAGTCTCACTTTACAAATGAATCAAAACACGCTTGTACCTAGTTTAATCTATAAATCACGGTGCTTGCTTAAATATCTAATATGATAGTGCTAGATTTGTCAATGCTGGTTTAAGTTATTAAACTGTGGTATACTATTGACGAACAAATCTCGAGGATTACCGTATATCCGATTCCAAATCGAATTAGATTCCGAAAAGCCCTAAATCTTTCCAAAAGTACCTTTTTTGCTATCTATTATTATCAAAATCATTTTTCAAATCACACACACAACGATTTCTAAAATCAAAAGGCGAATTACGAAGCACATGCTTTCCATCCCCATCCCAAAATCCTGTTTTCCTAAAATTATAGGTTGATATGCGATTACATTAATAAGTATGCGAATGTTTGATTATAATTCCATGCATATCGTACTCAGAGACCGAAAAGGTGAATTGGGTGCCTAACACCTTCCTGATTCATAACTTAATTCCCGAACCTTTGAATCAACTAGTTTCGCATTAATTATGTTTAAGAGGTTGTTTAATTCATAAATCTTCCTCTTTTACATAGATTTTTATTTGTTTAGTAAAACAAACTGGCGACTCTGATTCCTTTTACAAACTGTCACCTTTCTTCAAAATAAAACAAACCATTTTTCGAAATGAACTGGAAAACCAGAGAAATCGCCATCGAGGGGTTGGCGTCAAAACTACGAATTCTCATAGTGGCAACTCCACTAGGGACATTTTAAGAGGATTATACTCTAAACAAGAGTAGAATATACGTGGATAATCGTTTCTATTTTCTTGTTTTCTTTTTCCGGTCCGTAGTCTTAGGATAACATAGATGCAATCTAGGTGGATACCCTGGTTCCCCGTTTGTTTATAATTATTGTTTGAGGAAAATCTTTTCATAAATAAAAATTAAAAGTACTTGAACAAACCCTAAAGCGATCATCATAATATACCTCCATGATTGTTATGTTGCATGAACCCACTATCATCATACATTATCGCGAGTGTGAAATTACCTAATTCAACCCGAAAATACTGCTTAGTGAGTAGGTAGTTGGCTTGTCTTGGTTAACATAAACCAAAAGCTCTTATTTCCACTCTCCTTAGCCAAATACCAACGGAGGTATATCAAGTGATGAGAACACTCACATACCTGGGATGTACATCAAAAGGTCCTTGTACGTACTCGCCCTTGGGGTATATAGCAAGACCTAGCCAAATAGGAGGGAGCCTAAACCTTACCCATCAAACCATGCTTGCATATAGGATGCATCAGCTTAGTACACACTAATTTCTGCATGTTTTCTTGACCGCCAGTCGTGAGATTAATGAACAAAAGGTCTTGTCATAAATACCAACTCTTGAGTTGCTAAGTACGACCAGTGGCTGTCCAAACTCACCCGTAGAAATTTCTCACTAACAACCATTAATGAGAATTTTTCTGTCACTATTTCCATGAAAAATAACTCTAAGAGTAGAGAACTTCCTGATTTTCAAAAATATTTTCCAAAATGCTTTTAAAAAAAATGAGTCATTTTTCCAAAAACGAGTTTATAAAAATAATTTTCAAAATCGGAAGGTTATAAGGGCATCCTATAATGTATGTTCCTACCCTAAACCTATCCACGGGGCTCTCAAGTTGTTGCTAGCGGTCTGTTTTCACTTAATCACCAAAAAGTGGTTTTCGATTTACATTTTATCAAGTCACGCTATTTTTCGAGAATGACGCAATCAATTAGCAGAAAGTGTCATTTATCTAGAAAAGGCCCGATGTCTTTATATCAGAATTTTCTCCACTACTCTCAAGTTTTCGTGCCAAAATACACTAGCCGGTTGAGCAGACTTACTAGACTAGATTATCCTCTTGTCATGCCACCAAGACGTACTTTTGATTTTCGGAATGACCAGGATGGGGTTAACGAAGGAATGGTTAACAACGTTGAGGGTTAGCACAATGAAGCGAATCCACTGCCTGGTCCCGTCTTACCAATCAACCCTGAAGCCCATACCCCAGAGCAACTATACCAAATGATACAGCATTTAGCCCAATCCATGAATGCCATGACCAATCAACAAAGGGACACCCAAACTCACCTAGATACTTTACTTGTTACTCAGGTACCTGCCGAACCAAATCAACTGAACCCTAATTTCGCTCGCAACTAGGGCCAAGGCCAAGGCAAACCAATTTCCCCACCTCAGCAAAATCTCCAACCAATTCACCCACCCCAGCAAGACATCCTACTAGGCCCACCCATGTCAGATCCCGTCAATATGTTGCTCCATCCTAAACACAATTAACCCTGACAACACCATAATCCACTATTTAAAGGGCACGAACTAGATCCGTATATAGGGCAATACACTGAATCAGTAGTCAAACAGGCCAAGGAAAATAAGGCTATCACCCTATTAAAAGAAGAAGTAAAAGCATTGAATCAGAAGGTGATCGATAAGTCATATAACGTGGCCGGTCTCCAAAACCTATCTTTCTTCCCTGAAGCCAGGCCGCCAGTAGGTTTTAAGCTCCCCAGCATGGAAAAATTCTTGGGAAACAACCCACCCTATCTATATCTTAAGGCCTATGTCGGTACCATGCAGTTGTATGGGTTGAACGAGGCTCACTTGGCCCAGGGTTTCCATCAGACTTTAATAGGGCACGCACACAGTTGGTTTATGGGGTTGAAAAAACACAGGGTGGCCGATTGGAAGAATATTGTGAAAGAGTTCATAGAACACTACAAGTGAAATAAAGAGTTGAAGGTTATTCGTAAACACATTTAAATGGCTAAGCAGCGAGAAACTGAGAGTGTCAGTGACTTCATCACATGTTGGAAGGAATTGGCGTGTCAAATGATTGACTGGGTTTTTGAAGAATAGTAGCTGGGGTTGTTTGTTAAGAATTTTAAACATGAGATCATAAATGGCATGGGTCGACAATACTTTGAAAAGTATAAAGATTTGATGCACATAGCCAATGAAACTGAGGAAAAATTGGCAAAGGCCATTGAAGTTAAGAAGGCATCTTCCCAATACAAGAAAACTTCTTTTGCAATTTGTGAGAATCCGGACCCGCGACCCGAGAAGGAGAAAAGAGTCCTCGTTCTCGGTTTTTTTATTTGAAAATGTGTTTTGTAGAGTCGCCAGTTTGTTTTACGAGAAAACAAACAAAAGATCGTACGAAGGACAATTCGAAAACGAATTATCCTTCATACGTTTGAAACCAGAGATTTATTTTGAAAATTTACTTTGCTAGGGTTCGGAAACTACGTTACGAATTGGGAAGGTGTTAGGCACCCAATTCACCCTTTCGGTCTCTTAATGGATCATGTATTTAATTCCTATTTTTTAGATATCTTGCAAGTAGTTTGAATGGTTTTCAGAATAGTCCTTTCCGGATAAATTTGATTTAAAACAATATTTTGAAATCAGACTCGAGCTTTGCGAGCGCCTACGTATTCATTCGTAGAATGAAATCAGAGTTTTGTAGTTCCATTCTTTTGGAAACTGTTTTTGTATTTTTGTTTGTTTTGAAAACGTGTCAAAACGAGTTTTTAGATTTCTTGTAAAACTTAGAACGGACTTGTTTTGAAAGCAATGAACTTCTTTGCAAGTTATCTAATTTTCTGTATTAAAAGTGAAATTAAATGCAGTGCTGAAATTAAGGATTTGGTAGAAAGACGTACCTGATGCGCCTGAAGAAGAAATAAGAGCCTTGCCTTGTTTGCTCCTTTCTCTCTCTAGAACTTTCTCTCTCTAGAAATTCTCTCTCTAATAATTTTGACAGAGTTTCTACTTTGCTAAAAACACTATTCAGTGTTGATGCCCAAAATGAGAGCCCAAAGGTCCTATTTATAGAGGAAAAATGCAGAAAAATGACCTGGGTAGCCGCGCGGCTAGGAGCCAGCCGTATGGCTAGGGAGGGAGTGTGCGGCTAGGGCGTGCGGCTCGGGCTTGCGGCTCGTGGCGGCTCGGAGCCAACCGTACGGTTGGGAGCCAACCGTGCGGCTAGGGTATGCGCCAACCGTACGGTTGGGAGCCAACCGCGCGGTCGATCCCCGTCCTGGTAAGCGAAGTGGCAACAAGGTTGTGGTTAATTCCTAACGCGCTCGAAAATCAGGGTTTTTCCTAACAGTCTCTTGTATGCATGATGACTCAAGACTTGATGCAGAATGCTTGTTAGGTTCACACGAGAGTCGCGGATTGGGGTGTTCACACAATTAATCAAGTATGGTCTTAGCAGAAGTCGGGGTCTTATCAAAGAAATAATTTTTAATACCCACGGGAACATGGACCTACACAAGGATAGGCATTCAGGAGAAGGAACAAATACCGATATTTTGCACGTCTACTAGCCTCACTAAGCAAAACTCTGGCCGCATTACAAGAAAGTGGAATCATATGTCCATTAGCACCCCGGGCTCCTCCTGATCCAATTCCCAATGGTTGGAATGCCAATGAATGCTGCGAATACCACCAAGGTCTAGGACACAACACTAACCGATGCATGGCCCTAAGGCACGCCATCCAGGATCTGATCGAGGCTAGAAGGAACCTTGACTCGGAGCCACCAAATGTCATGAAAAATCCGTTCCCCAACCATGGAAGATGAATCAATGCCGTGTTGGTTGAAAACGAAGAATGCGATCCTATCTCCTTGATCAAGTCAATAAGGGAAAATGGATGAGAGGCCGTGTAGGCCGGGGTTGGATAAAAAAGGAAAAAGAAGATTTGGAAGCTATGTTTCAAGATATGATGAAAGAAGCTCAGCAAGTTTCGAAGGAGCCAGTGTATGATCCTAGTGTTAGTAAATGGATGCGAGAGATGAAAATACTGCCCAGGAAGGGGTTAGGCAAGAATAATCAGGGCATTGCTGAGCTCATTATTGTCAAAATCCAACTACGCCGACAAGGTTTAGATTACCAGGAAAGGAAAGTGAAGGTTGGGCAAGATAAGCCCAGTAAGAATGGCCCGTCTCAAGAAAAATCACTCGAGCAAACGTTGATACGATCAGCTTTGACTGGTTGAAGGTGGCTGTAGAGTCTAATATGACGAAGAAAATTTGGCAAGGTGGGTGCAATAGCTTACACGATCAGGGAATGTTTACCAAACCCAAGAAAAGGGGAAAGAATAAGGGAAGAAGGAAGTGGCTCAGCCCGAAAGGAACTAAGTTGTTAAATAGCTAAAGAAAACTCAAGCCCAAATATCCATTTGGGGGCTATTGGTGTCATCCAAACCCCACCGAGCGGCATTCCTTAAGCTCATAGATGAAGCCATAGTCCCGATAGAATCAACTCCAGAACAGCTAATGACCATGATTGGGACTCTAAATCTATATAATAGTTTGTCTTTTTCAAATGAAGACTTGTTGCCTCTGGGGAGAAACCAAGACCAGGCTCTCCATATATCTATTGAAACTGAGGGAAGGATAGTCCCGAAAGTGCTTATTAATAACGAATCAACCATAAATGTCTGTCCACTCAAAACTTTTAAAGCTTTAGAGCTTAATGAAGATAGCTTAGAAGAGTCACCAGTGACAGTGAGGGCCTATGACAATACCAAAAGGTCAGCTTTTGGGTATGTGGAATTAAGCTTATTGATGAGGCCAGTCGAGTTTCCAGTATAATTCTAGGTCATTGACAAACCGTCGAGTTTTAACCTTTTACTTGGGCGCGCCTGAATACATACTGTAGGGGCGCTATTGTCCTCTCTGCACCAATAGATCAAGATCCCAGTAGAGGATGAAGTCATTGTGATACATGGTGATTGTGATAAAACCATATTGCCTAAAGAAACACCAGTCCTAAGCATAGGAAGCCAAGATGTGCAGTTGTGGGGTTTCCAATATGAACCGAGGGTACATGCCCTAACCACATAAAAGTCAGGTATCTACCGCCTGAAACAGTGTCATTTTTGAATAAGCGAATCATAGCAATGATGCACACCATGGGTTTTATGCCGAGTTGAGGATTGGGAGACAGACAGGTTAGGATAGCTGAGCCGATCGAGCCCTATATGCAAGGAAGAAATGCTCCGAATAGGGTTTCCGGTGCGACACAGATGGTGAAATCATGGATGAATTAGGTTGTGGATTGATCAATACATCTCTCAATGGATTTTTCGTGAAAGAATGAGAGGATTTTCCGTTTTGCAGTTTCCAAGAGCCATGGATCAATTCGAAAGTTGACAGAGTGCCTAGGTTTGAGATATTTTATATTGAAGAGTTATACTACAAAGAAAGCCAGATGCACAATAGTGAGGGTTAGGTTTATGATGCAAAAGTTTCAGGACGAGAACGATGGAAAAGAGGTGGAAGATATAACAGGCATGATGCAAAATCTATTCCTTAAAGAGACATAAGTCATGGAAATTACTTAGGAAAAGCAAGTATTGGACCCGATCATATTGATCCGTCCAGTGCAAGATAGGGGGAATTTGAATGAGAAAGGGAGTGAAATTGTAAGGCATAAAGATGTGGGTAGAATGAGCTATTATAAGCTCTTAGGAGAATTTTTGAATAATGTTCGAGATAGTCTTTTCATTAATATAGAACTAGTGTCCCAATATATGAATGTGCCTAAATTAGATATTGCCTCGACTGAAGTTGAATTCATGAATGATATTACTGATAATCGCGAACAACGGATTCGAATCGAGGAGGGTGAAAACTATTACAGTTAACCTAGGGACCGATGAGGATAAAAAGGAAGTAAAAATAGGGGCTGAGGGTGAAGACATACATAAGTTATTGAAAGAATATCTTGATGTGTTTGCCTGGTCTTACGCTGACATGCCAGGATTAAGTACATATATAGTAATGCATGAAATCCACACCAAGCCAGAGTGTCGGCCGGTTAAACAGAAACTTTGAAAATTGATACCAGAGTGGTCACTTAAAGTTAAGGAAGAGGTCGAGAAGCAACTGAAGGTAGGGTTTATTTGAGTAGTTGATTATCTGAAATTGTTGACTAATGTGGTGCCAGTAACGAAGCCAAACGGGAAAGTAAGGGTATATGTAGATTACCGAGATCTCAACAAGGCTTGCCCAAAAGATGACTTCCCATTGCCTAATATTGATCTCATTATAGATAACACCGCCAACCATGCCTTGAAGTTGTTTGTTGATGGGTTCACTGGTTATAATCAGATAAAAATGCACCCCGACCACCAGGATAGGACTGCCTTCATAATTTCGGGGAAACTTACTGTTAATCATTTGTGCCATTTGGGTTAAGGAATGCCGGGGCAACATACCAAAGGGCTGCAACCACATTGTTCCATGACATGATCCATAAAGAGGTGAAGGTTTATGTGGATGACATGATCATTAACTCTAAAGAAAGAGAAGAGCATCTTCCCACCTTCAAGGCCTTCTTTGACAGACTCAGGCAATTTTAGATGATGTTGAACCCACAAAAGTGTGTATTCGGGGTAATCAAAAGCAAGCTGCTGGGGTATATGGTTAGCAAGAAGGGGATCAAGGCAGACCCTGCTAAAATAAAGGCGATTCGAGAAATGCGTGTGCCACAATTCGAAAAATAAATTATAGGGTTCTTAGGTAAGCTACATTATATTATCCGATTTATATCCTAACTCGCGCAAAAATGTGAACCTATATTCAAGCTGCTACAAAAGTTATCAGATGGTCAATGAAATGAGCAATGTTAAGCAGCATTTGTTAGAATAAAAAAGTATCTATCAAATCCATCAATTCTCGCTCCTCCACAGCCGGGACTTCCCTTATTATTGTATTTAACGATTAACGAAACTGCCGTAGGGGCTATGTTGGTCCAGCACATAACTCAGAGCCGAAAAGAGCAGGCAATTTATTATATCAGCAAGAAGTTATCATTGTATGAAAGGAATTATTCGCCATTGGAGATCATACACGGCACTAATCTAGGCCATGCAAAAACTGCGCCATTATATGCTCGTATTTTTTGTTACTCTCATAGCCTGATTGGACCCGCTAAAGTACTTATTCAAAAAGCCAGTGTTGACTAACAGCATGGCCAAATAGGTATTTTTACTATCAGAGTTTGATATCACTTACGTCACCTAAAAGGCGGTTATATGACAGATTATCGCCGATTTCCTAACCGGTAACCCTATGATAGAAGGAGAATGGGAAGAAGAACCTAGTTTTCTAGATGAAACAGTTATGTTCGCAAAAGCAGAGGGTGAATGAAAGTTTTATTTCGACGAGGCTGCGAACAAAAATGGTTATGGGATAGGAATCCTATTAATCTCACCCGATCAAGTTCACTCACCACCGTCTTTCAGACAGCAGTTTGATTGCACCAATAATACTGCTGAATACGAAGCTTCCATCATGGGGTTAGAAATCTCACTGGAGAATGGGGTAACAAAGATACAAGTATTCGGAGATTCGACCCTAATCATCCATCAAATACTCCAGAAATGGAAGATCAAAAGGGAAAAACTCATCCCATACTTAGACTAATTGCAAGAGTTGGCAAACAGGTTCAAAAGGGTTAGATTCAATCATGTCCCTGACGTGCCTGAAATAGTGCAATCGAATACACCCAAGTGTAGGCGGTCAAGTTATAGTATAGTGTTTAGGAAGTCTGAGTGTCGAACCATAGGGAGGGGGCTTAAAGCTTTGTGTATCACAAGTTTATATAATAAAGATTGATTGATTAAAAATGGATTTTGATTTATTTTCTATAAATGAGAGAACAAATCTAAAGTTATGAGATTTTTCTTATATTTAAGGAAAGCATAGGCTTTGGGGAATCATTTATTATTACTTACAAACCATGGTTTGTGAATCCAATTCGGCTCATTCATTCTTCTTATTGTGTTGCATATTATACTTTTCATTTAGATGCCTAGATGTTGGAGGTAAAAGATTTCGAGGAAATACAACCAATCCAACTTTACTAGGCCACCTTTTGAGAGAAGACGAACACCACATTTAAGGGAACAAATAAGAAATTAGAGATTCCTCAAATTCAGGCACAAAGTATGTTTAAGTGTTGTAGGTGACAAGGGAAAATCAAACCTTACATTACACTTAACCACAAGATGTGACCATATTTGAAATAAACCTCTCCAATTTTATATAAATAGCATATCCATCCATTTACAATGGTGGTTGTTGGATAATATATGCTTACTTGAAGTAATTTGTTTGTATATAAATGATTTAACTAGTACTAATCATACATGGCATGAAGAGTCGATTTGTCATTTATGTACTAAACATGTCCATTAATCACCAAAGAACTCCATATACATGTCATAAGGAGGCAAAAGAGATTAAAATGGAAGTTCCATAATATTTATGGTGTTTTAAACCATCAAATATTAAGGAATATTATCAATAAATGAGAAGCATAATTATTTAACAACACTAGGCACAGAGCTTTTAAAGAATTGAAAGCATGACCTTGTTTTCCTTTTACAACAAACTCATCCCTTAGCCTTACTAGGTGATTCACCCCTGCATAAATGTTAAGAACATATTAAAGATGAAGTGGAATCAAGAGAACGCTTGTATTAATAGATATAGAATGAGTCTATTACAAGTGAAAGAGAATACAAGAAGAAGAAGAATATTTCACTATAATTTTCTCTCTTTATTTTCTCTCAATTACAAGAAAATTAATCTTCAAAACTAGATATGTCTTGATTCTTGGCCCTTTCTCTCTATTTATAAATGCACATAGGATAGGCGTAGGTAGAAGGCAAGTGGGCAAGTTGTCTTGATGCATTGAATGTAAATGGGAAAGCTTTAGCATGTGTTCTTTGACAGATTGGTGCAAGGAGGCCATTTAGACTAGAGACTTAGAATTTTTCCGAGCTTACTTAATTGTCAACAAATGTTTTGGGTGTAAATGGGAAAGCTTGGCAAGTGGGAAGAAAAATCATAAGCTCATTCTTCAAATGCTTTCAAGCTTTCTTTTTTCATCCAAGTTTTGTTCAAACTTTTCCAACTCTTCCAACACTTTTTTTTATTAATCTTTTTGAGGACTTTGTTGATCATTCTTTACACAATAATCATGAGTAATCTTTCATACACATATAAGGCTGCAACAATCAAGTTAGTAACCTTATTTTCTATTGAACTAACAATGTGTAATTCGAAGTTTATTTAGTGTGTTTTGCCACATAAGCCTATCATAATGCACATGTATAAGCCTTTACAAGTGCATTATAATGTACTTATCACACCCCCAACTTACTACTTGCTAGTCCCTTAGCAAGTCTATGCAATATACCATCAAAAAGGTTGCATCATGCTTTTTAAACCTCAAAGTTCCCAAAGAGGACGAGTGGCATTCTCGTGAAGGTTTTCAAAGATGATACTTACAAACATTCAAATCATGATATTGCCTAATATTCACGTTTTCTTTCAATTCTATTGTGCAAGTCACGATTTAGCATTTCAAATGCCTCTTTAGAACGTATGGCAATCAAACAAAATCTCAAAGCATCTATATAAGTTTAGAAATAAGCTCCAAATGTTGTCTTTCTTGTGTGTGCGTGATTTTTTATTTAAAAGAATTTTTAACATGTTAAGAAAGTGTTCTGATTATCCTTTTGGAAAGAAGCAAAGTTTTCAAGTAAAGAAACAATTCTTTTTACAAAACACATAAGCTCATTTTATTTTAATTTTTTTCCTTTTTTTTTTGGTTCTTGGATTTTTTGTTTACAAGGGAATATAGCGCTTTCATGCATGATGAATAGGTAGCCTTTTCCTTCTATATTTTTCTTTTGTCAACCTTTGAAGCTAGTTTGTTTTTCTCAAGGTGGCTTCACTCTAATTCATAAGGCAGCCTTTTTCAACTATTCCAAGTATCAAAAATAGGCTAATTAATTTACCAAGTGAAAGATTAAGTCCGGTTTAGATACAAAGCCTTTTCCAAGAGTTTTATATGTTAAGCTTATTTAAGAGAGATTTTTCCTTGGAAGGGGAGTTGTTTCTTTATTTTCTTGAAAACAAAGTTTCTTTCTAAGACAAAAATAACTCAATTTGTTATGGCAAAAGTTCAATTTTAATTCAAATGTGCATTTGTAGTGTGAAAGACAACTTGAAGGAACATATGCCTAATTAAAGATAGATATTAAGACGCAGGTGCTCTATCCAGTTTCCTCGAAAATCAAGGACACACACTCTTAACATATCTTCAAGTATTTGGATAACCCGCTCAGATTGGCCATCGGTCTGCGGGTGGAATGCCGTACTAAATTTTAACTGTTTTCCCAAAGCCCTTTGTAGACTTTCCCAAAATCGAGATGTAAAACGAGGATCTCGATCTGATACAATAGTCAATGGAACTCCATGGAGTTTAACTATCTCTCGAACATAAAGTTTTCCCAAACTCTCCACATTTTGGTTGTTCCTGATAGGAAAGAAGTGAGAAGACTTTGTTAATCTATCGGCAACCACCCAAATTGTATCTTGACCCCCTAATGCCTTCTGTAACCCCGAAACGAAATCCATGGTAACATGTTCCCACTTCCACTTGGGAATGGGTAATGGCTGGAGTTGTCTTGCAGGCCTTTGGTGCTCAGCCTTCACCAGTTGACACATCACACAATTATTCACAAAATTCGCGACGTCTTTCTTCATGCCTCTCCACCAGAAATTTCAACATAAGTCCCGGTACATCTTTGTACCACTGGGATGAATAGAAAATTTAGAATGGTGAGCTTCACTTAGAATTTCATTCCTAAGTTCTCGGTTGTTCGGCACTACTATCTGTCTTGGACTCAAATTCCACCATCGGTCCCAAGTTTATACCCACCATATTCGGCTTTCGTAGCCAAATGATCACATATTACCTGAAAAGCTTCATCTGTCCATTGAGCATCTATCACTCGTTGTTGGATTGCCGGTTGGGCAATTATGTTACACAAATAAGCTCGGTTCTCATCACGATTTACCATCAGGTTATATCGTTGTAACTCCTCTCTCAACCTCCATTCCCGACACCGTAATGCGGCTAACGACCCTTGAGATTTTCGGCTTAAGGCATCGGCTACCACATTAGCCTTACCTAGATGATATTGAAGAGTAAAGTCATAATCTTCCAAATACTCTACCGACCGATGTTGCCTAAGGTTCAAATCTTTCTGGGTAAAAATATACTTCAGGCTCTTATGATTAGATTAAACTTCAAATATTTCGCCATATAAGTAATGACGCTAGATTTTTAGAGCAAAGACAACAGCTGCTAACTCTAAATCATGAGTGGGATAATTTTTCTCATGTTGCTTGAGTTGTCAAGAGGCATAAGCCACAACATGCTCCTTCTGCATTAGGACACTACCCAAACCAAGCCTAGAAGTATCACAATAGATTATGTAACCCTTTTCTCGCTCGAGTAAAATAAGAACTGGAGCAGAAGTAAGCCTATCTTTTAACTCCAAGAAGGCTTTCTCATATATTCATCCCACACGAACTGAACGCCTTTGTGAGGTAGGCGAGTTAACAATAAAGTTATATGGGAGAAATCTTTGACAAACTGACGATAGTACCCAGCCAAACCCAAGAAACTTCTAACCTCGGTAACATTTCGAGGCCTCTCCCACTTTAAGACTGCTTCTACTTTTGCCAGGTCTACGGAGATACCCTTTCTCAAGACTACATGTCCCAAGAATTTGACTTCCGACATCTAGAAGTCACACTTGCTAAGCTTAGCATACAACTTATGGTCTCGAAGAACTTGAAGAGCCAAGCGAAGGTGATTTTCATGCTCTTCATCTGACTTGGAATAGATAAGAATATCGTCAATGAAAACTAATACGAACTGATCAAGATACGGATGATACAAACGATTCATTAGGTCCATAAACGCAGCCGGCGCATTTGTCAACCCGAATGGCATTACTAGGAATTCATAATGCCCATAACGAGTACGAAAGGTCATCTTAGGAATGTCTTCCTCTCGGACTAACATTTGGTGATAGCCTGATCGAAGATGAATCTTAAAAAATCTGATAGCACCTTGCAATTGATCAAACAAATCATCGATTCGAGGCAACGGATACTTGTTCTTAATAGTGACTCGATTCAGCTGTCGATAATCTATACATAACCGCAAAGACCCATCTTACTTCTTAGCGAATAGAACAGGTGCGCCCCACGGAGATACACTGGGTCTGATGAACCCTTTCCGTAATAATTCATCAATTTGAGTTTTCAGCTCCTTCAAATCAGCAGGAGCCATACAATATAGAGCTAGAGATATAGGCACAGTTCCTGGAACAATATCAATAGAGAAGTCCACCTCCTAATGTGGGGGTAGACCCGGAAGATCATCGGGGAACACGTCAAGAAATTCCCTAACCACTCGAAGATCAGAAGGACGAGGATTGCCATCCTCTCGTGCTACAATACTGGCCAACCACCCAAAGTAACTCCGTTGTTCTTTGGGTTTAAAATATGCACACGGGACAAGTGACTCGGGTTCACATTAAAAAGTCAAAATCTCACTATTTGACAATGGAATTGTTACCCAGCGTCTAGAACAATCAATTACCGCGTGAGAAGTAGCTAACCAATCCATCCCCAGTATAAGATCATAATCCCCCATATCAAGTACGATAAGATCAAATTCTATCGAGGACTCCCCAAAACTCAAGGAATAATTTCGTCTATAAACGGAACCCAACCGAATTCGATTTCTCGTGGGTGTACCAACCCACAAAGGTATATTCAATGATTCAACATACAATCCCAATCTATCAACCAATGCACGTGAAATAAAAGAATGAGAAGCACCAGTGTCAAACAAAACTTTAACCCAGGTACTAAAGAGCAAAATAGTACCTTCCATCACTTTAACCTCTGGCGGCTCTGACTGTGTCAACTTGTAGACCCGACCCTGTGTTCTACTACCACCCCGAGAGTATGAGTTCCCACCTCCACGAGACCCGCTTTGACTCTGCCCACGGCCTTGACTACCCGGAGTGCTTAAGCCTTGAAACTGCGGCTGACTGTTGAAGGACTGGGAGGGTTGTTGCTCTCGTCTCACATTTGGACACTCTTTCTTGAAGTACCCTAGCTACCCACACCCATAACAGACTCTTTCTCGGAACCCCTGGTCTTCATTCCCCAAACCCGTAAACCGACCTCTACCGTAACTTCCACTAGAGGAGCCCGACTCACTCTTGTACTTTTTTCCTGACCACCTGACCTTTTCCCTTCAGTACCCCTCTTTTTATCAAGAAATATACTAGTATCTATCCTTTCTTGCTCCACCTTCATCGCTATCCTCACGGCTTCAGCGACACTGCCGTGATTCAGGTGATATACTTTCTCCCGAATCGAAGGTTTCAACTCTTTAAGGAATAAATGTATCTTTTCCACGGGATCGTTATCCAAACTCTTGTCAAAATGACTTAAACTTTCAAATTTCACTTCATACTCCGAAACTGACATGATCCCTTGGATCATGGAACGAAACTCATCTCTCTTCAGACTCCGATGAACCGACGAGAAATAACACTCTAGGAACAGTTGAGTAAACTGCTCCCAAGAAGTAGGAGCGTCCGCTCTCCTAGACACAGTTCTCCACCAGATGCCAGCTTGATCAACCAGCTGGTAAGTCCCCAAATTAAGCTTCAGGTCATCGGATAAGGTCATAACTTCTAAGGCTCTTTCTATTTGATCGAGCTAGAACTCTGCCGCCTCGGGACCAAACGTCCCGTTGAATGAAGGTGGGTCTAGCTTTTTAAACTTTTCTAGGGCCACCATAGCCCTATTCTCCTGGACTCTACTATGGGGTTGTTCTATATGTCCCAATACATTGGCCAACTCTTAGGCCATGGCACGGATTGCATCTACTGACTCCCCGGAGGTGGAACTCCCGTGGGTGGCATTGTGATTTGGTGAAGTCATCATTCTATACGAAAACAAGAAAAGGAACATCATGACAATCCAATATATATTAATAAGACAATAATTTACCATAATATATCATAAATTTCGTCCCACAACCCAAGTAATCGCGTAAACCTATGCTCTTATATCAAATTGTAACACCCCCGCCTTAATGTACAGGATAACGCCTGTAATTAAGGCCTGGAGCGTTACTAACCTACCTTAGTAAGACTAAGATAGGTATATAGAAAGAAATAAGTCAACAACAACAGATATAGCAAGTATCACAATGCATAGGGTATCAAACATATTATATATTCCAGCATGTATCAAGTACACATAATCCAAACCATACGAATAACCAAAGTATATAAACTCCTCGAGCTAGCCGTGGCTTCCCAGAAAAATATACATACATCGCAGAAAACCAAAATATACACGTAGTATCAGAGCCTCTATATCGTCCCTGACTCGGTCGTGTCCTTGTCCTCGTGGGACTCGTGAGTACCTGAAATGTTTTTAAAGAAAAACCGGGGTGAGCCATTTGCTCAGTAGGGGGGTACCAGGCATATGTTCAAAAATAAGTTTGTAAACATATCTTTTAGACCATGGTAATATCAATAATATCAACATAAAATCCAAAATTTATCAAGTGATCATGCATGAACGTGCTAATGCAGGTTACCTCCCGTGTCAACCGATTACCGTATAATAGAAAGCCTGAGTGATGAATAGATTCTACTGCTGCCGAGATATCATAACCTGGGATCAATTGTCCCGATCCCATACAAGTATAGAGAACAATAGCCCTGGGATCATTCACCCCGATCCCATATAAATACAGATAATCGCAAAACCATAGTGCCTTGCAAATTTGCCTAGGTTCCCGGGCTCCACACCGATGGCTTATAGGCGGCCAAACGTTGCTCCCCCAGGGGTTTAGGGCTTTTCAACCCAAGGCACCGGGCCCTACCTATTTTCCCATCCCGGCAAGCACTATACATTCAATTCATTTTTCGGTTTCCAAGAGCCACCAGCTCTTTAGTACATAGATAAATGATACAAGCCTCTGAGAAACAGATACTCGAGCAAGAGTCATAAGCCATAACAGAGCCTCCATGCCTTTGAAAATTACCGAGCTTTCGGTTGACACCATAGTAACATATAATATGCATAACATGATGCTAATTATCCACATGAAGCAAATTATGCCATATATACTTTACCAAGTTCAACCACATATCTCTTGGCATCAAAAGTTCACAAATAAATCACTTTTATCAACCATGTTGTAGATATATCGCCAAGGGTATCTTATTTAGTTCAAACAACTCTTTATATCAAGTATACATGGCATATTACGCCTCCAATCATATATTCAATACCACACATATCATGCAACATCATAAATATATGTATACATTCAACTTTCTAACTTTATATAAATCAAACGCATGAATTATCAAGCAATAAACTCATTTTATCGGGTTTTGAAAGTAAGAAAACCCCTACCTCAGTTTATGAGTGAGAAAGAAGAAAGAAAGTTGATGCTCCAAGCCTTCCCCAAAGAACCCTCAAGGTAGAAGATGATGAATAGCAAGCTAGGAGGTGTTTCAGATGATTTTCGATGCTTAATCCTTCGACCAGGAGTGAAAATAGGTAAGAGTCGCTCAAGAACACCTATCTTTCTCTCTCTAGAACTCTCTAGAATTTAGTGGAAGTGGCTGGTTCAAAAATGGTGGAAAAATAGCTTAAAACGAGCTTTAACGCACTTTAAGTTGGTTGTTACAGTAACTCGCGCAGATTTTTTGGTTCTGGAGCACTGTTTTTGTTTTGGCCATAACTTTTGACTCGGAACTCCGATTGAGGCTTTCTTTATGTCCACGGAAAGGTATTTCAATGATCTAAAACTTTATAAGAGGAAGTTTTCTCAAATTATGGACACATTTGTCCCATAAATTCACCGAAGACAGCGCTCTGCCGAACACTATTAAACAACCAGAATTTAGCGATGGGCCTACTTCGCGCCCTATTTTGACCCACGGGGAGTGCGAATTAGCTTTCGGCCAAAAAACAAAAATTGTAGAATGATGTAAATACTAGACACATGCTCAAGCAAAACTTCAATCGGATAAGTAACGAAGGAATTACGATAGCTCAAAGTTAGCTCAAATTAACGAATCACAAAGAACCCAAAACTTCCTATTTACCAACCGAAATTCATTCGGACCACCCGAATCATAAAACGATCATTCTCATATATATAAAAGAGTTAATATAACATAATTAACATTAATTTAAATATAGGATGCTACAATACATGAAATCGTTGGACAACCGGGGTCCTTGTATTTAGGAATACTTGTATTTTGCAAAATTGAGCTTACTTGTTTGGCCATAAAAGCTTTCTTTTTGACATTCAACCTTCTTTTTGTGGTACACATGTCTTTCAAAAAAAAATTGTAAGAAGGAATTTGTTTGACCACATCGAGCAATGAAATGTTAATTTTTACTTGTTTAAAAACTTCCAAAATTTTAACATTTTGATTTGGTTTTGAGGATTATTGTAGCCTTTGAGGAAAAGGAATTTTTACACTCTCTTTGATTTTTTCAATGTTCTCTTTTTCCCTCACTTCCTCATCATTCTTTTTGACTTCTTCGTCTGCCACCTCAGTTTCTTTTAATTGAACTACTTCCTTTGGCTTTTGGGCCTTAGGATGAATAGTTTTATAAACAATTTTTTCACCTCGAAGAGTGGTAATAGACTTTACTTGTTCCAACATATCTTGTGAAAAAGTTCCCTCTTCAACCATCATTGTTTGCTCGTGAGGATTCGTAAGAGGTTGGACGGGAAACTTACCCTTCTCTTGGTTTAAAAAAATGGGAGCCATATTTGACAAAAAATTCCTCATATTGTTCATAGAACAATCATTGCTTTGGAAGTATTGGGTGACTCGTGCTGCCAAATCGTCACTCTCCTTTAATTGATGGTAACCACCCCGATTAGGCATGTTGTTTCTTTCAGAAAAATTGTAAGTATCCCATGTTTAGTTATTTTTAGTTATATAATCAAAGAAAACAAATGCCTCGTTGGAATTTTTACTTAGAAATGTACCGTTACACATTATTTCTACAAATTTTCTCATTTCAGGAGTGAGTGATTGGTAGAAGAAACTAACCAAATTCCAATTTTCATATCCATGGTGGGGGCAAGCATTTACAAGATCTTTCTATCTTTCCTAACATTCATAGAATGTTTCTTGATTTTTGGATGCAAAATTTGAAATTTGACACCTTAAAGCGTTTGTTCTATGAACAGGGAAAAATTTCTTCAAAAATTCAGTTTGTAAAGCTTGCTAAGTTGTAATGGGACTTGGTGTTCGTGCTTTAAGCCAAGTTTTTGCTTTGTCTTTTAATGAGAACGGAAAAAGTTGGAGTCTTACTACCTCTTTAGTCACATTAGCATCGTGAAAAGTGGAGCATACTTCTTCGAGCTCCTTAAGGTGTAAGTATGGATTTTCAGACTCCATTCCATGAAATCTTGGCAAAAGTCATATCATTCCCGGCTTGATTGCTAAACCATTTACTGCTGGTGGGAGAATGATACATGAGAGAGTCTCGCTCCTTGGTGGTTGGAGATAATCTCTCATGGATACGATTGGTGGTTCTAGAACGAGTTGTGCAACACCCCGTTCCTAAATCGCAAGCCTAGCGCGTTCAAAAATTGCAAGTAAGGCGATTTCGAGTTCCGAATAGTGAAATACTGTTCTGAAAGGAGTGACAGGGTTCGGAGACTTCCGATAAGTCATATTAGTGTATTTAAGCTTGCTAGAATGTCTGTAAGTCATTTTGAGTGATTCGAGTCAAAATCGAGATATAAATTGCAAGTTTTAAATTTACCAGACTTCATAATTTTGGGCTAACTTGGAGGAAGCGTAACTCTTTCGTTCTTCGTCAGATTGAGTTTTCATAAATGCGGTACCCTAGATTTTTAGACAATCTACAACTTTCGTTGGTCAAAGGAAAATTCGGACTTCTATTAGGTCAAAATTGAGTGCAAAAAAGGTCATTCGGTATCAGTGGTCCATTCGGTAACACTATCGCGCTGATTTTGTCAAATTTTTGGAAATTATATGTGCAGAATTTTGGAACACTTCCTTTTAGGAAGTTGTAGAGATCCGAATAAACTTTCCGTGGACATAAAGATCACCTCAATCGGACATCCGAGAAAGAAGTTATGGCCATCCAAAGTTCAGCGCTGCAACTCCCCTACGGGTGAACAGTAACCGCGAATGAAAGCATCAGTTATGTATACACGTTCTTCTTCATTTCTCCTCATTCCACCACCACTTCATAAGAGTTTCTAGATAGAGAAAGAGTGAGGAAATTGTTGAGTTCTTTTATGTATTTCTCATCTCCTATCTAAAGATTAAGCTCAAGTCACACAAACCCTTGCCCTAAACAACTATTCATCATCTTCTCCACTTACACACCTACATGGCAGCTGAGCTCAGGATTTGGGGTTCAGAATTTAGGGCCACACATCATCAATTTGAGGATGAGGCTATGATTAGGTGGGAACACTAACCTTAAACTTGTATGTTTTTAAAATTATCATGTGTTGTGTATCAATTTCATACAAAAATGGTGATTTGGATGAAAAACCCTAGGTTATGATGTGTATGCGAGTTTGGTTGGTTTGAGGATCAATTGATGGTGCATAAGAGTATAATATCGTATATATATATATATATATCATGTATTATTAACTCTTATCATGTTATGACCCATAAACTTGTTCCTACATATCATACCCATTTGGTAGTAAGGTGTATAAATTAGAAAATTGGGTTTTTGGGATTTGCGTCCATAGAATGGTTGGATATAGATTGTAAATGATAGATATATGCATATATTTTATTGGTTAAAGGTATTGAACCTATTACATGAGTATTGAACCAAGAACCCACTAAGCCGATAATGAAAAATACTAACTTTTGAGCTTAGCGCTTTATATAGACCTTTGTTGTGACTAGTGGTGAGAATGTGGCTTTGGTGCATTCTAGGAATGTTATAAACATCAATTGGTGAGTTATAGGCTGTTGTAGTCTTATTCATAAAAGGTTAGAAGCACCATAAGCTTAACGGTTAGGCGAGGCACTTAAGACCTATTGTTCGGCTTAATATAATGACGTAAGAACTTTGCTAAGGATCATGCGACTTTAGTTTTACGCACATGATACACTATGAGAGGTGAATCCCGACAACACACTAATTGGCCAGTTGCGTGAGCTTGACATAGACACGCACACATATTTATAAATGACTATAAAGCCTAATATGCGAATTATCTTATCGGCACAGCGAAACGAGATATATATATGTACATGTTGTTTCCTATTTATATGGGCTTGTTAGATATATGTACGCGGGTGATTGATGATGAGGCCCTAAATGTGAATTACCTTATTGGCATGAGTACACGTATGATACACTTTTATTATTTCATTGTATTTTGCAAATAATGGGTTCTATGAATGTGGTAAGGTGTATATGGTGTGATTCATGGTTGAATATATATATATATATATGTGTATAATGTGATGATGAGATGACATTAGTCCAGTGATGGTCCTGGGTTGGTTTCTAACGATGGGGACCTTAAGTTAGGACAGAGTGCCCCAGGGTGAAAGACCCGAAACCGTGCATGAAAACGAACGAGAGGCCCTGCTGCCGCGTGGGTGAAAGGCCATGAAATGCAGACTTGGTGACGCTTGGACAGCTACAGACATTATTGTGACTGTCAAGGCTATGATGGCCATTGAGATACATGTCTCGGATGACATGGTTGACTATTGAGAATAAAAGGCTATGTCTCGGATAATACTTGCACGTCATGAGTGACGGATACGATAGTGACTTTGATAAGTGATATTATATTATATCTTGTATTATGTTATATGTATTGTTTCAGATATATTGCATGTAACATAAGAATGAATACGTATTTTATTATACGGACCATAATTTGCCTAAAGAACCATGTGACCATTCATAATGAACTAATGCCTAATGTGGAAAGTTCTAATACTATTGATCCTTAGATAACATACGGGTGCGTGAATGTATGTAGTTATAAAATTAGTCTACCAGTTCATGTTAAACATAGGACATTAGCAATCAAAGTGGTAGGCATTGCAAATGAATGGCTAGATTGGAGGACACCTTAACATAGTGCTTAAGTTGAATGATTTAGTGGCAATGCATATTAGTTGGCCAAGCACGAAACTCATAATGAACTAATTAGAAAGAGGAAATGATAAATGCTTGGCCATTAGTCACCGACTCTCGATATAAGCACGGGATAGTACTTAGTAGTGTTGTTACACGTTCTAGAGTGAGTCGACCTTGTATGATAAAACCTAGGAAGCTAGAGCTTGAAATAAGATACCTTTGGACCAGCGGTCCTCTAGTGATATTAGAAAAAGTGAGGGGCTTATCCTATGGAATGCCTAGAGGAAAAATTGGTTAATCGGGCAGTGCTTCCGGGTAGCTAGGATAGAAATCCTAGAGGGGTTTGGCATGCACTTGAGTGTGTGGGTCGCATGGTTTTCAAACTATTATATTAAAGTAAAGTATTTTCTATATCAAAACTCTATAGTTCCCACTAAGCCCGGATTTGGCTCATTCCTTCCTTTTCAGCAGTTTTGCAGGTCCATACTCGAAGGTGGCATGCGTTGTACGTCCATAGAAGCTCTGATGATCTCAAACTACTTTGTAGTTCTTAATTTAAGGACAATGCCATTGAGGCCTTTATATTACACTTTAAGACGCTTGTATTTATTTAAAAATATTTGGGACTGTTGTATAATCGTATACTTAAACGGACTCTGATAAAGTGTATAGGTTGAGGAGTATTTTTATTAAATGGTTGATTGTGAAATGATTGAACAAAGGTTGTTCTTTTTATTTTTAATTACAGGGCGGATTGTTGTTTAAACGAACTCCTCATGCCGAAATTTTATAAAACATGTTTTTCAACGGATCAAGTTTTATCCAAGAACAAGATTTTTTTAAAGGTTGTGATTGTTATATTTTAAACCCACCGTCATGCATGGCATCGGTGATTAACCGGTTCTCGAAGGTGAAAATCTCGGAATGGGATTCGGGGAGTCACAAGTTGAATTTGTACATTAAAATGATTTCCACCATTTCCACCTCGTGCTTCCTTATAAGAATCCATTGTAACTTATGTTTCTGTTTTAAAAAGATTATAAAAAAACAAATCGGGAAATGGATTTCTTTCTACACGTCCTTTGGTATTTCTTAACCAATGAATCATATACCAAAGAAGGTGTACAAGAAAAGGAAGTCACAAAGTTAGAATGATTGTGAGAACCCCGGATCTCCCACGACCTGTACTTCTCGATTTCTCAAGTTTCTTTTTGTTTTTAAAGGAAAATTTGTTTGATAGAGTCGCCAGTTTGTTTTATGAGAAAGCAAACATAAGATCGTACGAAGGATAATGCAAAAACGAACTATCTTTCATACATTTAAAACCAAAGATTCATTAATAATTTACTTTGCTAGGGTTCAAGAACTACGTTACTAATTGGGAAGGTGTTAGGCACCCAATTCGCCCTTTCGGTCTCTTAATGGATTATGTATCTAATTCCTATTTTAGATAGCTTGCAAGTAGTTTGAATTATTTTCAAAACAGTCCTTTCGGATAAATTTGATTTGAAATTAGACCCGAGCTTTGCGAGCGCCTACGTATTCATTCGTGGAATGAAATCAGAGTATTCTAGTTCTACTTGTTTGGAAACTGTTTTTGCATTTTTGTTTTGTTTTAAAAACATGTCAAAACGGATTTTAATTTTCTTGTAAAACTTAGAAAAAAACTAGTTTTGAAAACAGTGGACTTCTTTGCAAGTTATCTAATTTTCTCAATTAAAACTTGTATTTAAATGCAGTATAGAAATTTAAGAGAGTTGTAGAGAAATATACTTTGTGTGCTTGAAGAAGAACGAATATCGCTTGCTTGCTCATTTCTCTCTCTAGACTTTCTCTTTCTAAGACTTTCTCTCTCTAAGCATTCTTTCTCTCTAAAAAGATTATCTAATAATTTTGACAGAGTTTCTCCTTACTAAAAACACTATTGAGTGTTGATGATCTAAATGAGACCCCAAAGGTTCTATTTATAGGGAAATTTCCCCCCAAAACACTCTAAAAGAAGGCAGCCACAGGGGGTAGCCATAGGGGGTGCGGCTAGGGCCTACTGTTAGGCGTGCGGTTCATACCTGTGGCTGAGGGCTGCGGCTAGGGCTTGCGGTTGGTACGTACGACTGGGGCGTGTGGCTGGGGCGTGCGATTAGGACTTGCGGCAAAACCAAAGTCAGAGTCTTTCCTAATAGTTTTCTATATTCGTGATGACTCAAGACCTAATGTGAAATGCATGTTTTATGAGAAAATCAATCTTTACACGAGAGTCCTGGATTGGGGTGTTCACAGATCCTCTCGTCCCGGGATTCTTGCCTGCAAGAATTCTGAGACGATAAGAAAACAACAATTCACAACTCTTGTGTGAATCTCAACTTATTAATGCTTGAATCAAAATATACCCTTTTGGCAAGTGAATTTCGCTGTGTCTCAAGTGATACAATCCACGACCGTCCCTTTCCTCTCAAGTAGGTTGCACGATACATCGATCTTTTCTTTTGCCTACCCTCAGTGGCGCATTTTTACCCTTGGCGTACTGGGTTTTTTAGTAATTCGTGCATGGAGTTTTGACATTTCGCTGAATCCAGATGATTTATTGTGAAAAAGTGTTTTAAAGGTTTCCCATCTTCTGGGAAGAAGTGAAAGAATGATTCTTTTGTCTGTTGGTAATTCCGTTCATGGGGATTGGTGCTAAAAGAAGAATTTCCCATCTTTGGAAAATGCATAGAAGATTCCCATCTTTGAGGAATGTGAAAAAGATTCCCATCGTGGGAAATATGTGGACAAAGTAATTCCCATCATGGGGAATGTGCGGTAAAGGTTATTTTCCATCGTGGGGAAAGGGGATCGGAGAAAATTCCCATCATGGGGAATGCAAAAAATTCCTGGCTTGAGTAATTCGAAAAAATTCCCATCGTGGGTAACATGTGGAGTCGTTATTTTTCATCGTGGTAAAAGTGGTTTCGAAAAAATTCCTATAATGGGGAATGCGAAGAATTCCTATCTTTGAAGAATTCAAAATATTCCCTTCGTGGGGAACACGTGGAGTCCCATCGGGGGAAAAGTGGTTTCGAAAAAAATTTCATCATGGGGAATGCGAAGAATTCCTGCCTTGAGGAATTCGAAAAATTCCCATGATACTGAACACTGCTTTATTAATTTTTCAAAATTTGATATGCTAGAGAGGATTGCTTGCAATATGAAGAACTCTTTGTTTTCCATTTCTTTTCACCCTCAGTTTTGACCTTTGGCGTTACCGGGAATTAGACTTTTGAATCAACTTTTCCTAGAAGCTTTCGGACCGTTGTGCATGGATTTTTTGGGATTTGGCATCTCTCTACCCTCATTTTTTTTCTCTTTAGTCATAGGGATAAAATTTCGTTTGGAATTCTCAATTATCCTTGAGCTACCTTCTGGTTTTTCACAGGGAAGATGCTGGTCCTGTATCGTTTTCTATTTTTCGATACCCTTATTGCTCCCTCTTTTGATTATCCGGCCTTTATTTTGGTGTTCGAATTTTTCTTGATTTTTTTTCTTTCTTTGCTTTTTCCAAAACAAGAGCCTTACTCACCTAAGATGTAGCCCTCCGCCTTTTGGCATAGCTGTCACTCTTAGTGTGGCTCTCCCTGTTGATTTTTCCTTCATTTATGTTTTTTCTTTCTTTTCCTCACTTGGACCAATAGGATTTTTTTCCTTTTCTACTCTTTTAATTTTTTCTTGTACCCGATTCCTCTTTTACATCTCCCATATTTATTCATCAGATTTGAGCCTTTCAGAAAATAGATCCATCCTTTTGAGTTTTGGTTCCTCCACAGACTTTAAAGTGTCAGACTTTGGGTTTTGATTAGCCGTCTCGTACTTGTGTGTGAGTCTTGGTCCTTTGTATCAGGAGAAGTTGATTCATAATCTATCTTTTCTTTCCCCCCAGTTTTTTTTTCAAATCTGGTCAAAATTGAGGGTGTAGCCGCAGGGTATATACCCCCTAGCTGTACGGCTGGCAGCCAACAGCACGGTTGGGGGCTAGCCGTACAGTTGGCTAGCATGTGGTTGGCTACATGAGTCTATAAATATTGGCCTGTTTTGATCATTTCTCTTCACTTCACTTGCGATTTCTCTCTCTAGCATATAAATTTCTGATTTTCAAAAACTTTTAGCGAGTGTTCTTGAGTAGCATTAGGGATGGCATTTGCGAGACTTTTTATCGATTTTTGTGATTATGAGGATGGAGGGTCCACCAGAGGGCAGGGGGTGTCGGAGCATCTTCCGGGCGATGAGGTGAAGGCTATTACTACTACTGCGGATGGGCGTTTTATCTGTGCGCCACATTATGATGACTAGGAAGGTATGGCATAGGAGGGGCCACTAGGGGCAGACGGGTCATTGCAACGAATGATGTACCGTGATGTGCCATTGATCTCGCTAGGAGAGGAGCGGGAATGGTTGTTAATGGAGCCCACAGTACACGAGATCCGTCGCCGGACTCGGTTATGCTTTGATTTTCAGCATTTTACTTATTTAAGTGATAATTTTAGAAAAAAATGCAATGACATGATATGCATGAAATGCGATAAATTTAATAATTACTCGCCATGGTAGATATACTTAACATAGTGTATTTTTCAAAATAATTATTACACAGTATTAACTGAAGACTACTAAAGAGTGAACCATATAATTTATTTGAAATCTGCGATGTAACAGAGGATTGGTCGTTGCCGTGGTATCACACGTGCGGCTCCTGAGCTGCGAGACCAGCTACCCCCCGTTGATGAGGGCATATCTGAGTGCGACCCCGTTTGGGCGATTTATAGAGGTGTTACCGGGTGGGGAGTTTCAGCGTTCGGTTAGTTTGTCGACGGTGTTGGGAGAGAGATGGTGGGACACGATGCACACCTTCCACTGGAGTTGGGGAAAGATGATGTTGACCCCTGAGGATATCTTTGTGTTGACGGGGTTGCTGTTTAGGGGACAGGCATTGTCACCCAACTCATAGGTGCGAGTGACGTTAGATGGTATAGGAGTAGCGTTAGGGTGGAGGCCTAGTTGTATTTTAGCAGACTGGATTCCACATACGGCGATGGTTCATCATATTGAGGCGGAGAGTGAGAGGTTTGGAGATGGGCCAATGACACGTCAGGAGGTGCAACAGCTGTCACGGTGCTTTCTGTTGTTGTTGCTGCACGACTTCTTTTATGCACGTGGCGGAGACAACCTGCGGCTATGGTGGTTTCCGTATCTGAGGTTCTTTGACCAGCTGTACACATTTTCATAGGGAGGATACGTGTTGGCAGTGTTGTATGAGTCGATGAATTTGGTGTGTCGACATATGGAGCTCAATCATCGTCGGCTTGTTACACTTTGGGAGGTGACTCTTTGTTAACTTATGTCTATAATTTTTTCTTTATAAATAAAATATGCGGCCTTAATAAAAATGTGATGGTTTGGGACATATGTGGTTTATAGCTCATACCCAGCAGGGTATAGGGCAGATTCAGTTGCACGCCACACGTGCCGATGAGTTTCCCCTATTCCTGCGATTCTATAGTGGGAACGTCATTGGGTTATACCGGTATTTCACACTGGATCTAAGTGCGGGTGACGTGTTTGGGCTTTAGTTTGAGCAGATAAGAGAATTTATGATCAAGTTAAATTAATTTAGTGACATTTGTGAAAACTTAACTTACTTATATTTTTACAAAACAAGTACAGTGGAGCCTATGGCCCGCATTCGTGACCCAGCAGTGGGGGTATGCGGATGCGTTGGCGGTAGCGCGTTCGAGACGACTTTTTGCGCATGAATATGGGGTTGCGTTCTACTTGGGAGAGCAGGTGATCCGGCAGCATACCCCAGCGTTGGGAGCGATGGTGCCAGCATGACCTCCGGCTGCGATGAGGCGGCCAGGGTTACTGTCGGTGGAGGAGCGATAGGCTTTTCTAGCTGGGGTTCCGTGTGAGGGTTTTCTACTAGAGGGGGATTATGAGTTGTTCGCGCATCGGTACTTGATGAGGGAAATGAAGGGGGTGCACGGACGAGTGTTTTACGCGAGGTAGACGGCTATTGGAGGGAATCCGCTGTTTATCCGAGGACAGCTATACATATCCCAGCGGGTATCGCATTAGCCTATGTCGACCCCGAACAGGCGGGCTAAAGGTATTGCGAATTCAGACTATGAGGATCTGAATGGAGAGAGATAGAGGTAGAGCCGCAGCCGGCGGAGGGAGAAAATGAGGAGGCATCATAGGAGGTGCCGTTGGGGAATGGGAATGGTGGGGTTGCACCTACGGAGCCTGGAGTGGTTGAGGGTGGACCTGTGGTAGCGGCTGTATCACCTGGTCGGGGGAGAGGGGTGAGAGGAGGTAGGAGCCCAAGAGGGGGTAAGAGTCCGGTATCGAGGCCACCCATCCCACCAGCCATGTCGGGGAGGACACCTCAGATGTTCGCAGAGGCAGTAATGCAGGTGGTGGAGATACTACGAACGCCAGAGGGATGGGGATCTTCAGGACGTGGGTCTGTATCGAGTTCATCGCCCATGTATGGTTCGGAGGACATGGATTGGGCGCAGCACATTTCTTTCTCGCCATTGTTGCGTACTCCTGTGGGGTCTCCTGGAGCTGGGTCCGTTGGCTTGAGGCCCTACTCGTTGTCTACTCCGTCATCGGGTGCTGCTCGTGGCATTTTTTTTCGAGATGTGGGAGAGTTTGCAGCTCAACTGGGGGCGAATACAGGCATTGGTCAGGCTCCGGCGAGCGAGGGAGGTGACAAGGGAAAAGGGAAGGAGGTGGCCCCGGAGTCGGAGAGGATGGAGGAGACTGATGAGGACACCCCCCGGTGGGTGGAGGAGTTGGTAGAACCGAGGCTGGTCCGTCACATGCCGATGGTTCGTCGACATCTTATGCGATTCCCGAGTACCCGAGATATATTCCTTACATGGATTTTGGGCGGCTGAAGCAGTACCGGATTCCTGACGTGCCAGTGGATGATAAGCAGATGGGCGCATTGGCTCATGTCTCAGACGAGGAGGTATGATTTTAATAAGTGTAAAAAGTATATTATATTTCGTGGCGTTTATGAATGGTGATGTATTTCATGATTGTTATTGACAGATGGGTCTATTCTGGCTTCGGGAGGTAGCCGAGTTGCTGAGGAGCTACTTCAACGCCTACGGGTTATTGACCTTTGCGACTGCTTTCCCAACGGAGTATATGGGGAAGTACAACCAGCGTTTGGCGGGTGACATGACAGCTACCTATCATCCATCTCGTTCGCTTTCCCCATCGGCGGTGCCCTCTCAGTCTGTGCAGCAGTCGAGTCAGACTTCTAGGCTCGGTCCTCCACCTCAGGGCCATGGTCGTACAGCATCAGAGAGTCCGACAGAGGACGTTGGTGAAACAGAGGCAAAGCGCCCACGTACGATGGATTATCCCCCTTCTCCTCAGCGTTGATGGTTTTAGTGTGATGGTTCATTTTCGATGGTTTGATGTTTTTTTAGTTCTAGTGTTAGGTTTTTTGATAAAAACTTCTTAATTTAGTAATTAATTTAGATGTGTTTATTTTTATGAACAATTTTGGTTATTAGTGCGATTGTTTTTTTTTATTGAATGAAGTATTTATGTTTTTAAAGAAAATATGTTTGTGTGTGATGTTGCATATTATGAGAATGTGATAAAATTATCGCAAATGTGTTTGGAAAAAATGGTTACTTAACATATTTTGGCAAAATTATTATGAACTCGATTGAGAAAAATAGTTAACTACATGTGTTAGTAAAATCACTTCGAATTTGTGAAGAAAAATGGTTAAGTATAATTGTTGGCAAGTAATTATCAAACCTATATGCATGCTAATGATGGATCGTTCTTCTTAAATAATGTCTGGCAATATCTTCGTCACAAGATAGCCTAATAAGAGTACGCCGTAACATAGAGATTTAGACGAAAGATCTTGAGGTGAATCCTATTAACTGGCCAAGTATGGAATTCATAATGAATTATAATTAAAGAAGAAATAATAAATACTTGGCTAATAGTTACGTCTTACGGAATAAGGATCGGATAGCGTAGTAGAGCGTGGGGTTGCACTTGTGAGCGGATAATCCGTAGCATGTCGAACCTTAGGGAGCTAGAGTTTGATACGACGTGACTTTAGATTAGCGATCTCCTCAGGTTGTGGAATTCCCTAGAGGTTAATCTTATGGAACGGTTAGAGGAAAGATCGGGTAATCGGGTAGATGGCTTCTGGCGGTTAGGATAGGAATCCTAGTGGGGTTTGCATGCACTTGGGTTTGCATTGCATTGCATGTTTTCAAACTATTACATTAAAGTCAAGTGTTTTCTATACAAAACCTATATAGTTCCCACTGAGCCCGAATTTGGCTTATCCCAGGCATAGGTGGCACACGACTTACGTGTATAGAAGTCTCTAATGTCCATAAGACCGTGTCTAGTCCTATAAGAATAGGACTATGTTTTATTAACCTTGTGGTTTTGGCCTTGTTATACTGTGTATAAACTTTGAATTTGACGCATAAATTGTATTTATTGTAAACATGTATTTTTGGAAGGTTTGTGTAAACGGTTTTCAAAAATGTGGAGTTGGGTTTGAAGTATGGTTTGATTATATTGGTACTTGTAAGTATTTGGCTTTATTCTTTATAGGCCAGTTTATTATTCAAATAAACTCCACATGCCAAAGTTTTGTAAAACGGGATCTTATTGGAATTGTATTTTATTTCAGAAAAGTTTTTAAAAGTTGTGATTTTTATATTTTAAACTCGCCGTCGCGCATGAAATTCGTGATAAACCATATCCCGGAGGTAAAAATCTCAGAACGGGATTTGGAGCTTCACATTAGCACCGTCAACTACAAAACAAAAAAAAAGTTTGATTAGACAAGGACATGCAGTTATGAATGCAGATATAAAATTGTACATGCAACAAACATGCTACAAACCAGGGGAGCCGAATTGCCTGGGAACACGTCTATTCATGAGATCAGGTTCAATATTCCTAGTTATTACTACGACATCATTGTACATCCTTTTATGGGAAGAAGCCAATCCCTTGATTATGGAAGGCGAAGTAGGTTTGGCCCTAAGATTCCATTTGTCCTCAACCTCGCTAAGAATATGGTAATATTTGATTTCATTTAAACCTAATCGAAGATTAAACCAACTATTTAATTCGGATACCTCTAAAACAATTCTGATGACGTTGGGCGTCAATTGGCATAGGTGAAACCTAGTGTCTATAACAAAATTGATAAAAAGGTGATCTAGGGGCAATTTGAGTCCAGCAGCCTTGAAAAAAGAGATATAGATAGGGTATTCGCCCTCAGGAATGGACTAAGTAACGGTAAGCCTGAAAGGATTTTCATTGCTATTGCACTCTATCTAAATAACACCATTAGGGATATAAAAAGCCACAAACTCTAATAATTTAGCATCACCTAAAACGTATCTGCCATGGCACTTAATTGATCAAAGGCAATATAGACAAAGTACAATTAGGGTTTACAAAAATGTACGGAAGAAAGAAGCAAAAAGTTTTAGACTGAGAGAGACTTAGAGAAGTTTGATTTCTACCGGAGAATGAAACATTGAAAGCTAACTACTGAAAAAGAAAGAGAGAATATCAGGAGAAGAAGCGTAAACCCTAAAGTTTGAATGAAGAAGACGGAGGTGAAATAGTGAGAGAAGTGAGAGTAAAATACCTTAATATAATTTTTATTGGCTTTCCTCCTCTTCAAACGGCGCTTCTTGAGTACCCATCCGAGTAAAGGTATCCCAGTATAGCATAATGAAGTGTCGATATGGGCATCATAGCCAATACAAACAGGTAAAGCTATGAGTACCCATCCGAGTAAAGGGATCCCAGTATAGCATAACGGCAAGATCATAGACAACCGAAGTGCCGATATGGACATCATAGCTAATACCAAAGAGACACATGTACTTATGGGCAGGATTAGTGCTTGTTTCCAATGTGGGTGCCTAGGCGAATGACAATCGGACACCTGTAAAGTGCAAAGTTAGTTACAGATAAGAGCACACTCCCCACGTGAAAATTTCAAATTTGATGAATAAGTTATACCCTTTATAGTCATTTTACTATTAACCTAACGAGCATTGTGACCCTAATATATATATATATATATATACAAATAGAAGGGGATAGCTCACGTAGAAAGATTCCAATTTTTACCAACCCTCATTCATTTAGCATTCTCTCCAAGAAAACAGCTATTTCACCCTTGTAACCAATCTGAATTGAGCCATTAGAACTTAATAAAGAACACCACCACACACTCCGGGAGGACTACTATCGAACTAGGTATAAAAGCCACCAGAGGAACTTACCCCACAAACAAAAAATGCATTCTCACTACTACAAATTTACTGTTTTCCTTATCATGTTTATTACATCTAGTTATCGACTATACTAGCTTGGGTCGATTCTATTTTAGTTGGGCTTTGTCAGATTTCTGCCACCCACACAAATAAAATTGAAAGAAAACTTACTTGGCATTAATTAATTGAATAAATAATCTTCAATTTTCAAAGTCTTCAATTAAATTAATAAAAATAAAAGAAAGGAAATTTAACAAGGAGAAGAAAATAAAAAGAAGTCGAAAGTGTGGGTCTCAGGACCCCTTTGCTGCGGCTAGGTTTTCTTTTTATAAGGCTTAAAGGCATTTAATGGACTTGGGCTTGGTTGTCTATTTATAATAGGCTAGCAATGGCTCAAATGGGCTTGGGCATATTTTCTTGGAATTAATGGCATGTGTACTTGAGTAATGGCCAACTTTGGGCTTAAGTGGCATTCGGCTAGAGAGTGGGCTTGGGCTTCTTTAATTTAAATGATAAATATATGAATAGACCCATAATTAAATATAATGAATTTTCGCCATTTTTAACTGCTTTATTTTGTGTTATAATTTCGGACCCCGAGATGACTGAATTGGAAAAAATGTTGAATTGTAAAGTTGTAACTCTCGAAATTCTCTTCAAATTAAGCTCAAGAATTGCATGATTTGGAGTTCTGAGTAAAAAGTTATACATCTAGAAGTATTGAACTATTTTAAGTATCTTCACTTGCTTTAATTTCTCTATTATTCTCAATCTTCTCCAATTCTATTTTAACACTTGAAAAGAAATAAAAATATAAGTATTAGTAATAATATATGCTGACTAAATTATAAATTAGCATGATAAATTATACCAATTTATTGGTATATCAATATGGGTGTGATTTTGCGACCAATGTCTTCTAGGCGAATTCATGTGCCAAGCATAAATTATTAACACATGGTAGCTTTATTTTTATTCTTCTAATGCAACAAATCAACTTTTCCACGTAACATATTCATTAGTGGAATATCTGTATTGTACAAGTTCTTATGAATCTGGATACAGAGATATAACATGCAATACAACAACGAAGAAAATGTAAAGAAATAATGATATCTCTAGCTGCACATGGTAGTAATTTATGTTTGGTTGCCGAGGAAACATGAAAAAGAAACAAAAATTTGGAGTTGCAAGTAAATGGAACACGCACGCTTTAACGCATCCATCACACAAAACAAGGAAAGAACTTAACCAAATTATGTTTCAAGATCTTTTTAAGTCTAATAATGCTTCCTTTGTTGTTGCGGAGATAACTGCATCTGAAGCATTTGGCAAGTAGTAATATTTTCCTGGAGAAACCAAATTTCCCAAGGAAATTTGTCAAGAAAGAGACATCTTGTAAAAACATCAAACGGGCACTTTAATTATAACAAACCTTGAGCAACTCTGGCCTATTTGGCAAATCTGGTGGAAACAAACTTATTTTCTGTGTCAATGACAAGGAGAGACATTCCATTCCATCTTTGTATACTTTACCGGCCACTTCAAGAATCTCATCCTTGAACATAAATTAATTCAACATTAAAGTCTCAATGCAATAATAATAATAATAATAATAATAATAATAATAATAATAATAATAATTAAAAAAAAGTAAAATAAATTGAATAAATACTTTAACTACCAAATCTTGCAGAATCTCGAAGAATCTTAAAAATAAATAGGACAAATGGAAATTTTCAAACCAAATCCCAATGGTTATTAAGCAACGTCGAGAACCATATGTAGAAATATTTCGATTTATTTGTAAGTTTTGAGACTAACATACAAATGTATCAATATTATTTTAGAGTAAATAATTGTTGCATCCGCTATAACAATGACGCGGAGCAATGGATTTAATAATTGTGATGCAAGGGCTGGGATTCCCCACCATGCAAGTAGCTGATCATAATTACAGAACAGCCACTCAAATGATCTGAACTTCTAATTTCTTTATCTAACGGTGATCACTCAATCTGGTATAACAAGTCATCGTTACAATGGTTGTATCCAATTTTTTCCGTTATTATTTTATTGCCCATGCCATTGTATCCTTTTTTCTCCCAACAAATCCATATGTCTATACATATATATATCACAATCAGATGCAAGATTACGGTAACATCCATCTCGCATAGGAGAGCAGTTATAGCCAAACAGGGGAGATGTGCATAATGAACACAAAACATGGAAAGGTTACTATAAATTTGCCTAAAAAAGTCATTGCATAGATCCATTAAGCAAAATTATACCTTCAGTTCTTGAGCAGAAGGTCTGGGTGCATCAGAATGTTAGAATATTTCTTTCCTTTTGACTTTGTAGATTTTATCCATATTTAGTTGTCTCATATCCCTTGATTTATGCATTAGATTAGGGTATATTTCCTCCATATTTAGTTGTCTCCTATCCCTTAATTTATGCATTAGATTAGGGTATATTTACTTTTCTTTATTGTATTATTCACCCTATATAAAGGGTTCTTCTTGTATTGTTTCATATCCATCTAATACATTTTCTCTTTCTCCCATCTCTCTCATAATTCTCTTAATCTTGCTCAAGCTAACATGGTATCAGATGGTTATTGATTTTCCTAGCATCAAAACCTATAACTTTCGCAGTGTAACACCATGCCCAATCTCATCAATCTTTGCCTTCACCTCTTAATCCAAACGAACCTCAATCCTCATAAAACAAAACAAACACCATCAACCGCCGAAATCCTAACCTGTTCCACGCTCCACCGGCAGGAGACACATCAGCTTTGACGGCCACGTAAGCCTGAATTTTTGATAATTTTTATATTGACCACTGTACTTTCTAATATTCTCAAATTGACCCCAATATTTTCTAATATTCTCAAATTGACCACAGTACTTTTTTATATTCCTATATTAACCCCAATACTTTCTGATATTTTCATATTGACCCAAGTACTTTCTGATATTCTCATATTGACCCAAGTACTTTCTGATATTCCCATATGGACCCCAGTACTTTCTGATATTCTCATATTGATACAGTACTTTCTAATATTCTCATATTAACCTCAATACTTTATGTTAATTTTCATTTTGACCCCATAATTTTCTGTTTACTCTATACCAACCCCCAAAACTTTTAATTTGTTGCCAATTTAACCCAATTTTACCAACTTTTTAGAATTACCCACAAAATCACTCCAAACTTTCCAGTTACTTCCAAATTATCCTACAACCATCCGATTACTTTCATAATTAGTCTATAGGGTAACCAAACCATATGGATCGTACCGAAATCCCTCGACCCATTTCCATCACTACCACTGCCATCCAACCATCACCTTATCCAACTCCATCTGTTACCAATAATGATCTCGCAAAATTACTAAAATAGGTTTTATCTGGCTCATCTCATGCAATGTCTACTACTTAAGGTAACCCTTGATATTTTGATTCTGGCTGCTGCAATCACATGACCTTGATCCTTTAATCTTTCTCTTAAAACACTCTAACTCACACACTTCTCCCATTAAAACTGCTGATGGGCCCCAACTACATGTTACCCACACTGGTTCAGTCTCTACATCCAATTTATCTCTTTCATCTACTTTTCACATTCCTCAGTTGACCATTAATTTTATATATGTCGGTCAACTTTGTGATCTTGGCTTAACTGTAGTATTTTCCTCTTTTTCTTGTCATGTACAGGATCCAAGGACGAAGAAAATTATTGGGATAGGCCGTAAAGTCAGTCGTATGTTTGAACTTGTCCACCTTCGTCAACCACCTGATATCACCACCTTTACCCTCTCTGCAGCTCCTGCTCTCTCCACCTCCTTTTGGAACTTTGGCACTCTCGATTAGGTCATGTTTCTGTTGATCGTCTTAAATCTCTTATTTTTACTAGTAGATTAGGAAAAGTTAAATCAGAAGATATCTCGTGTTTGTCATGTCAACTTAGAAAATAACCAGCACTATCCTTTACTAAAAATGATTATATTTCCTCTGCACCTTTTGACCTTATTCATTATGATGTTTGGGAACCTTCTCCTCATAACGCCATGGAAGGATCTAAATATTTTGTTATTTTCCTAGATGATTACACTAGTTTTACCTGGATATATCTCATGAAAAATCATTCCGAATTATCACAAATATATTACAACTTTGCTCAAATGATTCAAACTCAATTTTCTCGATCGATCAAAATATTCCGTGCTGATAATGTTATGGAATACAAAAAGTCCAATTTTCTCAAATAATTGCGTCAGCAAGGAACCATATCTCAATCTCATGTCCTGGTACATCTCAGCAAAATGGTCGTGCTGAACGCAAGCATCGTCATATTCTAGACACTGTCCGTACTCTTCTCATATCCAGCGGGTGTCCCGAACGATATTCGGGAGAAGCAACCCTTACTAAAGTCTACAGCATTAATCGCCATCCTATTCCTACCTTCCAAAACCAATCACCCTATGAAAGGCTCTATGGCAGTCCATCTAACTATAATCTTCTTAAAGTATTTGGATATGCCTGTTTTGTCCTACTCCAACCTCATGAACATTCTAAACTCGAATCTCGCTCTCATCTATGTTATTTCTTGGGGTATGGGATCCTATCTCAAAACGACTCCGTGTGTCACGTCATGTTATTTTTTGGGAACATAAAATATTTTCAACAATTTCTAAATTTCAGATCACCATCCCCCCCCCCTCCCCACTGCTAAATTTCAGATCACCACCACAACCACCACCCCCATCTGGTTTAGTAGTGGGGGTGGTGGTAGTGGTGATAGATGGATTAGAATTAGTTTCAGGAGAAAACGAAAGTGTGTATTGTTTTTTTTAAGGCATTCACGTTAGTTAGAACCTGTATATAAATGGCGATTTTGCATTTTTAAACTATGAATCTATTATTAAAGGAAGTCAGCAAATGTAATTCCATATATATACTTTCATCATATCAAATTAAGTGTTTGGACTTCCCCTCTTGAAACATCCCATATTAAGAGTTTCTAAACATACACTATAATTTAATGTGATAGACCAGAATTAACCATTTTTATGACATTTGGTAACTACTAAAGTTGCCTAGATTTCTATGGCTCACGCTCTCTCCCCCTCCCTTCAAATAAAGGGTAATTAAGGAAATTGATAATATTTCTTAATACTTTCACACAATGAGTTAATTTGAGAGTGTTTTTAGTTTTTCTATATTGAAAACTTTTCAATTAATATATGTCTACCTTGAATAGAGAGAGCGAACAGTATCGATCACAAAAAGAACAATATTACAATTATATAACTCAAGCAACCCCAAAAGTACACAATGTCAGTAATTTAAGTGCTGCACCTTTTGCATTCTGCTTTCGATTTAATGCCATGCTTCCGGTAGCCTCAACCAAAAATATTACCTGCCATATCTAAAGGTAAACCAGGGGACAGTGGGGGTGGTAGCCTGCTGAGAGATGATATGGGGCGTGTGCTATAGGCTCTGCTGATAGTTACGGCATCACCACCAATATGCGTGCGGAAGCAAAAGCCTTACTTCAATTCAAGGGTTATCGTTATTTGTATGTGAGTAAAGGGATGTTTGATGTTGATATAGAAGTTGATTCTATGATGCTGGCGCAGATTCTACAAAACAAAGCTCAAGTCCCTTGGACTATTGCTTACGAGATCGATCTGTGCTATTAGGCAAATTCTTCAGCAGTTGAGATACACGTACTTCGGTTCATATCTTTAGGGAAAGAATTATGGCGCTTGATTTTTTGGCTAATCTTGGATATAAGATGAGTAAACATATCATTGTTGAAAATGACGTACAATATGTCTAGGAGGCTTAAAGGTATCACTAGAATGAATAGAAGTGATCTGACTAGTGCTAGGTGGAATAAGCTCTAATTTTCTTTTCATTTTGTATTATTGATTTTTAGGGGCGCTGCCCTTTCTTTGGTTAAAAAGAAAAAAATAATTGCTTTATTCGTGAATTATCTAATTAATTAGAGCGTTTGGTTGTAAAAATGAAATAATATATAAAATCATAAACCAAAGTTAATACTTAAGACATTAAATAAGAAAACCTAAAGATATAATTGAAATTGCATAGTTTAAAACTATTATACAAGTTCGTGTGGAAAAAATCACATCAAATTTTTTTTGTTGAAATCAAACAATTTGCAATTCGTTAATTTAGGATGAAAAAATTATACATGAGATAATTTACGCAACCAAACGAACCCTAATAATACATATGATTATAAAAACTTAATTGGCTCAATTTATAGCCAAGATAAATTTGTTACGTTAATCGCATGACAGTTTAAGCTTGTAATATTATATATACTAGACTCATAAACATAAGAGATGCATTTGTATGCTCTCTTTTTACGCACACATACGTGAAATGTATATAAATTAAAAATTGTTCAAGTCTCAACAAATTTTTTTTTAATTTAGAAAACATGAACATATACAGGGGCAAAGTAGGTAACATTAAATTTATTATCATAATCGAATGCACAAACTTGACTTATATATATATACATGATAATTAAAGTAGAGCTGACTCTGGAAATGTGGAAAGGGTCCAAAGATTATTTTGTATATGTCCTTTATTTCCAGTTTTACACGTCTACTATATCTTCTACTTAGCCTTGAATTTTAGTCTATTACGTCTTGGAGTTTTATTTTTCTTGGATCCACCTCTAGTCACCAAATTCTAGTTGAAAATTTGCAGGAAATTGTGCTAGAGCATCTATGAAGCATGGATACAGATACGACAATGGACCAATACGGTGATATGATAAAATTAAAAAAATATAGGATACGATACGTTTTGGATATATATAATAAAAATAAATAATATATATATAATTATTCAGCTATAAGAATTTTATGAATTTATGAACAATATCAGTAATATTCATAAAACTAAAGCAAACAATTGAGTAATTTAATTGCATAATAACTTAAAAGTAGATATAATATTCTAACTTGCATACCAGATGAAGGATAGAGATCAAACAACGATAATTGTAGACGAAGGACGAAGTCTTTTAACCAATCGTTTCATCTTCTGATAAAAGAGTTGACTTATTCACTAGGCTGTAAAAGGAAAGCCTAAGTTTCTTTTAAAGATTTCTATATTAAAGGAATTATTTATTATTTTAAAGCAACCCAAATAAAAAAATGACAAAACTTACCCTGCCATATCCTGTAAGTATTCCTCCAGTATTCCGCAAGTATCTCTTTCGTATCCAATATGCATCATGTACGTATCCCGATGTATTGGCTGCATATCCATGCATGATACGTATCCGATACTTGGATTCTAGCTAAATTATCCGTGCTTTAGAGAAGAGCATTCGATCACACATGGGAGTTGTAGGTGTGCTGCTTAATTATCTTTTAGAGTTCGTTTAGTTCGAATTTTAAATTATTTTCGCAATGGTACATTCTATTCTTGAAGGATTCTGATGTTTAGTTTGGGTCTTGGAGTATGAATGCATCATTCAAAGAATATCATATTCCTTCAAAAATTTCCCTCTTAAATAAATGGAAATAAAAGATTACTGTAAGTACTATCTTTTACATTTTCTCCTAAAATTTTATCTTAATATCCCTTTCACATACCAAAACAAATTCTTTTTTTCTCATTTTTATTCTTTTTAAAATAAGTTTTTTTTGTTATTAAACTTTTTTTTTCTTTTTATTATTAAATAGGTACATACAACGACTTTTTCAAGATTCTTAACAATAATAAAATAATAATATTCCTTTGCAAAATTGTTAGGATTTATCTTTTAAGTTTATAAAATAAAGAACATTTTGATAATTAATTCACATGCATTTCATTTTTATTTTTGTTTGAACTAAATATAGAGATAATTTAATGTTCCAAGAAAGAAGAATTTATTTTCGAATTAAATATTGGCAAAGCAGCCTAAATATCATAACAAAAGCTTTTCAAAAATTTATGATACCCATTCCATTCTCAAAATTCGAACCATACAAGCCCTTAGAGTTTTTTTCCTCTTTTTACAAGGATTTGAATAAGCATTCATTTATTGGCTTTATAAAACATGATGTCTCTTTAAAGACTAACATGTGAGAAATTCTTCTTCACCATACGAACATGAATAAATGACCCTACCCTTTGTTAATTGCGTGTTTAATACCATGCATATTTAGGACCAAAATTTCACACAGAATCCCTTTATTTTACAGCTATTGTACCATCCTACACGGCGATATATTATTGAACAAATCCAGTGGTTCGATTGAAGAAAAAGATGGGAACGGGAGTTTCAGTCGTGGTGGCTCTTGTACATAAGTCATCAATTGGATAATTGATCAAATGTAAAGCGAGTGTAATCGTGACTACAATAAAAAAATATTTAAAGTTATAAAACTTACTACCAAAGACCAATTTAAAGTTGACTTTCATTGAATAAAAACTAGAAATTAAGTAGAATGTCTTATTACATACTGATTTTTACCAAAAATTCAGTGAATAATATTTTTTTGAATGAAGGGCATATTTTTAATTGGTGATTAGTGTAAGATGCCTATTTTGTTTTATATTTTAAAGGAAGGTATTTGAATAAATTTAAATATCATTTAATTAATAAAAACATGTTATATATTACCTAAATTACCCACTCCTTATGAAATTTGCACAAAAAATATGGACTGCAAAGTTTATATTGCAGTGAAATATGGACTGCAATATGAACTTTGCACTAGAAATATGGACTGCAACGTTCACATTGCAGTAAAATATGGACTGCAATATGAATTTTACACTAGAAATATAGACTGTAAAGTTTATATTACAGTGAAATATGGACTGCAAAGCTCATATTGCAGTCCATATTTTAATGCATATTGGTATTTTTTTAGTTTATTTTAAGGGTTGGGATGTCATTTTACAATGAAAAAAAAAAAGACACATGTCATATTATCAATAAAATAAAAAATATACCCTTCATTTACAAAAAATTATTCCTTAACTTTAGTGTGAAAATATTTCTCCAATAAGACTTTTTTTTAATTGTCCGAATAATATAAGTCATCTTCTCCTTAATTTGACTCTCAGATGTCACATTTCTTCTAATAAAAAGACCAAAAATGTCACATTTCATTCATTATCACCACCGTATTTTGGGTCCCCGGTCCATAGTAATAGTAGTAGCGTACATGAAGGGGCTTATAAAGAAATATCATATTTTAAAAAACAAAAAAGAAAAAGTGTGACATGACTTCTTTTTTTCAGCAATTATGCTTGGAGTAATTCAAACACAGATCTCGTACTAAATAGATCGTCCTTCATAAGAACTTAGTGAATTACTAAACCAACCCCATAGGGTCAAGTGTGACATGACTTTGCATGATCTGTTATTATATAAATTGAGAAGGCAAGAAGCTTTATTAAGTTTTTGGAATTTTAAATTACATCTTTGTAGATTATTATTTTTGTCAAAATGTTTTCTACTTTAACGTAACTAATTCAATTATATTCGAACCCTTACTTCTAGTGAGGATAATATGCATGACTCTTGATATATTACTGCACCACATATTGTTTTTATTAATTTTTTTTTAAAATTATTTATGTTTGAATAATACATGCATCGCGTCTGCAAAAAATTTAGTTATACTTATAACTTTAGCACTAAAAATCTATTTTTAATCACATTATATATATATATATATATATTTGAACACTTTAAGTCTTTAACGTACTAAGAACACTTTTTAAATTGTTAGAGCATTTATTTCAAGTGCTAATATACAGTCATACATATTTTAAAGCCAAAGATTACAACCAATCTAGGAAAGAACTATCCCACAACTCAACATTTAAAAATGATAAAGCATGGTGAGCCAATGCATGCGCGCAGTACCTTATTATTTCGTTTCAGAACAAAAATAGAAACAAACCAATGGTAGAGTTAGGATTTGGATTTGGATTTGATAATACGGTAGGCAAAAATATTTTGACGTACGCTTGCTTGCACTTTTTTTTAATATGTTAGCATTTCCAAATGAAGTCAAGGTCTTAAATTAAGATGTTTGGACATTGAGTCACAGATTGAGCTTTTAAGGGGTCAAAAGGATGAGTTTTTTGACTTGGTGGAAATGATTTCCATGATTAGTAATAGATCGTCTCCACTAAATTTCACAAAAAAATTCAACCGGGAAGTGGGTTAACTACAAAATTGATAATATCAATTTTGTAGTTAACCCACTTCCCGATTGAATGTTGTTATAAAATTTGGTGGAGATGATCTACTAGTCATGAAAACAAGATCTATTCGTCAACAAACCCATCTGTTTGACCCCCCAAAATGTCCAATCCGTGAGTTAAGGTCCTTAAGCTAAAATACAGTGTATTTTGCATTGTCGATATCAAGAAATTGATGATAATGTAAATTAAGGTGGGCAATATAGAAATTTTTTCCTAGTTTAATAACCTTCAAGAAATCTCTTTCGAACTCCACAGAATTCCATCTGTGCAATAACACTTCATTCACTGCGTCAAGAAGCGCAATAGCTGTGAAAATAATAATTGAGGGTTTGATTTTTTAATTTTAATTTATTTTTCATTTTAGTACGAGTAACAACCCATTGATTAACTCCAAATAGTTAACGATAATATACTATTATTCATCCAAAATTAAATCAAGTCCAAAAAAAAGAAGTTAATTTTTCAATAAAAATATAAAAATAACATAAAATATTAGTAATATAATCAAATAAAATTGACTTTCATTGACTTTGAATGATGATCAATTTTTTTTTTAGAAACGTGGAACTTCAGCTCTCTTATCCTCTCAAAGTCTCCCCCTCCCGTTTCTCTTCCATCTGCAATTCCACCAAACTTGTAACATACACGCACATACAAAATGCCTATTTATTTGCTACAAATAATCCTAGTTTTTTGCACAATTAATGCACAAGCCGCAGCACCAGTCGCAGCTGAAGCATCACTAGCATTGCCCAAAGAGTCAATTTCTCAAAAGAGCTTGTAAATTTTAGGAGCACAAAATTTTAGTCAGTGTATTATTATTATTTTCAAGTCACATATGCAACGATTCGGTTTAGTTTTGTTCGGTTTTGTATTGTCGCACCCCAAACCCGAATCAAACATATTCGGTTTTGGTTTTTTTCCAGTTTGATTTTTTATGGATCGAATCGGTTGTTCAATTTTTAGATTTGCCAAAACATCCCTAGTGACACATGCTTAGTAACACCATAGTGACAATAACATTTTCTTGAAGTGTATGTGGTTGAAATTAATGGGAAATCCAAAAGTTCCGCATCACAATCTTGCTCTAAATTAAATTATCAACATTACAGAATAAATTGTGATTAAACAATTATAAATTTGAATTATTTAAAACTGCACACTTGATAAACATAGTAACTTAGATATCAGAGTCATTTAAAATTAACCCCCTTAATGTTTGACAGCTTTTGCACTTTCACCCACGAAGTTCATTTTGCATCACGCCCCTCCTTAAATTTGGTTCTTGTTTTCAATTTAGTACAAAACCCAACCAGCAATTAAGATTTTGGATTATTTTGCCAGTTTGTCACTTTAATTTTCAAGCCATGTCAGCTGCACGTGTCATTTTCCTTCCAAAAAACAAAAAACATGTTGAATTTTAAACTAAAGTGAAAATATGATCAAACTTTACAAATATATGTGGCACGAAATAAATTTCATGGATGAAACTAAAAAATCAGTCAAATTTTATTAAATTAAAATATAAATACCGTATCTAACAGTTGAATTGCTAAATTGTTACTGATAAGAAAAAATTACGACCGAATGTAAAACTACTTAATCATACTCGTAATGCAGCCTTGCATTTATGGTGGACCAAGAATGGTTTAGCGGGTTGAGCGATCCCTTTGAGGTGCAATCTATAAAAACCGTGTCAGTTGTGCTTGATTGGGTAAAACATGGGGGACATTGTAAATCCTTCGAGGAAAATAATGTTTCTTGGGGTGCAAATTATCCTAGAGATAATAGTACTAATAATGCCTCATACTTATGTGGCCTTAATGCTAGATGTTTACCTCGTATGGGCTTGTGTTCTTGTAAGCGTGGGCAATCCATATCTTCTTAACGGATGTCAAGGTACTACTACCACTACCATTGGTATCTCTTTCCCGTTCTTTTTTAAAAAAAAAATTGATGTCTTATATAGAGTAGCGTATTCACATCGTACTGGTATTTGGAATGAAGGCGATTTTATTATGACTTTTAATTTTGAACCCTTAATATATACCGTACTTTGTGTGCATTCGCCATCTCACACTGGTTCAATGTTGTCCACAAGTTTACCTTTTTAAAGTTACTACGGTTTCGAAATTAGTGTTTCTGAAAGCTCATATACTCTAATGTTTGTGATGGACGGAGTATTTGGGTGTGTGAGTTTGTTTGAGTGTGAGGACCCTACCCGAGCTTGGAGGTCCCAACTGTAGTATCTTCATTTGCATATGCGGCATTATTTTTACGATGTAATATTAAAGTTGCAAATGTGGCATTAATTATTTTTTCAATGTAGTAATAAAGAGAAAAATATGTTTGTACTTGTTGGCTAACAAGTTTGGGTGACATGCATGCAGATATTGATGAATGTGCAAACTTAATAAATAATTCATGCAGTGGTATATATGATCTGTGTGAATACAGTAGGGGATTATAGATGTTCTTGCGCCCCAGGATATGGTTTTACCCTCCACATGGTTGTTATAAAAAGGGTCGAAACTCGCAAGATGGGGCTGGCTTTAATAGGTATGTAACACATCTCAGTGATGGATCTAGGGGGGGCGTGCGGGGGCGGTCGCCACCCCAAATTCTTTTAAAAATAGATTAGATATAGTAGTAATTTTGTATTTATAAAAAAAATATAAAAGCTCGTCCCCTCAAATTATTTTGAAAAGATTAAGTATCGTCCCCTCAAATTATTTTGAAAAGATTAAATAAGTCAATGTATTTAATGTAACTTGCTCACATGGGTAATCATATGTATATATATATGTGTGTGTGTATTTTTTGTAATTGTATATATATTGACATATTATATATGTTATATTTTTGCGTTAACTTGCTTTATTATTTGATGGTAAAATTTAGGTTGAATAATTTTTGTAATAATTATTTCTTGCTGTCGATTCATTTATATTCTCGTCCCCCCAAACTTAAAATCCTGCCTCCGTCCCTGACACATCTCTCTCTCTCTCCCACTCTCTCTCTCTGTCTCATACTCCAATTGTGCTTATCAAGCTCGTAACATTTCTGGTGAAACAATTGCTTAGTTTTTCTTAATTACATAAAACACATAATTAATTTCAAATCAGGGTTGTGACGAGAGATTTATGGATCTTTGATTAATTTAACATTTGGTATAGATCTCCAACATATTGTAATTATCTATCAAATGGCTAGATTGATGAATTATATGAATTTGAGAAAAAGTTAATAATATGTAAAATTTATTTGTTTTACAAATAATATAAGCTCTTTGATTTACACGAAGTGTAAATTGATAAAGCTTAACTATTGCAGGGACTAACATTAGTGTTGGAGGGCTACTTTTAATAGTTGGTATGTGGTCAATGTACAAAATAATGAAAAGAAGAAAGAGAGAACAAAGCTCAAGAAAAAAAAATTCCAGCGAAATGGTGGTTTACTTTTGGAACAACAATTATCTTCCGGTGAAGAATGTAACGTAGATAAAACAAAAAAATTCAAGTCGAAAGAGTTGGAAAAGGCCACCGACCAGTATAATCAAAACCGCATCCTTGGTCGAGGAGGTCAGGGTACCGTTTACAAAGGAATGTTAACGGATGGCAGAATTGTAGCAATTAAAAAATCCAAAATTAAAGATGAATGCTAACTCAAGCAATTTACTAACGAGGTTGTTATTTTATCTCAAATAAACCATAGAAATGTCGTTAAACTACATGGATGTTGTTTGGAAACGGATGTTCCTATGCTGGTATATGAATTCATCCCTCATGGAAACCTTTTCCAGTACATTCATGATGAAAATCCAGAGTTCCCACTTTCCTGGGATGTGCATTTACGAATTGCTACAGAAGTTGCAGGAGCTTTAACTTACCTACACCTAGCAGCTTCGGTACCAATTTATCATTGTCATATCAAGTCCACAAATATACTTTTGGATAAAAAATTTAGAGCAAAAGTGTCAAACTTTGGGACCTCGAGATCAATCGCTATTGACCAAACTCACTTAACAACAAAAGTACTAGGAACATTTGGTTACCTAGACCCAAAGTAGTTCAAATAAAGTCTGTTTACAGAGAAAAGCGATGTTTACAGCTTCGGAGTAGTTCTTATTGAGCTCCTGACTGGAGAAAAGGTAGTCTCATCAACTCTTGATGAAGGAAGAAGCTTAATGTTACATTTCAAATCCGCGATAAAGGAGAACAGCTTGTATGATATTCTTGATGCCAGAGTTGCGAGAGAGGGAGCAAAAGAAGAGATCAAACGGGTCACTAATCTTTCAAAACGATGCTTAAACTCAAACGGCAAGAAAAGACCCACGATGAGAGAAGTGGAAATGGAACTAGAAGGGATTAGAAATTCGAACAGTGCACAAGTTCAAGAACACCATGAAGCTGAGGTTGAAGATGTGATTGAACTACAAGGCCTTAGGATACAGGGTCAACATCAATAGGGTCAATTGCCAGTAACAACGCATCGGCCTCATTATATCTCCAACCTCTACTCTATAACTGATGAATTACATATAGCATTGGGGTGTGTTTCTATACACTACCTTCTATCTTGTGCAAGTCTAGGAAGTTTAGTAGGTTTGGTTATGTAACCTTGTGCTTATGGGTGTGATTTTGCGAGAAAGACTGGAAATTTATGTAATTCTATTGCTTATTTTGTGTAGTTAGATGAATGTTATGTATACTACCTTCTATCTTGTCTGAGTAGTAGGTGTAGTAAGTTTGATTATGTAATCTTGTGCATGTGGGTGTAATTTTGTGAGTTAGATTGGAAACCTCAATATGCATTGACGTTCTTACTGTGTAGAAGATAAATTTATGTAATTCTCCAGCTTGTTCTGTGTAGTGAGTGAGACTATATGTTTTTATACTAGTTGTCAATGTCTTCTAGGTGAATTCACACGTCGAGTGGAAATTATTAATACAGAGTGGCTTTATCTTTATTCTTGTAAGGTAACCAATCAACTTTGCCATGTAACAGATTCATTAGTGGAATAGTTGTATTGTACAAGTTCTTACGAATCTAGATATAGAGATATAATATGCAATACAATAATGAAGAAAATGCAAAGAAATAATGATATCTCTAGCTGCACATCATATTAATTATGTTTCGTTGCCGAGGAAAGATGAAAAATAAACAAAAATTTAGAGTTGCAAGTACAAGGAAAACACACGCTTTAATGCATCCATCACGCAAAACAAGGAAGGAACTAAACCAAATTATGTATTAAGAGCTTTTGAAGTCTAGTAATGCTTCCTCGTTGCTGCGGAAATAACTGTGTCTGAGGCATTTGGCAAACAGTAATATTTTCCTAGAAAAACAAAATTTCCCAAGAAAATATGTCAGGAAAGAGACATCTCGTGAAAGAGGAGAGGGGTTAGCCCACTGGTAGTAACCTCCACCCTTGCCTTGAGGTCAAGGGTTCTACTCATGGGGGTGGGAGGAGTTTTTTTGTTTGTAAGGTTAAGGGAGAGACTTAAACCTCCCTTGATTTAAAAAAAAATAAAAAAAAAGAGACATCTCGTGAAAACATCAAACCATCGACACTTTAATTAGAACAAACCTTGAGCAACTCTGGTAATCTCTTTGGCAAATCTGACTGAAACAAACTTATTTTCCGTGTCAGTGACAAGGACAAGGAGAGACATTCCAGCTTTGTATACTTTACCAGCCACTTCAAGAATCTCATCCTTAAACATAAATTAATTCAACATTAAAGTCTCAATGCAAAATACCATAAATAGAAATATTTCAAGGATTGCCATGACTGTTGTTATGTACTTATGTGTGAGTAAAGGGATGCTTGATGTCGATATACAAGTTGATTCTATGGTGCTGGTGCAGATTCTGTAAAACAAAGCTCAAGTTCATTGGACTATTACTTACGAGATCCGCGCTATTAAGCAAATTCTTCATCAGTTGAGATACACTTTGGTTCATATCTTTAGGGAAAGCAATATGGTAGCTGATTTTTTGGCTAATCTAGGAAATAAGATGGGTAAACATATCATTGTTGAGAATGACAATATACCTAGGAGGCTTAAAGGTATCATTAGAATGGATATATGCGGTCTGCCTAGTGTTAGGTGGAATAAGCTGTAATTTTTTTCCTTTTGTTGCAATGATATTTTAAGGGCTTTGCCCTTTCTTTGGTTAAAACAAATAAATATTTACGGTAGAAAAAAATGATATAAAAAATTATTGTTGGCTTAATGGTTAAAAAGCAATTCTACACTTGTTGAGGATTTTTACTACATATTCTTACAGGCATGCATTACATGAGTCGTACCTTTTCAAAATACAACAAAAGTACCACCCATGTAATGCATTCGGTAAAAAAATGCTTTTCTTACCTAAGACTCTTACCACCTATTTTTACCGGATGCATTGCATAGGTCGTACCTTTTCAAAATACAACAAAAATACCACCCATGTAATGCATCCATTCAAAATAGGTGGTAAGAGTCTTACGTAAGAAAAACATTTTCCATTGTTAAAAAATCTTACTTTTATTCTTAAAGTTGTTTGTTTAACCTTTGTTAATAACATATTTTTATTTTTTTCGTGGTGGACCTAATTCATTGGCTAGTGGGCATCTCTAAAGTTTGTCCTTATAGAAGTATTGTTTTATTTAGAGTGGTGCAGTAAATGAGTGACCGGAGACGAACACATTGTTTAATATTGGTTCATAAAAGTTATATATGATATAGAACTTTAAAATCTTTACTATTATATAAAATTAGGAGCAATTTATAACATTAGTTGTTTGCAGTTTAGTGCAAAAACAATTTTACACAAAAAATAAATCATGAGTTGCTTGAGAATTTAGTACAAAACTATATTTGCACTAAAATATGTATCATTTGTTGCTTGCAGATTTAGTGCAAAAATAAATTTGCACTAAAAATATATCATGAATTGCTCGAGAATTTAGTGTAAAAACATATTTGCACTAAAATATTTATCATTTGTTACTTGCAAATTTAATGCAAAAACAGATTTGTACTAAAATATGTATCATTTGTTACTTGCAGATTTAGTGCAACATATTTGCACTAAAATATGTATCATTTGTTACTTGCACATTTAGTGCAAAAACATATTTGTACTAAAATATGTATCATTTGTTACTTGCAGATTTAGTGCAAAAACAGATTTGCACTAAAATATGTATTATTAGTTATTTGCAAATTTAGTGCAAAAATAGATTTACAGTACCTATGCCGGAGTTCTGGTGATGTTATAACACTCTACTAATAGTTGCTAGAGTTTCGAAGAGGTATAGTAGTGATGATGGTAGCCAGTTATGATTAATTTATTTTTATGAAAAAATAAAATAAATGAATGAAGGGTATTTTTTAGCTAAAGAAAAATTAATGAAAAAATAAATGTCTTTACTTTAGAATGACAATATAAAGTGTTATTCACTTAAATATAATTATTAAGAAAGCCTTTTTAATTCATTGCCCTTTCTTTTAATTTAAAAAATATGAACATATATCGGGGTAAAATATGCAACATCAAATTTGGTGTAATAACCGACTGTCGAAACTTTACTTTTATAGAAAGATGATAATTAAAGTAGAGTGGACTCCGGAAGCAGTGTTCATATTTTACTGCAATATGAACTTTGCAAGCCATATTTTTTGTGCAAATTTCATAAAGAGGGGGTAATTTAGGTAATATATAACATGTTTTTATTAATTAAATGATATTTAAATTTATTCAAGGGGCAATTAAAAAAAAGGGCTTATTAGAGAAAGATTTTCACACTAAGGCCAAGGAATAATTTTTTTTAAAATAAAGGGCCTATTTTTTATTTTATTGATAATATGACATGTGTCTTTTTTTTCATTATAAAATGACATCCCAACCCTTAAAATAAACTAAAAAATATCAATATGCATTAAAATATGGACTGCAATATGAACTTTGCAGTCTATATTTCACTGCAATATGAACTTTGCAGTCCATATTTCACTGCAATGTGAATTTTGCAGTCCATATTTTTAGTGCAAAGTTCATATTGCAGTCCATATTTTACTGCAATGTGAACTTTGCAGTCCATATTTTTAGTGCAAAGTTCATATTGCAGTACATATTTCACTGCAATATGAACTTTGCAGTTTATATTTTATTGCAATATGAACTTTGCAATCCATATTTTTTGTGAAAATTTCATAAAAAGGGGTAATTTAGGTAATACATAACATGTTTTTATTAATTAAATTATATTTAAATTTATTCAAATACATTCATTTAAAATATAAAACAAAATAGGCCTCTTACACTAATTACCAATTAAAAATAGGCCCTTCATTCAAATTACCAATTAAAAATAGGCCCTTCATTCAAAAAAATATTATTCATTGGATTTTTGGTAAAAATCAATGTATAATAGGCCCTTCTACCTAATTTCTAGTTTATTCAAATACCTTCATTTAAAATATAAAACAAAATAGGCATCTTACACTAATTACCAATTAAAAATAGGCCCTTCATTCAAAAAAATATTATTCATTAAATTTTTGGTAAAAATCAATGTGTAATAAGACCTTCTATCTAATTTTTAGTTAATTTAAAAAATATGAACATATATCGGGGTAAAATAGGCAACATCAAATTTGGTGTAATAATCGACTGTCGGAACTTTACTTTTATGGACAGATGATAATTAAAGTAAAGTGGACTCCGGAAGCAGTGTGGAAAGTGCGTGGCTATACATGCAGCATCTGTTATGATTAATATAGGGAGCTGCTATTGACACACACTAATTCACTCACTAACACTCCTTAAAAAAAAGTTTAATATATTATCTATTGACACACACCACTTTCTTATTTTTAATTAATGATTAAAATATTAAACTCATCATTTAAACCCAAATTAATTATATATCCATTAATTAAAATCTCTTTTCTTCTTCTCCTCCTCTTCCTTCTTCTTCTTCATCATCCTCCTCTCCACCACCACTACCGCCACCGCCGCCACCGCCACCACCACCATTTAAATCATCTTCCTTCTCCAAAAGAAGTAGGATATTTATATTTTTGTTATTCATTTACATTTACTTTCATTTATAGATCATTGGATACAAATAAAAGCAAAAAATAAAAAAAAACAAAAAAAATCACGAAGAATGTTTACTCGGTTCCTAGGAACCGAATGTTGTTCATCATACTCGGCTCAAAGGAACCGAGTAAAATATAGGTTACTCGGTCCTTAGGAACCGAGGTAAGCTTTAGGTCATTTTTCCAATTTCACTCGGTTCCTTAGGACCGAGTGACTTGTGTTTTACTCGGTTCCTTTGGGCCGAGTATGATGAAGAACACTCGATTCCTAGGAACCGAGTAAACCTTCATCCATGGCAGAACTTGTTTTGATGTGGCGTGTGCACTGGCCAAACCAAAAACTCTTATTTGTTCTTCTTAAAAATCAGAACTAATATATTCTTATCAATAACATATGGTGAAACTTTATTTTTAACTAATAACGAAAAAGTTTGAGAGGAAACAACTAGATTGGGAAAGAATTAGAAGAAGAAGATTGAAGATGAGATTTGTAGGGTGAAAGGTGTGATTTGTGTTTTTGAATTGTATAAAGAAAGAATGGAGTGTTGGGAGTGTTAAGAAGATTAATATTAATTAATGTTAAGATTAAAAATGGAGTGTTGAGACTTGGGAGTGTTAAGAAGATATAAAATGTACTTGTGGAGTGTTTGAGAGAAATTGAGTGTTAGAGAGTGAAGTGGAGTGTGTCAATAGCAGCTCCCTTAATATATTATGCAATAAAAACATCATTCATTACGTCTAGTACATCTTATGACTGGTCTTGAATTTTAGTCTATTACTTCTTGGAAAAAAAAATTCTGCATCCACCCTAGTCACAAAATTCTAGTCGAAGATTCCAAGAAATTGTGGAGGAACATTCACACATGGGTGATGCAGATGTAGCTGCTTATATTTTAGGTTTAGTTTGATTTGAGTTTTAAATTATTTACGGAATATTATATTTTATTTTAGAAAAATTTTAATATTTGGTTTAGATTTTGAGTATGAATATATGCATCATTTTAAGAATAGAGTAATCTTTTAAAAAAAAATTATTTTAAATAAATGAATATAGATGATTATTTTTAGTACTATTTTTTAGATTTTTTGCTAAAATTTTATCTTAAGAGAAAAATATCCCTTTCACTTACCAAAACAACTTTTTTTTATTTTTTGTTTTTAAACCTTTTCTTCTTCTTTTTTTATTTTTTATTTTTATTATTAATACATACAACAACTTTTTAACTTTTTCTAACAATAAAAATAAATCTTTGTAAAATTATTAGGTTTTATCTTTTAAGTGTATAAAATAAAGAACATTTTGATAATTCACATACATTTCATTCTTATATTTGTTTGAACTAAATATAGAGATAATTCAATGTCCCAGGAAAGAAGAATTTTTTTTCGAACTAAACATTGACAATGCATCCTAAATATCAGTATAAAAACTTTTCAAGAATCTATAATACTCATTCCATCCTCAAAATTCGAACCAAACTAGCCCTTAGGTGATGTTTGGTAAATGTTTTGAGTTGAGTTTTTAAAATATGGTGTTTAGTAGAATTTGAAAGTATGTTGAAAAGTGAATTTGGTTTTTATTTGAGTTTTTTTCAGCCAACTAAAAAATTTCATAAAAAAATTTCAAAAAATAGTCACAATGGATCTTATTTTATAGATCTCGACGAGTATGTTTTAAATATATATTTTTTATTTAATTTTGATTTTTGAATTTAAAGTTATATTGTTTTAAAAGTTTTTTTAGAGAGAAAGTAAAGTGAAATAAATTTTGGGAAGTGTAAAATTAAAGTTGATTTTGAGTTGAGTTTTTAAAATTTAGAAAAAATAAATAAAAATAACCACATACCAAACAGGCCCTTAGAGTTTTCTTTCCTTTTTTTCTTTTTACAAGGATTTGAATAAGCATTCAATTGTTGGGTTTATAAAACACGGTCTCTTTAAAAGACTATAACAAGAGAGAAATTCTTCTTCACCATAAGAACATGAATAAATGACCCTACCCATTGTTTATTGCATGTTTAGTACCATGCAAATTTAGGACTAAAAATCCAGAGACCGTGCAAATTTAGGACGAAAATTCCACATAGTACCTTTATTTGACAGCTATTGTACCATCCACCTTTTTTCCTTTTTGGTATAACCAATTTGTTGGAGTTTTTAGTATGAATAGGGTATTTTTCAAACTTATTTTGGTAAATATGGTCCTTTTGATCTTATTTAGTCAAATAGGGTAGTTTTGACTAGGGACCGCGTGGACCACTTGTTGGACCACTTGTCTTATATGAGTGGACCACTTGTAATTACAAGTTCTCACCCTAGACTATCTTAAATTAACTCTGTCTATCCTTATTATTCTAAAATAAGGAATCTAGTCCGACCAATCTATGTCATCTATGTCTGTATTTCTGTTTTCGTCTGTATAAAAATTATCAGACGGGTCTCTTGCTGGTGAATTACTATCTTGTTCACTTGGTGAACTTGGAGGAGGAGGAGGTCTAAGAATTTCACTCCAGTTCAATCCGTATGGGCACTGATGGAGCTGTGAGGCTGTCAGTGGCCTCCACGGAAAATCTATTAGATCTAAGGCTTCTAGCCTAAAGTCTGGGATATTCCAATTTATATCGTATACAATATCTCTCACAGGGGTTAAGATATTGTTTTCTATATACGAGTCTACTTCTTGGTCTCTGTAATTGGATAATAACTATCTGTAAGCACGTAGATTATACGTACTAGTTGTCTCTATAAACCTGAGACGTCTAATTCCACCGTTTTCACGTAGGAATTCTGCAGTCTCTCCAAGTCTTCTTCTCTGCACAAACTTTAGTTTCTCTAAAGTTTCTTACAGTACACGTCTGAGATCGTGGATTCCTCCACAAACGTCCACTTGGGCGTTGTCTCTTCCCTGAGGAAGGTCTCTTCGAGGATTATTTACTTCCTCTTCGTCTATATCTTCAACTAACGCTTGGATATAATTATCCGCAACGTTTTCTAAGTCTGGAAGTTTCCTTACTTCTTTAGACACCCACTTGCAAACGTGGTGTAAATAAAGAAAAGATCCTCCTGATCTGAAGTGTGATGTACGCACTAGTCTTTGTTCTTCTGGGTTTATTAAACCCCACCTTAGTATAGGCTGGGTTCTTCTAATGTCTGTCTAATTTACGAAATTCTCGTGATCACGGTCTATATTGCTCATAAATTAATTATGTGCTTGCTTTCTTTGTCTAAAATATTTAGCTAGCAATAAGTACTCACAAATAATTATAACAATAATATACCTGAATAAGATGTCTGGTCCACCTTGCTTCCGATCGCCTTTCTTGCCTTCTTATTCCGTCTGTAGTCTGTTCTGTCTTGTCTGCGTTTGTTCTCACTATTCATCCACCTGCAATAGGATCAGTTGTTCGTTTCCTGCCTACGCCTCAATCGCCTAACGTACCCTTGCTAACGGCTTCACGGCTACGGCACCTGACGGCAACAACCTCAAAACCGGCCACTCACCGATCTTGTATGAATCAGGAGAAGGATTCTTACGGGGAACCCGCAGATAAACAGGTCTAATTTTTTGGAAAATTTCAACAGAACTCGGAGATCAATGGAAGTTGTACTGAAGGAGAAACATAATTTTATTCAAGTAAAATTATTATTACAAACTATTTGCTTTCCTTTTGCTAACTAAAGGAAGCTTTACTCACCCATGCTCTCTAGAATAAAATTCTAAGCTGAGAATCTAAAAAAAACTTTTCTAGGCTGCTTCCTACAACTCTTACTTACAAATGAAAACTCCTTCTCCTTATATAGGGAGGATACATACTTAACAACTGACTACCGGCTGTTAAAAGCAATCCGGTTAACAAGATAGCCCCCACAGCTTTAGACGCACTAGGCGAATAGTGAGTGAAGGAGGTTTGTCGACCCAACTTTTACAACAAACAATAAATTACATATAATAATTTTTGCCGACACAAACAACTAGATGATTACACAAAATAATGCATATCAGGTGCTGCTTCTGTGGCCCCATCGACACATGCATGCATAGTAATGCAATCAACTTTTGTAAAGTAAAGGCAAAATTTTCAAAAGAAAGACTCGTCTGGTCTCATCTTAAGAATTTACAAATCTTAGAGGCGTCATTGCTTACGTTTTTGTAGGCTGATGTCTCTGAGTCGTCATTGCTTACGATTCTGCATAAGCTGATGTTTCCTCTTGTACGTCTTCTTGGTCACTAGTCGTCGGCCGTTACCTTGATGTAATCGGTTGGGCTGGATGCCCTGCTAGTGATGCCTTGCTGGTATGTCTGGGTGGAGCCTTTGAGAGTGCTCCAGTATTCTTCTATGTTGGCAACATTTGAGGTAATTGCTGGGATTATTACCTCCGTGCCTTTGGTCTGTCCTCTAGTCATCCTCCCTCCAAATGGTTCTTGTGCTTGGATGATTAGATCTTTTTCTTGGCACGCTGTGTACCATTTTTCTTCGCTTAAAAGTTCTTCCATAATCCTTAGGATTCCCAAGGATCTGTTAACTTTTAAGGCAGTGGGATTCTGTCTTCCTTCGATGGGCTCGAGTTCTGCTGAACAGAGTCCTTCGACGTCTAGGCATGGCTCTTCTGAGAACCGAATGAGTTGGAATCCCCCGATCTCATGGTTGAACCCGGCCTCGGGTCCAATGGAATAACTCCTCAAATAAAGGGGAAGGTATTCCTTAATTGTCTCAATGTAATTGGCCACCTTTTCGCCAAAACAGTCTGCGTCTATAGTGTTCTGCACTAAAATCTGTCCAATGAGTCCTTGGCTAGCCAGGAGCTCTACTGGAATGTCTGTCTCTCCCCAAATGTTTATTTGAGGTATCTCTTCACATAATCCTTTGATGAACGAGGCATGACCTGAAATTGTTCTGTTGAAAAGATAATTACCCATTTCTTTTAGGGTTTCAGCTATGTCTGAGTCTAGGTTCATCGTCTCATTATTTTTTTCCTCTCGTTGCTTTCTCAATGGGGTAAAAAGATTGATGAAGAATCTCTTTTTCTCGTAAATAAGATCTTTCTTCTTGTTTTCTTTTGGTGGCACCATTTGACCTGTGGCTTTAGCATAGGTCATTTCTTGGGGTCTAGGCGCTTCTATCAAATTTCTGGGAGGGGTTGGATTTATCTGAGAGATAGCAATCCATTGCATCCTCATAAATCTGGCTGTAGTAACCAAATTTTGTCTAAACTCTATTTTGAGGTTATTGGAATGATTCCACCATAGAGCGTCTATTAGAGTGAGAGTTTCTGTAGTAAATTCTCTTCTGAATTTAACTAAATCTGGAAACCTCTGGTCTGGTCTATATTCGAGAAGAACATTCCTCCGATTATCTTGTTTTGCCTGCAAATTTCCTCACTCCTCCTTCCTGGGGGAATGAGTATTTCATCTAGATTCTCTAGAATGGGTCTAGGCATCTTCAGCTTGCTTCTTTTGCTAGCCTGAGTCTGAGGGTCATATGCCCCTTGTAGGTACCTAGCGACCTCAACTTGATCAATAAATCTAGTCTTTATGTTGGAGCTTCCTCCTGTCTCCATTGGTCTAGTCTGTTTTTCTGTAGATAACATAAAACAGATTATTAGATTTTCGGCAAACACATGTTCTCTTGAAATAATATCAGGAACTGTATTCTTTTTTCCTTTAATATGAATTATGCTAAAATCATAATCACTAAGAGATTGTTGCCATCTAATTAGTCTATTAGTCTTTGATCTATTCAGATTTAGATCTCTAAATCCGACAGCATAGCTGGAGTCTGTATACACAGTAAAGTGTTTTGGTCTTCAAAAGAGCATGTACTTTTCTATAGCTCTTACAATTGCGAGAACTTTTTTCTCGTGGGTTGTGTATCTCGTTTCGGGATCAGTAAATGTCCCTGAGCTATATTTACACAACTTCTTTTCTTAGTTTGATAGTCTAAAGCATAGTAGATTGCGCCCCATTGTTTATCTGAAGCATCAGTTTATACTATGAAGATGTCCTCTGCATTAGGCATCTCTAATTCAGGGATATTTTTGACTTCTTCTTTTAGTTTAGTCATTATATCCATGTCGTCTTTTGTCCAAATAAATGGATTAGTCTTTTTTGTTCCTTTTAATTTAGCGGTAAAACTTCTCTTTTTTCCAGCTAAATCTTTACGGTAGTCTGTGGCACAATTAAGTAATCCAAGGAAGCTTTGTAATTGTTTTCTGTCAATGATTCTGTCTGGAAAGTCTAAAATCTTTTTAGTAATATGGTCTAGAGGAGATATTTTTCCATTTCTTATATGGACTCCTATGAAGTCTATTTCTTCTTGAAATAGAAGCATCTTTTTATGAGAGATAATAATACTGTGATTATCAAATTCGGCTATTATTATTCTAAGATGTTCTATATGGTCTTCTTCTATATGGCTTGCTATTAATACATCATCAATGTATACTAAGCAAAATTCTGAATACTTTCTAAAAATGCTGTATATCCTTCTTTGAAAGACTTGTGGAGCATTTTTGTATCCAAATGGCATTACTAGCCACTCATACTTTCCTTGTGGTACACTAAAAGTTGTCCACGGTATAGAGTCTGGATGCATTTTGATTTGCCAGAAATCGGACTTACAATCAAATTTGCTAAATATCTTTCTATTGTCGATAAGATTAATAAGATTATTCTTATCTGGTATTTTGTATGAATCGAACTCACAATTCTTACTGAGAGCTCTATAGTCTAATACCATTCGTCTTTTTCCTCTTTTCTTTTCTGATTCATTTTCAACATAAAAGGCAAGGCTATTATGTCTACTAATGCTTTCTTGAATCATTCCACCCTTGAGTAGACTATCTATCTCTGTTTGGAATTCTTCTCTATCTCTCTGGGAATATCCTTTCTTATAGGTGCCTCCATTTATGGTGGCGTCTTGGTTTTTGGGTATGATTTGGCAATATGCCTTATCTTTTTCCCATTTCTCTATAGGATTTTCTCCAGTAGTAGGAATTGCTAATTCCTTGATCTTATCATTTTCTACTTCTAAGGATCTGATGTCTATTTTCTTTCTTTTTCTCATTTCTTGAATTGCCAAGAGATGATGTCTAGTCTAATCAACAATTTCTTGTTGGATTAATGTTATCTGTTTATAATATTTCTTGTCTGGACAAGTGCATTTGTGTTTAAGAGGGGCAGTAATTTCCTCTATTTCACCACACTTAGCTGTAGAACTCTGAGGGGGGACCCATGAAAGTTTAACTTGCATGAGGTCGAATGCTTGGTCTTTAGATATGAGCATTGTCTGAGTATCGAATTTGCTTACATGAAATAGTTCTATTTTATCATCATATTGAGCAAACAGCTGAGTCTTTTTAAGGAAATCATTTCCGATTAACAGATTTCCTATGAATTTACACGGTGGATCCATGACATAGAATTCATGTATAAATCATTATCTCCTATTTGGAAAGAAATAGGTATAGTCTGTAATGGGAGTTCAAAGTAATCTCCATTAGCAACTCGTCCAGAGATAAGTTGATCGCTAGGTCTAAATACTCATCTGGAAAAGCATTTGCTTTGCAGATACTGGTAGTACAACCGGTATCTATTAACGCAGAGAGTAGTCTAGGATAATCTGGGTTAAGGATTTTTATTTCAATAAGGGATATGAAATTTTCCTTAGTTGAAACTCTCAGATTATTCTGTTCTCTGATTTCGATTCCTTTTAGAGGATTTGGAATATCAAGGATAGTCTTAGGAGGACATTCATCTATCTTTCTTTTTCCCTCCTTAATCTTTCTGAGTCTATTTGTATAAATTTCTTGATAGTATTTGTCTATGTCTATGTCTAGTATGTGATCATACTTATTTTCGTACATAGTACGAAATTCTTGGCTCCAACAGTCTTCATGGTAATGAAGTTTGCATGTGATGCATACCATGAATAACTCAAGTGATATTGTTGTAAAACAATAATCACAAGTAAAGTCTGCAGGGCTATATTTCATCTCAAATTTACACCTATGGCTTAAATTTGTGTAGCACTGTGGTATTCTAACCATTTTTTCTGGTTGAGAAGGTCGTCATACGTCTATTAGATTACAGCAGTAAATGGCTTCTTCATAGTCTAGATAAATCACTTCGTCTAATGATTCATCATCATTATCAATTGTGGTGATGACAAAACATTCTTTGAATTCTTCTTCTTCAGAAGAAGAAGAAGGTTCGCTGTCTGACTCAGTTGTATATGCACTATATACACTGGCATTGTCATCTATTTCGAAATCTGATAATTCGATATTATAGATTAGGTCTAAGTCTTGTGTGTCAGCTTGGGTAAGCATGATTGCTACAAGTCTAACGCTAGGTTTTATTTCTTTGTTCTCTCTTTGAGAACAATTTCTAGCGAAGTGTCAAGTCTTTCCACACACCCAACATTCATTCTTTGAATTATTGGTTGTTGGTTTTCTATCTTCGCCCTTTTCTATAATTATGCACTTTCTTTCTGGAGTCTGAATTCCTTTTGAAATATCTCCTTCTAGGAAATAATTTCTTTATCTTCTTTGGGTTTCTAAAGCTAGTCGATTTTCTGAATTTATATTTTTTATTATTGGGGTCTGTATCAATCATAGCTTTAAAAGTTTGTTTCCAATGTTTCTTCTTATGGCTTTTGGAAGTACTTTTTCCACAATCCCATTGGATAAGTGCTATGTCTCTTTCATCTTTGATTGAAGGCATATTTTTAAATGTCTCCTTGATCAAAGCGTCTTGTGCTTTCTCGCGTCTTTTAGCGATGATGTAGTCTTTGGCAAAATTTATTCTTTCACCAAGAGTATCTTCTTTAGTATTATTAACTCCAGGCCACTTTCTATATTCATTAATAAGAAGGTGTCCAATAGCTGGGAGTTTTCTAAAATACTCGTCTTTAAGAGTTGTAGTAAACTCTTTTATCTGATAGTACAACGTTTCATAGTTATTACTATATTCGTTGATCTTGTCTAAACTGCATATACTAAGTAATGATAACTTAGTTTTTGCTACGTCTATTTCTGATTCTTGGGCAAGGTGACTTGCACCAATGAATTCAGCTGTAAAGAGTTGTACATAACCAATTACAGTTCTTTGGTCTCTTGTCTCATTAAATCTTGCTAGTTTAGCTACACTAGCTTCATCTGTTGCTGTTCTTAAACTATCTAAATAGTTTTTTACAATTCCTTTTAAGGATTGCTCAGCATATCGTCTACATGATTCTGCATCCCAACTTTCGTTAGACGCAAAGCACATGTGCATCTGATCTTGCCATTCTTTTAAGGCATTCTTTCTATCTTGTACATTATCCAAGTTAAGGTATATACCTACTGGATTGATGGCTACTGAAGCCATATTCTTTGTACTTTGGAAGTCTATGGCTGTCGTGGGTAATCCCTTGACATAGTCTGGTTTAGTCTTAATAATACTGTCATTATAAATAGGAATATTTATAGCAGCAGGAGTCTCAAATAGATTAAACCTATTTCTAGAGGTTTCACCTATTTTAGCATTGTCTCATCCTGGGATTGCCGTAGCAACTGGAAACACTTGATGTTCTTCATCTTTTTCTTTGAGTCTAAGTTTTCTTATGAGCTTCTTTGTGTCCTGAGAATTTCTTAAGTCTTTTATAATCTCACTAGATATCATCATGTTGTATCTAGTCGATTTGCTTCTTTCAAAATTATTTTTGTATGTATCTTTTTCTTGATCTGTTAGGTCATGTCCAAAATTTTGGATTCTGGCCTTCTCATACAAAATATCATGATTGTCTATAGATTTTCTGGGTCTATAATCTGGAGCATGTTGTAACATTCTAGCAGTGCTAGCATTACTACATTCTCCTTCTGAGGGGTCATTCATTGCTGAATCTCCCATGTTTCTAAATCTTGATTCCTCTGTTCTAATGCTCTTTGCTTTGAACTTAGGAGGAGCAAACTGTATATTAATATTGCCTGTGACATTATCTTGAGCAATATATAAAGGCTCATTATGTACGGCCTTTGTCTCTTGAAATTCTGGCAATTGCCAGAGAGTCTTAGCGTGTTCTTTCATAGGTCCAGTATTTCTAATACTGTACGTATTATTAAAGTCTGAAGTATTCGTTCTGACAAGGATTTGTTCATTTACTTTTCCTTGTGGAATACCTGGTTGCATTCCTTCGAATGCTTTCTAGGAAAACTTAACATAGCTTTGATATTCTATGTTAATGTTTGCGTCTGGTAACACGTAATCTTCATACCCTGTGGCATATAAGATTAACTTAAAGTGTTTAGCTGATGGTATAGATACTGTAAATGACGGGGTGACATTGAAGTATCCTATATTGTCTGACATCTCTAATTGGGCTATTCCAACTAGGCTCTTCTGAAAATCTTTCCATCTTTTGTCGACTAAGCAACAAAGGATGTTAACTCCATTCTGCGGTCTATGCAGTCCTTGGATTCTTTCTTGGAAGAGTCCGAAGGTTAGGAATTGAAAGTTCCTGTCTGTTCCTCGTGATCTTAACCAGTCTGGTTCAAAGATCTAAATTTCTGTATAATTCATTTCGAGGATATGATTCCTACTAGAATAAGTCATGTTGTAGCTAGGTGTCTTAGGTATAGCTTCTTCTCGGAACAAGTCTATGTATCTAACTGGAGGAAGCTGTCCATTACTTATGGATTATTATGCATACTTCCAGTCCATTTCTCCCCATTCCTTCCATTGAAGTGGGTGTGAAATATTTCTTTCTCTCCACCATGTTCTTATGTTGGAGGAAGAGTTTCTTACTCTTTGGATCATCATATTTTGATGTCCAATGCTAGGGGTAAGGCTGGCTACCTTTTTAGTCTTATCTAATCCATCATTTCTGATTCTTCCTGTTGAAGATTCTTCTTTTATTATGACGGATGGAGTTTCTTTGAACTGGCAAGTGATTTCTTGCTTCTGTTCAATCTTTTTCTCAATTATGTCTAATGATTCTGAATAATCATTTTGTCTTTTAATTTGACTAATAAGGGTTTCCCTAAGAGCCAACTGGTCTTTATACAACTTCATGTATAATTCTTCATTTACAGTCTTAGTATTTTCTTTTAGAGACCTATGTGCTATTGCAATATATTTTTTTAATTCATGAACATTCATATTCTCTGAGTCTTGTCTAGAAGCAATCGCTTCTGTAAGTTTAATATCTAAAGCTTTGAAATTTCTTTCAAGCTTATCGACATACATCAATATATGAGGTGTGTCTAAATCTGCTTGACTTGTCTGATTAGGTTTTTCATAAATGGCTTGTATTCCATTCATGATTTCCTTTAACTGTTTTTCTACCTTATCTGAATTTTTTCTAAATTCGTTTATGGTAGCTTCTTGAGTCTTAAAATGGTTTTCCCATTTTCCGTTTAGATAATATGCTAAGTTTTGTTGGAACTTAAAAAAATCATTATAGAAGGTTCTCAATCCTTCAGTCTTAGCTTGTAAATCATTTCTTAGATTTTGAGCAAAACTATACTCACAATCTTGGGAAGCTGCTATAGCTGTAGAAATGAAGTTTAGTCTATCTAGGATACAGAGTGCTGCTTTATTAGCACCACTGATTTCTGATTCGACGAATCTGCGAGAGAATCTTTCATCGCTCATCTTTTCTATTATCTTTCGATAAAAGTCTGATATATCTTGAGGAATGATTCCTCCTGGAACTTCTTTCCAATCTGTATTAACTATTTCCATTTTTATATTTCTAGAATATAGTTGTGTAGTCTTGGTATGATCTTAGATTGCTCAGAGGATAATTTCTTGAGCTCAACGTCTAATTGGCGAATCTGTTTGGTTAATTCGTCAACTTTTGTCTCTAGAGAAGGATTTTGCTCTTTGCAAATCTTTTTTGTTTCTCTAGTTGTGTTGAGGATTTCTCTCAACGTGGTAACAAAATCAGAAGGGATTTGTTGGTCTAATTCTTTAATTAGTCTTTTATTATTTTTGGTCTCTAAATCCAGAAGCTGGATGTCTGTTTTGATCTTTTGGAGATCAAAATGAGTCTATTGCAAAACTAATAATAAATATTGGTTTTGGTCTAATAAGCAATTTATTGCTCCTGCAATAACCTGCTTGCTTTCTGAGTGTTTTAAAGGTATATGTTCTATATGCGAACAACCTTCAATCTGAGTTGTTAAACACCCTTCTGCTCCGATGTGGTGAATCGGAATTGGTTGGTAGTCTGGATTTGTTCCAAAAATAGAGGCGTAGATGCGAGGGAATATTCCCAAGGGCATCTATGAAACAACGTCTATTGTTTGAAGTCTGTGAGGAAAGGAGTTTGGGATAACTCACTACCTCTGATACCAAAATGGGGTTTTTCGTCTCTATCTAAAATCTGAGCGGTTACAAATTAATTTATAACCAAGTCTAAGGACTAAAGTCCAATTTCTAAATTTGTCTAATAAAGACAAAAAGTCTAAATCACCTTATTTATACAAATAAGTAGAAAAGTATCTTATTTTTACAAATAAGTTACAAAACCACCTTAGTCATAAAAAGAACTCAATTTGTTGAATAGATTCAATGGCTCGATTGACAAAAAAGATGGGGACAAGAGTTTCAGTCTTGGCGGCTCCTGTCTATTTACACGACTAGAGGAGTTCAAAGTCAAATTTAAATCTAGAAATTAGGTAGAAGGGCTTATTATACATTGATTTTTACCAAAAATCCAATGAATAATATTTTTTTGAATGAAGGGCCTATTTTTAATTGGTAATTTGAATGAAGGGCCTATTTTTAATTGGTAATTAGTGTAAGAGGCCTATTTTGTTTTATATTTTAAATGAATGTATTTGAATAAATTTAAATATCATTTAATTAATAAAAACATGTTATGTATTACCTAAATTACCCCTTTTTATGAAATTTTCACAAAAAATATGGACTGCAAAGTTCATATTGCAATAAAATATGAACTGCAAAGTTCATATTGCAGTGAAATATGTACTGCAATATGAACTTTGCACTAAAAATATGGACTGCAAAGTTCACATTGCAGTAAAATATGGACTGCAATATGAACTTTGCACTAAAAATATGGACTGCAAAGTTCACATTGCAGTAAAATATGGACTGCAATATGAACTTTGCACTAAAAATATGGACTGCAAAGTTCACATTGCAGTGAAATATGGACTGCAAAGTTCATATTGCAGTGAAATATAGACTGCAAAGTTCATATTGCAGTCCATATTTTAATGCATATTGATATTTTTTTAGTTTATTTTAAGGGTTGGGATGTCATTTTATAATGAAAAAAAAAGACACATGTCATATTATCAATAAAATAAAAAATAGGCCCTTTATTTAAAAAAAAATTATTCCTTGGCCTTAGTGTGAAAATCTTTCTCTAAAAAGCCCTTTTTTTTAATTGCCCCAATTTAAATTTGATTCAAATAATAGATAGTTCACGCGTTGAAAAAATAAAAATAAATGATAATTCCACTAATCTCATAGTCGATAAAATAAACTCAAAAATTTACTAACCTAAGTCATCAATTGGATAATTGATCAAGTGTAAACTGAGTATAATCACGATTACAGTAAAAATAAAGTTGAAACTTATTATTAGAGAGCAATTCAAAGTTAACTATCATTGACTAAGTAACATAAGTCTTCTTCTACTTAATTTGCCTCTCAAATGTCACATTTTTTCTAATAAAGAGACCAAAAATATCACATTTCATTCATTATCACCATCGTATTTTGGGTCCCCACTCCATTGTAATAGTAGTAGTGTATATTAGGGGGCTCATAAAGAAATATCATTTTTAAAAAAACAAAAAAGAAAAAGTGTGATATAACTTCTTTTTTTTAAGCAAATTGTACCTGGAGAGATTCGAATATGGATCTCGCTCTAAATAAATCATACATCACAGACACTTAGTGAATCATTAAGTCAACTCCATAAGGTCAAGTGTGACATGACTTTGCATAATCTTTTATTATATAAATTGTGAAGGCAAGAAGTTTTATCAGGCTTTTGGATTTTTAATTTTGTCTTTGCGGGTTTTTATTTTGTCAAAAAGTTTTATACTATAACGTAACTAATGCGATTTGAACCCTTACTTCTAGCAAGGATAATATGACTCTTGATTGCTGCGCTACATATAATTTTTCTTTTACTTTAAATTACTTATATTTGAATAGTACATGCACCGCGTACGCACAAAATCTAGTTATACTTTATTCTGATAGTAGTAGCATACATTAGGGGGCTTATAAAGAAACGTCTTACTTTTAAAAATGAAAAAGTAAAATTGTGACATGACCCTTTTTTCCCTTTTTTTTTGAGCACCTGTGCCTGAAGGGATTCGAATACAGAAATAGATCATCCCTCACAGGGATGAACCACTAAGTTAACTCCATAGGGTCAAGTGTGACATGACTTAGCATAATATGTTATTATATAAATTGAGAAGCCAAGAAGCTTTATTAGGTTTTTGGATTTTTAATTATGTCTTTGTGGGTTTTTATTTTGTCAAAAAGTTTTATACTATAACGTAAAAAATGCGATTCGAACCCTTACTTCTAGCAAGAATAATATGCATGACTCTCGATTAATTGCTACACTACATATAATTTTTTTTCTTTAAATTACTTATATTTGAATAATACATGTATCGCGTTTTCACAAAATTTAGTTATATATACTTATGACTTTGGCACTCAAAAATTATTTTTAATCACATTATATATATATATATACAGTCCGGATCTCATGCGGACTACTATTCACGGACCGTCCGTACGGACTGGCCCGTTTGGCACGCTTCCCGATGGAATTTTTTGATGAAATTTTGTGGGGATGTTCTTCATGATGTGTAGAACATCTCCACCAAATTTCATCAAAAAATTCAACCGGGAAGTAGGTTAACTACATGATTGAAAAATATTGGATTTTATATATCTATTTCTGGACCAGTTTTTTTCAATCATGTAGTTAACCTACTTCCCGGTTGAATTTTTTGATGAAATTTGGTGGAGATGTTCTACACATCATGAAGAACATCCCCACAAAATTTCATCAAAAAAATCCATCGGGAAGCGTGCCAAACGGGCCAGTCCGTACGGACGGTCCGTGAATAGTAGTCCGCATGAGATCCGGACTGTATATATATATATATTTGGATACTTTGAGTCTTTAACGTACTAAGAACACTTTTTAAATTGTTAGGGCATTTATTTCGAATGCTAACATATAGTCATAACGTAAAAGAAATTATGTTTAATGCTCGCATAGTAGTTAAGAATTTTTGTTTTTAGTACCCTAGGCCCACTCCTTTTAATCTCTGACAACCGTGTTAAAATTATCAGTGTCGTAATACTATTAACGTTGGTATACTATAATTTTCTTTTTCTTTTATTAAGAAAAAAAAAAAACCCCGGATTAATTTACATATTTTAAAGCCAAAGAATACAACCAATCTAGGAAAGAACTATCCCACAACCCAACATTTAAAATGATAAAGCATGTAGTACCTTATTATTTCATTTCGGAACAAAAAGAGAAACAAACCGATGGTAGAGTTAGGATTTAATATTAAGTTAGGCAAAAATATTTTCATGTATGCTTGAATGCACTTTTTTTTTTAATATGTTAGCATTTTCAAACAAAGTAAAGATCTTAACTTAAGGTTTTAGGACAGTGAGTCACAGTTAGATTGAGCATTTGGAAGGGTCAAATTGATGAATTTTTTGACGAAAATTGGTGAGGATGATCTCCATGATTAGTAGTAGATCATCTTGAGCGAATTTTATAAAAAGAATTCAACCGGGAAATGGGTTAATTACAAAATTAAAATATATATGTCTAGTTAACGTACAGGGATATATATTTTAATTTTGTAGTTAACTCATTTCCCGATTGAATGTTGTTATGAAATTTGGTGTAAATGATCTACTAATCATGCAGACCAGATCCATTCGTTAACAAAATCATCCGTTTGACCCCCAAAATGTCTGATCCGTGACTTAAGATTCTTAAATTAAAATACAGTGCATTTTGCATTGTCCATATCAAGAAATTGATGATAATGTAAATTAAGGTGGGCCATGTAGAAATTTTTTCCTAGAGTAAAATGGACAAAAGTCGAAATTACTACTTACTAAATTTATTTATTTTTCTAAACCTATGAGTAAATATAAGCACATTGAAAAATTAAGGTGGGTAAGCGTCCAACTTCTTTTATGAGTGGCTCCGACACATAAATGAACTCCCTATTTCAAGATTGAGATCTATTCCTAATAATCCCAACAATTTTACCCAACTCATTAGAAATCGAGCCCCCTCCCATAGCAAGATTAATAACCTTCAAGCAATCCCTTTCAAACTCCACAGAATTCCATCTGCGCAATAACACTTCATTCACTACATCAAGAAGCGCAATAGCCGCGAAAATAATAATTGAGGGTTTGATTTTTTATTTTTCATTTTAGTACGAGCGGCATCCCATTGATTAATTCCAAATAGTTAACGATAATATACTATTATTTATTCAAAATTAAATCAAGTCCAAAAAAATAAAAAGAGAAGTTCAATTCAATAAAAATATAACAATAACATACATTATTAGTAATATAATCGAATAAAATTGACTTTCATTGACTTTGAATGATGATCAAAATTTTCTTTAAAAACATGGAACTTCAACTTTCTTATCCTCTCAAAATCTCCCCCCTTCCTTTCTCTTCCATCTCCAATTCCACCAAACTTGTAACACACACAAAAAAAAAATTTTGCCCACACGCGCACATACAAAATGCTTATTTACTTGCTACAAATAATCCTAGTTTTGTGCACAATTAATGCAGAAGCCACTGCAGTAGTCGTGGCTGAAGCATCACTAGCAATGCCCAACTGCGAAGACAGATGCGGCAACATATCAATACCATATCCCTTTGGAATCGGAGCGAATTGTTCGGCCACCAAATCATTCGCAATAACGTGCAGGACCTCTTTCAAGGCCCCAAAGCCCTTCATCAACGTAGGCATTAATCTCGAAGTAGTCGAGATCTCATTACTTAATGGCACTATCCGAGTAGAAAATCCTGTAGTCAGATCAAAGTATTGCAACAAGACGAGTAATGAAGGGCTAATAGTGAACTTGTCATCGACACCGTTCTCTTATTCTTCCTCCTCTCGGTTCACTGCTATGGGCTGCGACATTCTCGCTTTGCTAAACGAGCAAGAAAGTGTGATCGGAGGGTGCATGTCGTTTTGTAATAGGACTTATTTCGATGTGGGTTGCTATGGAATTTATTGTTGCCAGACCAAAATCCCCCCTTCCCTTAAGGTCATTAACGTGTCTATGCAGCGTATTCATCTCAATAAACAGAGGGACTACTGCAGGTATTGTTATAACTATCACGCAGTATGACTACATTAATTACTACAACAAAATAATTGTTCTTTCTGTCACTGAAATTATAAAAAGAAAAAAAAATATTGTCACAAATTACACTAGTGACAAAGATTTCATCACTACATGGTCACTATAAGGTTTTGGTCTAAAATATGGTTTTCCTTGGCAAAAGGTTTTAGTCGATAAGACTCTCTACTGCTTCACTAAAATATTGTGGCACGCACATAGGGGTGTTTTTCATTTTCGGTTTCTTTTTTTAATCTTCCTAACTCAAACTCGAACCCGAACCCAAACCAAAATTTTTGGTATGGTTTTTCTTCGATTTTCATGTAATTGTTTTAAAAATTAAATAAATTGTAAGACAACAGTTATTTTGGTAAAAAAATAAATAATAATAACTCTTATACTTTCTTATACTTATTTGGGATAGAAAAATATCACTCTTACATTTATAATATTGTTACAATATTCATAATAGCTCAAAGAGTCGATTTCTCATAAGACCTTGTAAATTTTAGGAATATAAAATTTTATTTAGTATACTAATATTATTTTTAAGTCACATATGCAATGATTTGGTTTAGTTCGGTCCGGTATTGTAATGTAACACCCCAAACCCGAACCAAACATATTTGGTTTCGATTGTGTTTCTGTTTCGGGTTTTGTTGGTTTACTTTTTTACGAATCGATTCGGCCGTTCAATTTTCAGGTTTGCCGCAACACCACTAGTGACACAAGCTTAGGAACACCTTAGTGACAAAAACATTTTGTTGAAGTGTATGTGGTTGAAATTAACGGGAGATCCAGAAGTTCCGCATTACAATCTTGCTCTAAATTAAATTATCAACATTACAGAATAAATTGTGATCAAACAATTATAAATATGATTCATTTAAAACTTCACACTTGATAAACCTAGTAACTTAAATATCAATGTTATTTATAATTAACTCCATTAATGTTTGACAGCCTTTTCATTTTCACCCACGAAGTTCATTTTTATCATGCTTGTCCTTAGGGGTGTTAAGTCCAATCCAAAAACTGACTGAACGTACTGAACCGATCCATAAAACCCTGAACCAAAAAAAAACTGAAACCAAAAACTAGAAAACCGAATAATTTAGTTTGGATTCAGGGCTAGCTAGTCCAAAGCCGAATCAAACTAAATTATTTAGAAAAAAATTAAAGATGTTAATCTAAAAAATGGATTTTTATAAAAATATGTTCCTTATTAATTACATGTTGTGATCCTCTTACAAAAAATCATTAATGCGTGCCCTAATTATTGAATTAATTACATGATACTAAGTTTTTTTTTTAATCACATGGATAATGGTAAGATAATTCATCATTTTATTTCATGTGTTTTATTCTTGTAAATGTACAAAAAAATAGTAAATAGAGAAACATGGTTTCTATATGTTTGCTCCTTGTTTTTTGAAAACCATGACTTCAATTTGAATCTTAACCAATCTTACATTTCTATTAGTATTCCATTGTTATGTTAAATTGATTTAAAAAAAATGTCAAAACCGAATAAAACCGAACTGAAAAGTTTGATTTGAGTTTGGGTTTAAAAGATTTAGAAACCGAAACCAAATTTTTTTCATTCAGTTTGAATTTGGGGTACTTTAGTTTCTACCCTACTAGAAACCGAGAACACCCTTACCTGTCCTTAAATTTGGCTCCCGTTTTTCAATTTAGTCCAAAACTCAACCGGCCATTAAGTTTTTGGAAAATTTTGCGAATGTGTAACTTTAATCTTCAAGTCATGTCAGGTTGCACGTGTCATTTTCCTTCCAAAAAAAAAAACATATTGAATTTTAGAGTAAAGTGAAAATACGATCAAACTTTACAAATAAATGTGGCATGAAATAAATAAATTTCATGGAGAAAACTGAAAAAGCAGTCAAATTTTATGAAACTAAAACATAAATAACTCTAAATAGTGTATCTAACAGTTGAATTGCTAAATTGTTATTGATATGAAAAAAAATTATGACTGCATGTAAAACTGTTTAATCCTACTCGTAATGCAGCCTTGCATTTGTGGCGGAGCAAGAATGGTTTAGCGGGTTGCGCGATCCCTTTATGATGTCATCTATGAAAACTGCGCCAGTTGTGCTTGATTGGGTAAAACATGGGGCACATTGTGAATCCTTCAAGGAAAATAATGTTTCTTCGGGTGCAAATTATCCTAGAGATAATAGTACTAATATCGCTTCGTCCTTATGTGGCCTTAATGCTATATGTTCCCCTTTGGGCTTGTGTTCTTGTATGCTTGGCTTCTCTGGCAACCCATATCTTCCCAATGGATGTCAAGGTACTACTACCACTACCATTAGTCTATATAGAGTAGCGTATTCATATTGCACTGATATTTGAAATGAATGCGATTTTATTTTGACTTTTAATTTTTAACCCTTAATACTATACTTTGTGTGCATTAACCTTTCACATTGATTCAATGTTGTGCACTAATTTACCTTTTTAAAGTTACTATGGTTTTGAATTTAGTGTTTTCATCAATAGTCTGAAAGCTCATATACTCTAAAGTTTGTAATGGATGGAGTATTTGAGCATGAGTTTATTTGAATGTAAGGATCCTACCCGAGCTTGGATGACCCAACTCTAGTCTCTTCATTCGCAAATGCAGCATTATTTTTACAATGTAATATTAAAGTAGCAAACGCAACATTATTTTTCTGATGTAATAATAAAGACTAAATAACTTTGTACTTATTGGCTAACAAGTTTGGGTGATATACATGCAGATATTGATGAATGTGCAGACCCAATAAATAATTTATGCGGAAATATGAGCTGTGCGAATACAGAAGGGGGTTATAGATGTTCTTGCCCCTCTGGATATGAGTTTTACCCTCCATATAGAAGTTGTTATAAAAGAGACACTCGCAAGATGGGGCCGGCTTTAATAGGTATATAACACACATCTCTCTCTCTCTCTCTCTCTCTCTCTCTCTCTCATGCTTCAATTGTGTTTATCAAGCTCGTAACATTTTTAGTGAAACAATTCCATAAAGCACATAATTAATTTCAAATGATGGTTGTGACGAGAGATATATGGATTTTTGATTAATTTTTCGTTTGGTATGGATCTCCAACATACTGTAAGTATCTATCAAACGGCTAGATTGATGAATTATAGGAATTTGAGAAAAAGTTAATAATAGGTAAAACTTATTTGTTTTATACCAAATAATATAAGCTCTTTGTTTTAAACAAAGTGTAAGTTAACGAAGCTTAACAATTGCAGGGACTAGCATTAGTGTTGCAGGGCTTCTTTTAATAGTTGGCACGTGGTGGCTGTACAAAATAATGAAAAGAAGAAAGAAAACAAAGCTCAAGAAAAAATTCTTTAAGCGAAACGGTGGTTTGCTTTTGGAACAACAATTATCTTCCGGTGAAGAAGGTAACGTTGATAAAACAAAAATTTTCACGTCGAAAGAGTTGGAAAAGGCCACCGACCAGTATAATCAAAACCGCATCCTTGGTCAAGGAGGTCAGGGTACAGTTTACAAAGGAATGTTGGCGGATGGAAAAATTGTAGCAATTAAAAAATCCAAAATTGTAGATAAATGCCAACTCGAACAATTTATTAACGAGGTTGCTATTTTATCTCAAATTAACCATAGAAATGTGGTTAAACTACATGGATGTTGTTTGGAAACGGAAGTTCCTATGTTGGTATATGAATTCATCCCTAATGGAACCCTTTTCCAGTACATTCATGAGGAAAATCCAGAGTTTCCACTTTCTTGGGATGTGCGTTTACAAATTGCTACAGAAGCTGCAGGAGCTCTAACCTACCTACACTCAGCAGCTTCCGTACCAATTTATCATCGAGATATCAAGTCCGCAAACATACTCTTGGATGAAAAATTTAGAGCAAAAGTGGCGGACTTTGGGACCTCGAGATCACTCACTATTGACCAAACTCACTTAACAACAAAAGTACTAGGAACATTTGGTTACCTAGACCCAGAGTACTTCCAGTCAAGCCAGTTTACAGAGAAAAGCGATGTTTACAGCTTCGGAGTAGTTCTTGTTGAGCTTCTGACTGGAGAAAAGGCAGTCTCATCAACTCGTGAGGAAGGAAGAAGCTTAGTGATGCATTTCAAATCGGCGATAAGGGAGAACCGCTTGTATGATATTCTTGATGCTAGAGTTGCAAGAGGGGGAGTAAAAGAAGATATCAAAAGGGTCGCTAATCTTGCAAAACGATGCTTGAACTCAAACGGCAAGAAAAGACCTACGATGAGAGAAGTGGCAATGGAACTAGAAGGGATTACAAAATCGAACAGTGCACAAGTTCAAGAACACTATGAAGTTGAGGTTGAAGATGTGATTGAACTACAGGGGCCTTGGGATACAGGGTCAACTTCGATAGGGTATGTTGCCAGTAACAACATATCGGCATCATCAAATGTCCAACCTCTACTTTATAACTGATGAATTAGATACAGCACTAGTGCGCGTTTCTATATACTACCTTCTATCTTGTGCAAGTCTAGGAACTGTAGTAAGTTTCGTTATGTAACTTTATGCTTATAGGTGTGATTTTGCGAGTTAGACTAGAAATTTATGTAATTCTCGAACTTGTTTTGTGTAGTTAGATGTCCAACCTCTACTTTTTATAACTAATTTGCGATGAATTATATATAACTTTACTGTATGTCTGTATATTTTACCTTCAATCTTGCCTGAGTAGTAGGTGTAGTAATTTTGATTATGTAAACTTCTGCATAAGGGTATGATTTTGCGAGTTAGATTAGAAATTTATGTAATTCTCCAGCTTGTTTTGTGTAGTGAGACTACATGTTTTTATACTAATTACCAATGTCTTCTAGGTGAATTCACACGTTGAGCAGAAATTATTAATGCAGAGTGGCTTTATCTTTATTCTTGTAATGCAACCAATCAACTTTGCCATGTAACATATTCATTAGTGGAATAGTTCTATTGTACAAGTTCTTACGAATATGGATACAGAGATATAACATGCAATACAGCAACGAAGAAAATGCAAAGAAATAATGATATCTCTAGCTGCACATGGTACTAATTCTGTTTGGTTGCCGAGGAAACATGAAAAAACAAAAATTTGGAGTTGCAAGTACAAGGAACACACACGCTTTAACGCATCCAGCACGCAAAACATGGAAGGAACTAAACCAAATTTTGTATCAAGAGCTTTTTAAGTCTGATAATGCTTCCTTCGTTGTTGCGGAGATAACTGCGTCTGAAGCATTTGGTAAGTAGTAATATTTTCCTATAAAAAAAAGATTTCCCAAGAAAATATGTCAGGAAAGACATCTCGTGAAAACATCAAATGGGCACTTTAGTTAGAACAAACCTTGAGCAACTCTGGCTATCTCTTTGGCAAATCCAGTTGAAATGAACTTATTTTTTGTGTCAATGACAAAGAGAGACATTCCAGCTTTGTATACTTTACCAGCCACTTCAAGAATCTCATCCTTAAACACAAATTAATCCAACATTAAAGTCTCAATGCAAAAGGAAAAAAGAAAAAGGAATAAATACTCAACTAGATCTGGCAGAATCTGGAGGAATCCCAAAAATAAATAGAACAAATTGTAAATTTCAAACCAAATCCCAATGGTTATTAAGCAACGTCGAAAACCATAAGTAGAAATATTTCGATCGTTTTGTAAGTTTGATACTAACAGACAAATGTCTCAATGTTTTTATAGAGTAAATAATTGTTACATCCGTTATAACAATGACACGGCACAATGGACCAAATAATTGTGATGCAAGGGCTGGGATAGCTAAATAATAACAGAACAGCCACTGAAATGATCTGAACTTCTGATTCTTTATCTAATGGTGATTACTCAATCTGGTATAACAAGTCATCATCTTAATGGTTGTATCCAATTTTTTTCTGTTATTATTTTACAGCCCATGCCATTGTGTCCTTTTTTTTCTCCTGAAAAATCCATGTCTATATATATATCACAATCAGATGCAAGGTTATGGTATGATGTAGAACAGGTAGCGGACCTGTATTTAGCCACACTGGATCGTCGTAAGCCCGCCTGGCCCAAAAAGTGACGAGACCAGAATTGCGTGGGGCCTGGCTAGTTTGACCCGAAACGGCCCAGAGAAATCAAGTCACCGCCTCTGGCGGTGATGCACGTCGTTTTTCGGGCAAATTCCTTCATTTAGGCCTCCGAATCCGCGTATTTACTATTTAAGGCAGGTATTAATAACGCAATAACTTGAGTTTGGAAAGTCAGATTTGACTTCCGTCAAATCCCGCGCGATCCTCGTCATCAGCACTGCTGAATCCTCTAATTTCTGCAATTTCCTATTTTTGGCAGTTTTTTCGAATTGTTTCAAATTTGTTTCCTTTCTTATGTTTTGTAATCTTTTATAAGGGAATCGCTTTGTAATCGTTTAGGCAATTTAATCTTTAATAAAATTTGAGTGTTTTTCTCTATATTGTGAGATTATATCCCATTTCATAGCTTTCCGCTACGTCATGGTAACATCCATCTTGAATAGGAGAGTACACTGTCACAAAACTCTAATTCTAGGGGAGGTTACAGCAAAACAGGGGAGATGAGCATAATAAACACAAAATACGTAAAGGTTAACATAAATTTGCCTAAAAAAGTCATTACATAGATCCACTAAGCAAAATTGTACCTTCAGTTCTCGAGCAGGAGGTCTGGGTGCATCAGAAGCAGCCGCAACTTCAGGATCATTGGATCTTTTGAGTGAAATATTGGCTCTACCATCAGTTATCGCAACTATCATTATGCGGCCAACATCGCCACTCTTCTCAGCATTTAGTCCAACCTTCACGGCCTAAGAAGATTAAATTTAGTAGACGTATTTGATCATCATGCCATTATTAACGGCGAAAATATAATGTATCTCGGCAAGAAAATTTGTGGGACCCACAGTGAAAATAGTAACAAAAAAATATCAGGGGACTTCAGTAATTCAAAAGCTAGTGTACCAGGGAATAATTATATACAGTTGAATATGTATATACCTTGATAATAACGCCATGAGCAAGGGGAGAACCTCCGCCACATGGAAGTCTTTCAAGACGATTTCGCCCCATTGAAATTGACCTTGAAGGAGGCAACAAAACTTCTGCTGAATCTCCACGGAAAGGAATGATTGCCACCTATTTAATGTTAATTCGTGTTTACCGATCAAACATGTAAGTGAAAGAAGGTGAAAATGAAAGCGTGTTATATATTGTTTGTTTTTTCAAGGCATTCTTGATGGTTAGAACCTGTATATAGATGGCGATTCACATTTTGAAAATATGAATCTGTTATTAAAGGTAGTCAGCCAGCTATACCCATAAGATTGTGTTTGGTCATTTCATTTTTCTTTTGTTTTCTCTTTTGGTCCCCATTTTGAAAATATGAATCTTTTTTTTCTTTTTCCTTTTTGGAGTTGGGGGTGGGGGGATGGTATTAGGTCATACTCCCTCTCGTTGTAATTAAGAGTCCATTTTTTTGTTTTTATTTTTGATCGGAAACAAAATTTTTATTGATACAATAAAAAAAGAGATACAACTACAACAACAAGATAGGAAGAGAACAGAGGATAAGTCATCCACTGAAAACTCTTAACAGCTATTACAAAAAACAACTAAACAAACTGCCTGGACCCAAATTGAGAAATCAACATCCTACAACGCTAACATAGTCCAAGGAAAACATGAAGCAATCTGAAGCATCAAAGATCCCCAAAGTTTTAGCCCACTGCCCAACAAGTAAACAAGACAATTCCCCATTACCGATGGATCTCTGCTTTTGTCTTCAAATATTCTTCGGTTACGTTCTGCCCAAATCAACCACGTTATAGCCAAAATAGAAAATCACCACAATTGCTTAATCCTTTTACTATTCTGCTTGAAGAACTATTTTATCATCAAGAAATCGCTCCATTTCTTTGGAAAAAAACCCCACCAAATCAAACAAAGCAAGCACCTTTGGCCAAATATGCTTAACAAACTCACAATGAAGCAAAACATGATCAATACTCTCATTTTCCTTCCTATACAAAACACACCATGATGGAGAAAGAGATATAAAAGGCCTCCTAACTTGAATCAAAATCACAATGCTCACCTTCCCCAAAGAGGCCAGCCATGTGAACACTTTAATCTTGGTAGAATACCACCTTTCCAAAATGATACTGAAATTGAGGGAATGGGATTTGAAGTAGGACAGGAAAGAAAATCAAAGAAAGATTTGCAAAGAAAATTCCCCGATGACTGCCCCACCCAAATTCTTTTGTTCGAAACCTCATGTTTAAAATAGATGGAATCAATGGAATTTAAAAGGGAAATGAATTCATCACCCTCCCTATCATTGAAATTTCTTGAAAAGGTCAAATCCCATGAATAACTGGAATGACTAACCCAAGAGATGACTGATTGGATACACATATTACGATTCAATGAAAGACGATATAAACGAGGGAAGGACTCTTTTAGGGGACACCTACTGTGACGCCCCGAAATCCCGTTTAGAGGATTTCACCTCCGGGACCCGGTTAATCACGGTGTCGTACGCGACGACGGGTGATCAGGTGTAAAACTTAGAATTTTATACCACAAACATGATCAAGTGATAAAATCATTTTAAAAGAAACTCTGGCATGTGGAGTTTATTTATCAAGCCATACCAAAACCTGTTAAAATATATATACAGTCCATATTCAATAGATACTCCACATTTGAGAAAATGTCATATATACAAAGCCTCAAATGAGGTCCCAATCTCAATAAACTTTATTTCAAAATACAACACTATAATACATAATCATATACTAACTAATAAACTAGTATATAAGTCGTTTCCTAACGACTCAGGGTTCATCAGAGCTATCTAGACTTGTACTCGTACCATTCCCGCGAACACCTGCAAAACCTGGTTTGGAAAATGGGAGTGAGCCAAACGGGCTCAGTGGGAACTATAATGGTTCGTATAGAGAAATAGGTTAGAAATCATGCATGCCATGCAATGCCATTTAATGAAAGTAAATTTAGTTATAAGCTGCTTCTCAGTAATAAACCATCTCTGGGTAAAATACATTTCTTATAGTATATACAAATATAAATACATTTACACATATGAAGCAGCTCATGCACGGAAACCTTTCGTGATATATCTATATATATGATGTCCCCAACCCAAAGTACAAAAGGCAATATATACATATATACATCATCATACAGTATATGCCACAACACCGCGACTAGATCTATCACATCAATCACATATATCAACTCACGTCTAGGATTTTCATATATCTACTGTACAGAGATAGCCGGCAACTCGGTTTCTTCTGCCTAAGGCAGGGACCACCTACCAGGTCCACCTAGACGCTACCTCACGCAGCCACACAGGCATACGCTACCTCACGCCGCCATAAAGGCGCACGCTACAATAATACTCACGTAGCCACCAAGGCTATACGCTACCGGTAATCACCATCTATCTAGTACGAATGGTGTGGCCATCCGATATAAAATCACAATAATCATCTTATCAAATGAATGAAATCACAAGAATATAGAATCCAACATATATAGATATGAACATACATGCATTCCATATGTATTCGTAAAACTTGTATATATGAATATATCCATTCATGTTATGGGTACTTATACACTTTGTAAAACACGTAGTGGTATTGTTGTTGAGGTTATACAAGATTCGCCAAGTCCGTCAATTAATAAAGGAAACCATAAAAATCCTTAGTTTGGGAGGTTTCACATGCTTTCATCAATTTGGCCCCAAGCCAAGTTTAATACAATAAAACAACGTATACGAGTTCCCAATTATCCTCCCAATATGATTTAAAGACTTTATTTACTCAAAATATATATGAGTATTTGACCAGCATACTTACGGACTGGCTAAGTAAGTAGAAAATCTCATAAGTATAGTTTATAGCTTAAAACACAACAACAATACCACCAACATAAGTAACTTTGTCCAAAATATACTTTTAAAATCTTGTATCGCGTCGTATGTATGAGTATCATATCACATAATTCATAAGCATATCCGTATATGGGGGTTTTATGCCAAACTATCCGAAAACAACATAGAATTTGGGGATTATCATAAAATCCATAATATATAATCATATTAAGTCTAAATCAAACAATAAATCAAGAAGAATTATCCCCAAAACCCCATGAACATGCTTATGTAGGAAAAGCCCTAGGTTTTGTTGATTTGGGGTAAATATGTTGTAATAACTTTGAAATCAAGCTTTTATAATATTGTTCCCACCTTAGGAGGGTCAATCCCTCGAAGAAATGTCGTTGAATCGAGCCGGAGAAGCACGGATACGAAAACCCCCAATTTGAGCTTCTAAAACCCTAGAAATGGTGAACCAAAGGAGGGAAAGGATGAAGATGATGATGGAGGTGATGATGATGTTGATGATTTGGTGGGGGATAATAAGCATAGAGTATTCTCACAATATCCCCAAGGATAGCCCCTCAATCTCTCTCTAAGAGCTCTCCAATGGTGGGGTGAAATGAGGAAGAAATGAGAAGAAGAAATATATAAAAAAACCTGTCCAGCACGATGGAGTCGACTCCCTACTCTTCATGGAGTCGACTCCCTAGGCCTGGAGGTGCCCCTTTCAGCTTTTGGTCAATAGCTCGACTTCGCATGCACTTTTGGGCCTAAAGGAGTTGGAATTGGCTCTCGGCCAAAACACGAAAGTTGTAGAGGGAATTGATATGAAGACGTGTCCGAAAACGGGGACTCATTTGGAGCTCGGATGAGGAAGTTATGGTCTTCCAAAGTTGGGCAAAAATCATCAATCCCGTAAGATCGAAACTTGTGATTTTCAACCCGATTTTCGTCCGAGCCACCCGAAACAACTTATGGTCATTATAACACACTTAAATATATTAATATGACTTGTTGGAAGTTTCCAAACCATGCCAACCTTTCCAAAACCCAGTTTGGCCATCATGAGCCCAATTCAGCCTTATACGCGATATGGGCCGCGATTTGCAAGCGATAAGGAAACCGGGTGTTACACCTACTGTAGGGAATTAGGGCAGTAATCATGCATCACATACACTAATTTATGCACTAATCATTAAACCCTAGGATCTATACAGTTCAATAAAAATCGATAGAAAATATACCTTGTTCGAGATTCGAATTAAAATCAATGAACACGGTGGACAGAACCTTCTGTTGTTGTCGTTCTAGCGTTGAAAATACAACGCCTCTACGGTATGCACACATGAACGAGATCGGAACTTTTCTTGGTGTACTAGCGCCTTTAGGGTTCTCACACTAATTTCGTACTCTGCCTCTGTTTCTCTCGCAGTGCGGCCAAGAGGAACAATGGTCCCTTTAAAGGGAACCCTAGTGAGAAACCCTAAGCAACAAAACGAATTAGGCCCAAGTCCAACTTGGCCCATTTTCAATTCGTTTTGATCAAACTCGTTTTGGTGTGCGACCCTGTAGGTTTATACTCTTTGGCAATAATTA